>CM055895.1:95075740-95425740 GCA_029582155.1 Panopea generosa
CTTCTAATGCCAATTGGAGCAGTTGTGAGACCAAGATATATACCATGACTCAACTTCTAATGCCATTGGAGCAGTGTAGACCAAGATATATACCATGACTCAACTTCTAATGCCATTGGAGCAGTGTACGAGACCAACATACTCAACTTCTAATGCCATTGGAGCAGTGTGTGAGGCCAAGATATATACCATTACTCAACTTCTAATGCCATTGGAGCAGTGTGTGAGACCAAGATAATATATACCTTGACTCAACTTCTAATGCGATTGGAGCAGTGTGTGAGACCAAGATAATATATACCTTGACTCAACTTCTAATGCCATTGGATCAGTGTGTGAGACCAAGATATATACCATGACTCAACTTCTAATGCCATGGATCAGTGTGTGAAGCCAAGATATATACCTGACTCAACTTCTAATGCCATTGGACAGTGTGTGAGACCAAGATATATATCTTGACTCAACTTCTAATGCCATTGGAGCAGTGTGTGAGGCCAAGATATATACCATTACTCAACTTCTAATGCCATTGGAGCAGTGTGTGAGACCAAGATATATACCTTGACTCAACTTCTAATGCCATTGGATCAGTGTGTGAGACCAAGATATATACCATGACTCAACTTCTAATGCCATAGGATCAGTGTGTGAAGCCAAGATATATACCTTGACTCAACTTCTAATGCCATTGGACCAGTGTGTGAGACCAAGATATATATCTTGACTCAACTTCTAATGCCATTGGAGCAGTGTGTGAGGCCAATATATACCATGACTCAACTTCTAATGCCATTGGATCAGTGTGTGAAGCCAAGATATATACCATTACTCAACTTCTAATGCCATTGGATCAGTGTGTGAGGCCAAGATATATACCATGACTCAACTTCTAAACCCTAACCCTAACCATTACTCAACTTCTAATGCCATTGGATCAGTGTGCGAAGCCAAGATATATACCATTACTCAACCTCTAATGCCATTGGATCAGTGTGTGAGACCAAGATATATACCATGACTCAACTTCTAATGCCATTGGAGCAGTGTGTGAGACCAATATATATACCTTGACTCAACTTCTAATGCCATTGGATCAGTGTGTGAGGCCAAGATATATACCATGACTCAACTTCTAATGCCATTGGAGCAGTGTGTGAGACCAATATATACCTTGACTCAACTTCTAATGCCATTGGATCAGTGTGTGAGGCCAAGAGATATACCTTGACTCAACTTCTAATGCCATTGGATCAGTGTGTGAGGCCAAGAGATATACCATGACTCAACTTCTAATGCCATTGGAGCAGTGTGTAAGACCAAGATATTTACCTTGAATCAACTTCTAATGCCATTGGAGCAGTGTGTGAGACCAAGATATATACCATGACTCAACTTCTAATGCCATTGGATCAGTGTGTGAGACCAAGATATATACCATTACTCAACTTGTAATGCCATTGGAGCAGTGTGTGAGACCAAGATACATACCATGACTCAACTTCTAATGTCATTGGATCAGTGTGTGAGGCCAAGATATATACCATGACTCAACTTCTAATGTTATTGGAGCAGTGTGTGAGACCAAGATATATACCTTGACTCAACTTATAATGCTATTGGATCAGTGTGTGAGACCAAGATATATACCATGACTCAACTTCTAATGCCATTGGATCAGTGTGTGAAGCCAAGATATATACCATGACTCAACTTCTAATGCACTTGGATCAGTGTGTGAGACCAAGATATACATTGACTCAACTTTTAATGCCATTGGATCAGTGTGTGAAGCCAAGATATATACCATGACTCAACTTCTAATGCCATTGGATCAGTGTGTGAAGCCAAGATATATACCATGACTCAACTTCTAATGCCATTGGATCAGTGTGTGAAGCCAAGATATATACCATGACTCAACTTCTAATGCCATTGGATCAGTGTGTGAGGCCAAGATATATACCATGACTCAACTTCTAATGACATTGGATCAGTGTGTGAAGCCAAGATATATACCATGACTCAACTTCTAATGCCATTGGATCAGTGTGTGAAGCCAAGATATATACCATGACTCAACTTCTAATGCCATTGGATCAGTGTGTGAAGCCAAGATATATACCATGACTCAACTTCTAATGCCATTGGATCAGTGTGTGAAGCCAAGATATATACCATGACTCAACTTCTAATGCCATTGGATCAGTGTGTGAAGCCAAGATATATACCATTACTCAACTTCTAATGCCATTGGATCAGTGTGTGAGGCCAAGATATATACCATGACTCAACTTCTAAAACCCTAACCCTAACCATACTCAACTTCTAATGCCATTGGATCAGTGTGTGAAGCCAAGATATATACCATTACTCAACCTCTAATGCCATTGGATCAGTGTGTGAGACCAAGATATATACCATGACTCAACTTCTAATGCCATTGGAAGCAGTGTGTGAGACCAATATATATACATTGACTCAACTTCTAATGCCATTGGATCAGTGTGTGAGGCCAAGATATATACCATGACTCAACTTCTAATGCCATTGGAGCAGTGTGTGAGACCATATATATACCTTGACTCAACTTCTAATGCCATTGGATCAGTGTGTGAGGCCAAGAGATATACCTTGACTCAACTTTCTAATGCCATTGGATCAGTGTGTGAGGCCAAGAGATATACCATGACTCAACTTCTAATGCCATTGGAGCAGTGTGTAAGACCAAGATATTTACCTTGAATCAACTTCTAATGCCATTGGAGCAGTGTGTGAGACCAAGATATATACCATGACTCAACTTCTAATGCCATTGGATCAGTGTGTGAGGCCAAGTGATATACCATGACTCAACTTCTAATGCCATTGGATCAGTGTGTGAAGCCAAGAGATATACCATGACTCAACTTCTAATGCCATTGGAGCAGTGACCATAACACAACTTACCATACCAGTTAAGTTGTGACCCCTTTTTAATCAGAGAAGCAGCAACTCATAATACTAGTAATAAGGACTGTCCATTTATTAAAACTGAAACTTACTATACAAGTGAAGATGTGATATTGTATAAATTATGGACCAATCTATAATGCTGGAGAAGTCATCAATGTAACATATGACTGTGTTTATTCTATCAATTTAGCTATGTAGATATATATAGATAGATATATCAGTAGAGCTCTGTAATATATCAGTGAAGTGATATTCATTGTATAAATATGGAGAAATTTATTTCACCAGTCAAGTGATATTGTTTGAATATGGAGGAACTCAATTCCCCAGTCAAGTTATATTATATAAATATGGAATTTATTTCACAAGTCAAGTGATACTGTATAAATATAGAGGAACTTATTTCACCAGTCAAGGGATATTCTATAAATATGGAGGAATTTATTTCACCAGTCAAATGATATTGTATTAATATGGAAGAACTTATTTCACCAGTCGAGTGATATTGTATAAATATGGAGGAAGTTTATTTCACCAGTCAAGTTGATACTGTATAAATATGGAGGACCTTATTTCAGTCAATTGATATTGTATAAATAAGGAGGAAATTTATTTCACCAGTCAAGTGATATTGTATAAATATGGAGGATTTTATTTCACCAGTCAAGTGATACTGTATAAATATGGAGGATTTTATTTCACCAGTCAAGTGATATTGTATAAATATGAAGGAATTTTATTTCACCAGTCAAGTGATAATGTATAAATATGAACGGACTTACCTCACCAGTCAAGTGATATTGTATAAATATGGAGGAAGTTTATTTCACCAGTCAAGCAATATTGTATAAATATGGCTTAAATATAAGCCCCATAATACTTGTCATTCAAACCCCTACGCATAGGGATAGTTTATGCCAAATATGAACATATTTGGACTGACTTGTTCTTAAGAAATAGTTTTTGTTATTCTTAATTTTTTACGCTTTTGGGGCCCCTCCTGACTGCTAAAATAATGGAATCCCGGTCATTTTTACAAATCTGAACCTCCTTAACCATACAGTGCTTTTATGAAAATATAGGTAATACTGCATGAACTTTTCTGGATTAATTCAGCGCATCTGAGAAGTCATGTGATATTGTATCAGTTAAGCCATGCACTTTTTGTATCCATAAAGCCATGTGGTATATATCAGCAAGGCCATCTGCTGTTGTATCAGTAAAGCCATGTGATATTGTACCAGCCAGACCATATGATATTGTATCAGTTAAGTGATATGATATTGTACCAGCCAGACCATGTGATATTGTACCAGCCAGACCATATGATATTATATCAGTTAAGCCATGTGATATTGTACCAGCCAGACCATATGATATTGTATCAGTTAAGCCATGTGATATTGTACCAGCCAGACCATATGATATTGTATCAGTTAAGCCATGAGATATTGAATCAGCCAGACCATATATATCTAGCCCATGTGATACTGTATCAGTTGTATCAGCCATATGATGTATCAATTAAGCCATGTGACACTGTATCGGTGAAGCCATGAGGTGTTGTTGAAGATTTAGGAATACCTCCGACACAATTAATATCTGTAATTAAACAGGTTACTTGGTGACCCTATATCTAACATAAGATACACAGTGGGTATAATATGGGTGGGGTACTTACTAATAAGGCCTGGATCAGATGTCTCATTAATCTGTAAGCTTGTCAATGTGATAGCTCCTGTTTTGTAAAGAGAAACTTGTAAATAACACGTAATTTTGCACTTAATACCTCTACAAATGTATGATTTTTTTGGGTAAATTATTGTTCAAATAATTAAACTTCTTTTACTATAACTTATTGAATAGATTAAAAACAATCAAAATATAATATCCTCATACCATAATATAAAAAAATTACACTCTGTTATAAAAAGTTTCATTTCATCAAAAAAAAAAGAAAATGCCAACATATCAAACTAGTTACAATCATTTCTTAGATAAGAAACTAAGGTCCTGTTTGGAAGTTTGAAATTTACCAAATAAACAATACAATCAAAATAAAATTAACAAAAAAGCAAAAAGCTATCAATAAAGAAAATGAAAATATCAATAAATTATAAGATAAAAACATCGCTTAACCTCCTTTTACTAGGTTAATAATACAAAGAGTGCATCAAATCAACTCAAAAATAAAAGAAAAATGTTCGTGTATAAAAAGAAGGAAAATCCAACTATTGCAAACACACCACAACATGCAATTAAAGAAGAACAAGATGTAAAGAGCACAATATCTAAATATAATGTTTGTAATAGCTAAAGTAACCTTTGAAACCCACATACTCGGGAAAATGAGCAATATTCTGTGTAAATGATGAGAACATTTACTATCTGAATTATCTAATTATTTCAGAAACTAAGGTACTCAAGTCACCATCGTTTCAAGCATAATTGCCAATTTAGAGAATCTAAGACAAACAAATAGTTTAAAAGGAAAACAAACTGCCAGATGTCCCCAAACTAAGTCTTATTACTACTGTCTTCACCTTCATGGAAGGTATTTATATAATATATACATATATAAAAGACATAAAAGAACATGACCATTATTGACATATGTATCAGTGGCCATTGTTGACATGTATCAAAGACCACTGTCAACATATGTACCAGTGACCATTGTTGACACATGTATCAGTGGCAATTGTTGACACGTACCAAAGACCACTGTCAACATATGCATCAGTGACCACTGTTAACTTACATATCAGTTACCATTGTTGACACATATAAAAGACCAGTCAACATATGTATCAGTGACCATTGTTAACTTACATACCAGTGGCCATTGTTGATACATATCAAAGGCCACTGTCAACATACATATCAGTGACCATTGTTTACATACATATCAGTGGCTATTGTTGTCACATATCAAATACCACTGTCAACATATGTATCAGTGACCATTGTTGACACATGTATCAATGACCATTGTAAACATGTGTTTCAATGACCATAGTTGACATAAGTATCAGTGACCATTGTAGAAATAAGTATCAGTGACCATTTTGATGACATATGTATCAGTGACCATTGTTGATGCATGTTTCAGTTACCATTGTTAACATGTGTCAGTGACCATTGTGGACACATGTATCAGTGACCATTGTTGACACTTGTATCAATGACTTTTGATGTCATAAGTATCAGTGGTTACTATTGCTGATATGTATCAGTGACCATTGTTGACACTTGTATCAGTGACTATTGATAACATATTGATACTTATGTTATCAATTGCTATTACTATTGCTGACATATGCATCAGTGACCATTGTTGACATATATATCAGGAACTACTGATGACAGAAGTATCAGTGACTTGTTGACATAAAAAGTAGTGACCATTGTTGATACAAGTATCAGTGACTATTATTGACATAAAAATAGTAACCATTGTTGCATATATCATTTAAGAAATCACTGTTCGCTCCTTACATTTTTTTTCTCAGATATAAATTTAGTTTGGGGTTGCAATAATAAAACTGTATAAACTTGAGAGCAGAGCCGAAACATAAAACAACATTATGGTCAGATACAGTTACTAACTGGGAGTGTTTTATTTGCTGGTTTGTGTAAACTCCATTACCCTATCCAAACCCCCCTACTAATCGGACTCACACAATTAAAAAAACTTCCATAAATAAATTATAACAACAGCAATATGATTATTAAACATCAGCATATCATTAGTATATTAACAACAGCAAAAATATAACCAAACACATTCACAAAATGGATGCAAAACAACAACAATTTTCTGTATTATCAAAGCAAACTTGTATCAAACTTTTACAGTGTTTATAAAAGCAACAATAGACAACTATGAATATCAGATAGGCATCTTGTAAATCAACAATAGTTTAACTAAGACTGAGGGAAGATATCTTGTAGGACAACAAAAGCCTAACTAAGGCCTGGGGGAAGAGATCTTGTAATTAAAAAATTGCCTATGGCCCAAGAGAAAATATGTTGTAAATCATCAATAGCCTAACTATGGCCCGAGGGAAGATATCTTTTAAGTCAGTAACAGCCTAACAATGGCCCAAAGGAATATATCTTGTAAGTCAACAATAGCCTAACTATGGCCAGAGGGAAGACATCTTTAAGTCAGCAATAGCTTAACTATGGTCCGAGGAAAGATATCTTGTAGGTCAACAATAGCCTAGAATGAAGATATCTTATAAATCAACAATAGCCTAACTATGGCCCCGAGGGAAAATATCTTGCAAGCTAACAATAGCCTAATTATGGCCAGAGGAAAGCTATCTTGTAAGTCTACAATAGCCTAACTTTGGCCCGAAGGATAACATCTTTAAGTCAGCAATAGCCTAACTATGGACCGAGGGAAGATATCTTGTAAGTCATCAATAGCCAAACTATGGCCCGAGGGAAAATATCTTATAAGTCAACAATAGCGTAACTAATGCCAGAGGAAAGATATCTTGTAAGTCTACAATAGCCAAACTTTGGCCCGAAAGATGACATCTTTAAGTCAGCAATAGTCTTAACTATGGCCCGAGGGAAGATAACTTGTAAGTCATCAATAGCCTAACTATGGCCCGAGGGAAAATATCTTAGTCAACAATAGCATAACTATGGCCCCAAGGGCAAATATCTTGCAAGCCAACAATAGCCTAACTATGACCCGATGAAAGATTACTTGTAAGTCAACAATAGCCTAACTTTGACCCAAAGGATGACATCTTTAAGTCAGCAATAGCCTAACTATGGCCCGAGGGAAGATATCTTGTAAGTCATCAATATCCTAACTATGGCCCGAGAGAAAATATCTTATAAGTCAACAATAGCATAACTATGGCCCCAAGGGAAAATATCTTGCAAGCCAACAATAGCCTAACTATGACCCGAGGAAAGATAACTTGTAAGTCAACAATAGCCTAACTTTGACCCAAAGGATGACATCTTTAAGTCAGCAATAGCCTAACTATAGCCCGAGGGAAGATATCTTGTAAGTCATCAATAGCCTAACTATGGCCTGAGGGAAGATATCTTTAAGTCAGCAACAGCCTAACTACAGCCTAAAGGAATATATCTTGTAAGTCAACAATAGCCTAACTATGGCTAGAGGGAAGACATCTTTAAGTCAGCAATAGTTACGCTATGGTCCGAGGGAAGATATCTTGTAGGTCAACAATAGCCTTGGGCCCCGAAGGAAAATATTTTGCAAGCCAAAAATAGCCTAACTATGGTCCGAAGAAAGATAACTTATAAGTCAACAATAGCCTAACTTTGGCTCGAAGGATGACATCTTTAGGTCAGCAACAGCCTTACTATGGCCCGAGGAAAGATATATTGTAAGTCGACAATATAGCCTAATTATGACCCAAGGGAAGATATCTTTTAAGTCAACAATAGCCTAACTATAAACCAAAGGAAGCTATAACAGCAAGTCATCAATGGTGTGTCCAGAGCTATAAATATTCACTGTTCAGACAAATTATTTTCCCTTGGATAAGTAGGCTCTGACAAGTGGTGTGTTTTGTGCACAAGGTTTGCACTTATAGCTCAGGCAAAAGTCATTCAGCTTTGGGAACAACAGTTTCTGATGATAAAACAAGATAAATTTCTGTATTGTTTCAATTTTATAAATAAATATACATCCTTTAATGAGAAGAGAATATGCTTATCTTTACATAATGGTTTTCAGTATTAACATTTTTATGCATCATGTATACTACGTTTCTTTTTGTCATGTAGTATTATGTTATAATATGTATTGTGGATTATTTAGAGGTGGTATAATATACAGTCTGTCGGTCGTTTTTTTCCCATTAGCTTATACCAAAAGATATGTTGTGTTTTTGTGTTATTTGTTAAGGCTATCAGAGGTGGAGTAGTAAGACAGAATCAAAGGGCTAAAACTCTATGAAAAATCATTGAAACAAAAAGCACATTTCCACTTGGTAGAGATGCATCCAAGTACATGTAGTTTCATAAATTTCCCAACTGAATGCTTTAGAGAAATTGCATGGACAAAGATTTGGTAATGGACTGAATCAAAGGGCCATAACTGTGTCAAAATCATCAAAACAAAACATGAAGACAATATGCACATTTCCACTTGGTAGTGATGCATCCTAGCAAGTTACGTAAAACTCCAATTAATGGTTGTAGAGAAATAGCCGAGACAAGAATTTTTCGGGAAGCATAGAAATGGAAGACCAAACTGTTTGAATGTCAGACGAACAAATGTAACTGAATGTCACAGTTGCAATTGTAAATATATGGAATACTGTTTGATTGTCAGATGACTTGGTTAAATATTTAGAGTCATTTTTATGCCATCAGGGGCTAACAGACAATCAGTTTATCTAACCATTGTTTCCTTGGATCCTGAAATTTTAACCAGTACTCGAGCACACTCCATCTCCACAAGTAACTGTTAACTTCTCAACTTGAATCAGCGGTGAGAGATGGATGACAATGAGACACAAATATTGTATATCAATCATCACGGAGACTGTTGCTGGGCGGGGATATGAACTCACGACCCCTGGATTGATAGACGCGTAATCGACTGAGCTAATTAATCAGGCCCAGCTGAATGTAAGATGAACAAAATTTAATATAAATGAATGGAATACTATTTGAATGTCAGATAAACCCATTTAAATGAATGGAATATGAAACTGTATAAATGTCAAATATGAATGTAACACCAAACTATTTGAATCAGATGTACAGCAGGAGGGTTTGCTTTGCAAGATCAGATGGTAAAAATTTAGTCAATCAGCCATTACACAATTATTCTATTACCATTCATTGCCTTAAGCACAAGTGCATGATCATTAGAAAACAAGAACTGTCAGAAGACAACAAAGCTCGCCTCTGGGTGTCTAAGTCCAAAAAGGGCCATAACTGTGCCAAAATGCAACCCAGAGTTATGGTTCTTGTTTGTGTGTGTTCCATTGATAATGGTGAACACACATGTGAAGTTTCATTCACATCCAATGAGTGGTTGCATTGATATCTTAAACTTAAACGCAACTAAATGCAAAGTTTAACCATGGTGTCTAAGTCCAAAAAGGGCCATAACTGTGCCAAAATGCAACCCAGAGTTATGGTTCTTGTCTGTGTGTGTTCCATTGATGATGGTGAACACTTATGTGAAGGTTCATTCACATCCAACAAGTGGTTGCATAGAAATCTTAAACTTAAACGCAACTTCGTCCCGGCGAGATAAAAATGTACTCTTAGTTTTTCATATCAAAATAAACAGACAAATATCTATGTTTTTT
Source organism: Panopea generosa (assembly GCA_029582155.1). NCBI lineage: Eukaryota > Metazoa > Mollusca > Bivalvia > Adapedonta > Hiatellidae > Panopea > Panopea generosa. Next base: position 95,086,018 of record CM055895.1, read on the forward strand.
GTGTAAAAATAGAAAAGAGATTGATGCAGATACTTGTTATTTACCCATATGATCACGTAGTCAAGAGTTTAAAACCAATAATACTCCCAAACTGTCTTAAAATGGCAATATGCACTTTATCAATAGATTAGGAATAAAATTACACCCCCTTGCATGCAACCTACTTGTGAAACACCGTTTGCATATTATTCAATTGCTGAATTTGCTTCAGCCATAAAACTGAGAAATTAGAAAATTGACAAATCATCCAAGATCTATCAATATGCATACAAACAAATCTGAACTATATTGAAAAAAATTTTGGAATGGGGTTTAACGCCATTTTCAGCACATTCAGGTTATATATGGCATATCCAGTTTCACTGGTGGAGGAAGACCTCAGACTGAGTAGAACCACCCTCCTTCCACAAGTTACTGGAAACTTTTTCACATAAAGTTTTTGGAGCGAGCGAGACTTGAACCTACGACCTTAGTGGTGAGAGGTAAGTGATCTTGAGATGCCGCCTTAGACCACTCGGCCATGGAGGATCCTGAACTATCTTGAAACACGGCCAGTCATGTTGCTGTTAAACAAGGTTAAAACTTATTCCAGATTTACATATATATATACGTGTCTAATGAGCTTACTGCCACTGAGATAAGAGCACTGATTACCTCATTGTTCTACTGAAGACAGTTAGGATTCAGGGAACTATCACTGCCTGTCATTGCTTATAACAGCAGCTGCGGAGCTATAGTGTAATGGATGGAGTGTTGGCCACTAAATACACCTGAGGTTGCGGGTTCGATCCCCGGGGTAACATAATGCCTCTCATAAAACTACACTCGGTACTGGTTCTATTCAGGAAGCAGTCTCGATAGCATGGTATATATAAGCTCTGAGCTGTCTTTGTAATCAAGCCTAAATAGATTAGTATAAACTAAACTAATAACAGCTGATTAAAGATGGCAGATGATGATATCAATAACTGGACATGACAAAAATTAACATCATGCCGTTAGGAAAGTTGTTTTTATATGACACAGTAGATGGTAACTGATCACGAATATGGGAAGATTGTTTTATGCCTGTTTAACCGTTATGTTTGTCAGGGTTGATATGGAGAAACAACTATATAAATATTCATGTATCAGATTGTGGACATGCCAATGCCAGATAGATGGCTTTGCACCTCACAACTCTATCCAGTGACAGAGTAGATGGTGTCTACTTGAGGCCTAGAACTATCCTCTAAATTCTTAGTGCCAAGCGAGGTAGCCGTTTTTTTCAAGCCTTTGGTATGACCGACCAGAGATTTAACCCATAACCTTCTGCATGCTCTGCCATTAGACCACCATTACAGAACATGAGAATAACACCTTACTGCAACACTTGAAACTAATGTGAAATCGGAGTCAGATGACTATGTATCACAATGTAAGCAATCCATGTAGAAAAGTTGGAGGTTTGTGGAAATCCACCGCCTGAATAAGTTAAAACAGAAGCAATTTTGTAAGTGGTCGAGTGTAGACATTGGTTTAGAGGAAAATGTCAGATTTTTTTTACAAGTTGAAATGAAGATTTGATGAAAGCAAAGCAAGCAAAATAAGGTGTGTTCATATTTATATTACCTTGATATTTACAAGTGATGCCATCAACAAACATAGAAGATGACATATTGTATTTAATTGTTATTATTATTAATGAAAATTGAAATTAAGTGTACCAAGCTGAAACTTGCAATAATATTAATTTGTAGGGCCATTTTGCTACTTGTGTTAGTGTGTGATCCCTTGTGGTACCAGGTAAGAAGGTCTCTGGAGGGTAGGTAGGAGGGAGGGCGTGGGGTAGATATCCTCCACATGGTGGCATGTCCATTTTATGATTATGTCATATTTGTGGTTAATTTATCAACCTGTTTGGTTCCAGTGCCATATGAGTCAGGTCAAAAACAGGACCACTGAAGCTCAATTTGCATGTAGTTTGAGAACACAAATTGAATATTGGCTAGAATTTGCTGAAACTTTGCATTTCTCTGAGTTTTAAAGATTTTAAGTTCATTCTGTATATTCAATTCTTGATTTCTATGTTAATTTGTCATGTTTGTACATGAAGAGCGAGTCTAGAATCTTCCATCCTGTTGGTGTCTTTACCAGATGTATGCCATAAAATCACAATTTATTCATTCATATTGACATAACCAAGATGCTGACTTGAGTGCACAAAATAAATTTAAATCCATATATAGTTGTCTATACAGGTTACCATGGAGAACCTGGATAAATGGGCAGACAATGTCGATGCTAATGGCCCCCTTTAAGCTTAAATACGGATAAATACAACACATACTGTCTATAATGATAATGTTATAAATTATAAAGCAAAACTGGCCAGAAATTACAGCAATGATGGTATAAAAGCTCTAAATTAACATGCATCAGACGATATGGCATTACTCCAAATACTTCTAAGACCTTGGCTTCCTTTTTTGGGTTTTGAATTTTACAAATTTTTCAAAACTAAAGTGAGCTGTCACAAGCACGCCATTCCGTCAAAGTATCGTAAGATCTGTCCTCATACTTACCTTTCATGATGAAAACATTGTTATAAATAACATCCTTTCTTCAGGGTGATTATCTATATAAGCCCAATGCTATTGAGCATTCCAGAAATTCTTTTCTTCTTATTTAGCATACTAATCATTTACTCATTTACCTTAATAATGTTTCTTGGAGTGAAGGAAGTAAAAGCTTTCTTTTATTTATCACAAAGAATGTGAATAAGGACAATATATGGTTTTAAACAGGTGCAATATAAATTGGGATGTCAAACGGCAAAAAATCCAACACAGTGCCCAAACAACAGGTACTGGTTTATTTGGAGTCATGCCTTGATCAATGAATAAATCAATGTATTCAATCTTAGTAGATATAAAAACTGGGCCAAATATATTTCAGTGTCATGATTCAAACCCATTTGGCAAAAGGTCATAAGGTGTATATAAAATATTAAAACTCCCCAGCATTTTCGTCTCAGAATATTTTTTATGGTTTCCTACAAATAAATATAGGACTCCTGTAACAGAGCTCTAAATATGACCGCAGGGCCATCTTGGTAGTGGACGATCTATGCTACATGCAAATTACAAATAATACATCAACTGCATTTTTAAGACAGCACTTTTATTTTTATGCAAAAATTTGATGCTATGAGGTTTGGCTAAATTTGACCTCCAGTTCATTGTTAATCAAATTTAGTATGTATATACCCCTGTATAAGAATATTTCACATCAATTCAGTCAAAATCTGCAATGTGGTTATAGAAGAAGCTGACTGAACAAAGACATAGAAAAATGTAACCATTGCAGCTCATCCAGCAGTGGACTTGGGTGCTATTTCTTGGAAGTTTATGTTTCCAATGACTCTTTACATGACAATGGATGATGCTGATGTTAGTAGTTAAGTTTTTAGTATTTAACACAACACTAGTTAACCAACTTTATATTTAAAACACTGCCTTAGGTTTTTCGATCTAATATATCTGTTTCCGTTAAAAGAGGGTTTTAAAAGGAAGGGATATTGCTGTATAATATGAGTGAATTTTCATGACCTAAGTCTAACCAACAATATCTGATAAAAAGGATCCCTTGGCGCACCGACTGTGTCCAAGTAAGGGGCTATTAACTTATAAATTGTTTCCCTATTTCTGTATTGGATAAATTATCATCATTTTACTAACAATTTCAAAATCGTCCCAATCATTATTGTAAAAGGTATAGACATTACAGTTATGTGAAGTTCTGTGATTACTTGTATAATCACAGATATATGATTATAAATACAAATAACAGACATGCAAGCTTGGGATGGGGATTTCGGTTTACAAACAAAAACTGTAAATGTCTCACTGAAATCTAATATATCAATAAATTGTCTAAAACGAACCATATTGCTAAAACACTACCAACTGGACTTAAATCCCAGAACACTGGCGTTAGATCACAACATAAACAAATTAAATAAGAGAGAAATAATGGTCAGAAAATGTTTGATGCTAGCAAGTTCTGGCCATCTGAATGTCACCACTGAAACATGACTACATACTAGGTAGGGAGTAATATTTTAATCAGCCACAATGACTCATTGTATCCATGGAAACAAGACTTCAGCCAAGGCATGGAGCAATATCTTATTTGGACACATATGACTAATTGTAACCATGGAAACAAGACTTCAGCCAAGGCATGGAGCAATATCTTATTTGGACACATATGACTCATTGCAACCATGGAAACAAAAGTATATCAAGGCAGAGTAATATTTTAATCAGCCACAATGACTCATTGTATCCATGGAAACAAGACTTCAGCCAAGGCATGGAGCAATATCTTATTTGGACACATATGACTCATTGTAACCATGGAAACAAGACTTCAGCCAAGGCATGGAGCAATATCTTATTTGGACACATACGACTCATTGTAACCATGAAAACAAAAGTATATCAAGGCAGAGTAATATTTTAATCAGTCACAATAACTCAATGTAGCTAGAAAACAAGAATAATTTACATCCAGGAAAGGAGTAATATTTTAATCAGTCAAAATGACTCATAGTAACCATGGAAACAAGAATATATCAAGGAAATTAGTGATGTTTTAATCAGTCATAATGTAACCATGAAAACAAGAATATATTAAGTCAAGAAGTAATATTTTAATCAGTTAGAAGGACTCGTAACCATGGAAATAAGAATGCAGACAAGGCTTGGTTTGGGAGTAATATTAAACTAGTTACACAGGACTCATTGTAACCATGGAAATATAAATACAGATGAGTAGGAAGTAACATTTAATTCAGTCACAAATGCCTCATTTTAACCATGGAAACAAGAAAAGCGACATTAGGCAGATAGTAAAATTTGAATAGTCCCAAAATGACATATTGCATATAACCAGATACAAGTTTTAAGGTAAATGGTCGTCTGCTTGTGAAACAATTGGTATTTTAATTAAAGAAAGATGTATGTTTTGTCATGTTGTTTATATCAGAACTTAGACAGCCTCAAACACAGTCTGCATATTAATCATAAACATAAAGTACTAAAGAGTGCCCTGGAAAATCATTCAAATCAAGTTAATTTTGAAACTTAAAACATGTATAAGTACTCAGCTCCCAGTATCAAACTGAGTACTAAAAGCAGGCAGCTGTAGTTGTCATGGTTACCAAATGCATACTCACTGTCCAATTCTGCTTTTCCTAAACAGGAGAGGCCAGATAAAGGGAGATAAGAATTCATAATACTCATATTGAAATATAGAAAACAAGCTGCTGGTAAAACAGTACCACCCTTAGTTCCTTATTTCCGTTTATAACTCATCTTTGATTTAATATTGCTTCTAGAGGTCCAGAGACATTCTCAACAAACAGAGGAGAACCAAAGAAAAATTTGTAAATTTTTGAATACAGCAAAGGACATTGTAGACAATAATTGCATGGACAGTTGCATCAGATCACAATAATGGAATTAAAATAAAATATGAAAAGCACGATGACATTTGTCAGCAGTCTAAAATAACTCTTATGAAGGTTGCCATTTTATAACAGAAGCCCTGTTCATCAATGAATTAATTGTTTTGGCTACCAAAATATGTTCGCTCCATACATTTTTGTTTTGCCAGAAAGAAAGCCTCTGAACAAAGTGAAAGCAAACACTCCTTTTACAGGAAATAAGGGAAGGTCGCAGTCAAGGAAAAAGAAAAAGGACAAAATTGATATGTTTTACCAGCAGTGTGTTTGAATATGAAACATTCTGAAGTCAGTGAAATATAAACATGTAACATGGAAATACTTAACATTCTTAGCTCCATTTCTATTCTTTTTAGCTGAAACAAAGCGGTTTATCAACTGTTACATAAATGCAGGGAATACTTGAATTCAAAATGCGAAAACTTTTTAACACATTATTTACATAAATTTTTATAATTTTATGTAAGCACAAAGATTAAAACTTCACCGACTAATTCGAGCAAGCTGTTTCAGCTGAATATTCAGGGCACCAGTGCATTAATGGATATTAATCAAAATACTTTTAATTTTCCTATAAAACTCATAAATTTTAGTTTCTCAAGTACGTTGTGGGAGAAATAGATAATTACTTGTGGTAGAATTATTGTTTAAAACTTGTGTAGTTCCAAGTAGTTTATTTGAGTCAGCCAACACTAAATGTTAGCCCAGGCAAGGATTGTATTGAATTGTATTATGTGATGGTTGGTTAAATAGATTGATTGATTGATTGATTGATTGATTGATTGAATATTCAGCATTATTTTCATGCCATCAAGGGCTTACAGGCGATCAGTCAACCTAACCACTGTTTCCTGGGATCCTGAAAGGTTAACCAGTACTCGAGCACACCCCTTCTCCGCAAGTAACTGATAACTTTCCCACTTGAATTAGTGGTGAGAGACAAATACTAATGAAGTTCAATGTTGTATATCGATCATCAAGGAGACCTTTGCCAGGCGGGAATTAAAACTCAACACCCCTGGATAAATAGTCAGAGGCGTAGCCAACACAGCTAAAAGAGAGAAAACTAGACCTATCACTGTAGTGATGAATACCCCCGAACGCCGCCATGACAGAAAATGGTTAACCATTTTATGAAGTTTTATAAAATTATATCCAATAGTTTTAAAGTTATTCTCCAGACAAAAGAAATTCTTAATAAAAGAGAATGTTATGGATTGAGTTGTTTGTATTGTTAATTTTTTTATGGTTTTGTTAAAATTAAAAATGGTCTTTTTAATTATTGTGCAGTGTACAAGCTTTCATGGCAATCAATAAATGTAATACTTTTTCGAGTTATGTTGAGGGACAACAATTTTATGGATAAGAAACAAACAAGAGTACTAGGAATACAATATCGAACCTGCTTTGCTCGAACTCCATGTATTCATCAACTTGGTTCTTTCATGAACTTTATTAAACTGTTATCACTGATGGCTTTAAAAGTACTTTAAAAGTACTGCACCAGACAAGGGAAATATATCAAAGGGCAATAACTCTGTAATTAGCAAGAATAGAGTTATGTTTCTTGTACACTGCACTTCCTGTCATTATATTCTACCGTTGTATGAAGTTTGATGAAATTCCATCCAGTACTTTAAAAGTAATGCTCCGGACAAGGGAAATATATCAAAGGGCAATAACTCTGTAATTAGCAAGAATAGAGTTATGTTTCCTGTACACTGCACTTCCTCTCATTATATTCTACCATTGTATGAAGCTTGATGAAATTCCATCCGGTACTTTTCAAGTTATGCTCCGGATAAGAAAAAATATCAAAGGGAAATATATCAAAGGGCAATAACTCTGTAATTAGCAAGAATAGAGTTATGTTTCCTGTACACTGCACTTCCTCTCATTATATTCTACCATTGTATGAAGCTTGATGAAATTCCATCCGGTACTTTACAAGTTATGCTCCGGATAAGAAAAAATATCAAAGGGAAATATATCAAAGGGCAATAACTCTGTAATTAGCAAGAATAGAGTTATGTTTCCTGTACACTGCACTTCCTCTCATTATATTCTACCATTGTATGAAGCTTGGTGAAATTCCGTCCGGTACTTTTCAAGTTATGCTCCGGACAAGAAAAAATATCAAAGGGCAATAACTCTGTAATTAGCAAGAATAGAGTTATGTTTCTTGTACACTGCACTTCCTCTCATTATATTCTACCATTGTATGACGTTTGATGAAATTCCATCCAGTACTTTTCAAGTTATGCTCCGGACAAGGAAAATTGCAACGGACAGACCGACCGACAGACCGACTTCAGGGTGACTCCAGTATACCCCCTCAAAACTTCGTTTGTCGGGGGTATAATTATGTAGGTTTTAATGCCATCTTTTACATATACCAGGATAGAAGTGCATGTAGTTTTATTGGTGGAGGAAAACGAGAGACACAGTTGAATTTGAGAGAACCAGTGTCCTAAATCAGCATTAGGAAATGTGGCAAACTGGCTTACTTAAAAATCTTTATACAGGGCTGGACTCGAACTCATCACCTCAGTGGTCAGGAATAAATGATCTTTTGACAAGAACTTAGAAAGAACCCCTTTGAGCATTGAGTATAATAAAATTTAATTAAGAATCTAGCTCTTATGTATAAAAGCCATAAAAATCCAATGCTCTAATAATAATTATAAAGAATTTGGATGTGAACTATGCACATGTAAAAGTAAAAAGACTAGATATTCAGATTTCTCCCATCTACTATAGCCTCACTAAGTCATGGTCAAGTTTTATTTTAAAAAAAAACCCATACAACTAACCAAACTTTTAATAAATTTGAAATCATTTAAAATTGTTAAAAAATATCGTTTGTGTCTGTTTTAGTTATAAGTGACTAATCAAAATGACAATAAATGCCACCTTCCTATCAGCATAAAAAATCTGGGTCTGGGAACAGCAAACTTACAGTTGTTTAGGGATGGTCATAGAGAGTTATACTTTAGGCAGATCAACCAATGACATTTAATGTCACTAGCTAATCTCATCTACGACAGATAAATGCATAGTTATATATATATGTTACCATCATCCTCTATAGTGTTGCTACTGTCCGTGGATTCTTTAATTCCGTCATTCTTTTTCACCATTAAACTGCGGCCTGAAATGCAAAAACTCAAATAAAAAATTTGGCAAAAGCTAGTACAATAATTGTGACTGTGTTACCTAAATGATCACAGGTACCTGATACTTCAAACACAGTATTTCATACTGCATGTTCGTAACATATCAATCATACAGATTTATCTTATCTTATTCAATCTTTCTGAAACAAAAAACGCAAGTTATTAGCATTTAGGGAAAATAAAATATTATATAAATGAATCAAATCAATAAAAACAAAAGATACATCAATATCTAGTGATGACCAAATGGGCAGTGTGGTGAATTGTTAATATGTCTGGGTCATTAACTTTCCTTCATTAAATACACCAAACCCAGAATGGGTGTTCAACAGGTTTTTCCATGTTTAGGGGTTGGCATAACATTGACAATACAGTTTATTTTCAGCACAAGTAATTTTTTATAAGCAGTGTCGCCCAATCTATTTATACCTTGACATGGAGAAACCCGATCAGCCCAGATATCATTTATTTATATTTTATTTCTCAAACAGTTTAACACTATTGACTCTAGAAGATATTTGCTGTTTAAAATATCCAATGGTAAAACTTTGAGAACTTGTAAAACCTGACTAACAACTTTAGCCCACAAATAATCTACATTAAATTTTCTAAATCACAGCGCATATAACCGGTTAGTAGGAACATTGAATACTTTATAAGACATGAACAGAAACAGGATAACATCTCAAGCAGTGTCACAGCTGTAACTATTATCTTGATATTTAAATTGCGAAATAAATGCCTGTAACTTATTACGTCTTTACACAAACAAAAAACACACTCCCAAAATACAACACCCAACAAAACATCAATCAATTCTTAGCTTGCTGCATTTCTATAAATGCCACTTTCCTCTGGACCTTGATTTTGGACCATTCTTTTATTTAATTTAGAATTTACAGACAGTAAGCTGAACAATGAAGAAGCTTATCAGACAAACATTTATCTGACAAAGATTCAAACAATGTAAAACACAGACTAGTTTGTTTTGTTTGAGAGCCGAAGAAACCACAAGAACTAATTTGGGCCCTTTTTCCCTAACCATTTTAAGCCTTAAGATTGTCGTACAAACAAAATTTGAAAACTCGGAACATTTCATTGGTGTAGTATTTTTAAACTTTGTGAAAAAGAATATTATTTAGTTTTGCGAAATTTCGTGAAAAGATTTAAGCAAAACACTAAATGAAATTCCCCTTGTTCTTATTTTCATAACTTTAAATTTTACACTATTTCTACAATATTTACTGAGAGGACAAACAATGGAGAGCCCGATTGGTACCTGCAGAATGACCTCGGTCTACTTGTTTACAAAAGTATTTGATAGTGGGAACAGCAAATTAAGAACTGATATAAAAATCAGTAACTTGTTAGTGCATCATTAGTGCATTTCAAATGAGGAATGCAAAATGTTGCATCTCCTTGTTTATATATTTTCATACACAACAGTTCAACAACAAGCACTTAAATCTGGTAATCAGGTATGACTACATTCTTAAAAAAAAGTATTAATACATTTAATTGTTAAAAAATAATTTCGACATGATGATATCAAAAATAATCAACCAATCTGTGACTTAATTTGACATACCATCAAATTCTGGTGGGTGAATGACACAATTTAATTCCTTAAGAACTCTATGAACTCTTATGCATGAATTGAGACAAAGCACTTTCTATTGTCACAACTTTCAATGCGTAAACATTAATTGAAGATTTTAAAACTTAAATATTTAATCAAAGCTTTTATTTTTACTGCATTAACAGTTCCACTACTCAAACTTCGTGATATAGTTTTATTTCACCTACTGCATATCTCGATATCTCAATGATATAGTTTTATTTTACCTACTGCCTATCTGGATATCTCAGTGATATAGTTTTATTTTACCTACTGCCTATCTCAATATCTCAGTGATATAGTTTTATTTCAACTACTGCCTATCTCAATATCTCAGTGATATAGTTTTATTTCACCTACTGCCCATCTCAGTGATATAGTTTTATTTCTCTAAATTCCTATCTCAATATCTCAGTGATATAGTTTTATTTCTCCTACTGCCTATCTCTATATCTCAGTGATATAGTTTTATTTCACCTACTGCCTATCTCTATATCTCAGTGATATAGTTCTATTTCACCTACTGCCTATCTCAATATCTCAGTGATATAGTTTTATTTCATCTACTGCCTATCTCAGTTATATAGTTTTATTTCACTTAATTCCTATCTCAATATCTGTGATAAAGTTTTATTTCACCTACTGCCTATCTCAATATCTCAGTGATATAGTTTTATTTATGCCTACTGCATATCTCGAAATCTCAGTGATAGTAGTTTTATTTAACCTTCTGCATATCTTGATATCTCAGTGATATAGTCTTATTTCACCTAATGAATATCTCAATATCTCAGTAATAATAGTTTTATTTCACCTACGGCATATCTCGATATCTCAGTGATATAATTTTATTTCACCTAATGAATATCTCAATATATCAGTGATATAGTTTTATTTCACCTACTGCCTATCTCAATATCTCAGTGAAATAGTTTTATTTATGCCTACTGCATATCTCAATACCTCAGTGATATAGTTTTACATCTACTGCATATCTTGAAATCTCAGTGATATAGTTTTATTTCACCTACTGCCTATCTCAATATCTCAGTGATAGTTTTATTTATGCCTACTGCCTATCTCGATATCTCAGTGATATAGTTTTATTTATGCCTACTGACTATCTCGATATCTCAGTGATAGTTTTATTTCACCTACTGCCTATCTTAGTGATATAGTTTTATTTCACCTAATGAATATCTCAATATCTCAGTAATAATAGTTTTATTTCACCTTATGAATATCTCAATATCTCAGTGATAATTGTTTTATTTCATCTACTGCATATCTCGATATCTCAGTGATATAGTTTTATTTATGCCTACTGCATATCTCGATACCTCAGAGATAATAGTTTTATTTCACCTACTGCATATCTCGATATCTCAGTGATATAATTTTATTTCACCTACTGCTTATCTCGATATCTCAGTGATATAGTTTTACATCTACTGCATATCTTGAAATCTCAGTGATTTAGTTTTATTTCACCTAATGCCTATCCTGATATCTTAGTGATATAGTTTTATTTCACCTACTGCCTATCTCGATATCTCAGTGATTTAGTTTTACATCTACTGCATATCTCGAAATCTCAGTGATTAAGTTTTATTTCACCTAATGCCTATCTCGATATCTCAGTGATATAGTTTTATTTCACATACTGCCTATCTCGATATCTCAGTAACATAATTTTTTTTCGCCAAATGAATATCTCAGTGATATAGTTTTATTTCACATATGGATTATCTCAATGATAGTTTTATTTCACCTCTCAGTTATACAGTTTACTTCACCTACTCAATATCTTAGTGATACAGTTTTATTTCAATGAAGCATCAACATATTGATGGTCGATTTAACAATATATGAACTGAAATGACGTTCACAACGGTTCCACGCTTATTTAATAATAAAATACAACAAAAAACAAATGTTAGATCTAGTCCTAGTTTTTTTCTTTGGTTTATTGTTTTATAGATTTCTTTGGTTCAGCAATTTAACCAGGCGTCAAATCAGACCATAAGTTGTTTTGAGAAACAATGAAGTAGATCATACAATGTTCAGATTTGAGATGTATAATGTACCAATGAACACAACCCTGGTTTACTTAACGTGAATGCTAATCGTTGACAAAAATTTCCACAGACCAAATTTATTCGACAGGAAAAATGAAATAAAAACTTATTTCACCTGCCTTATATCTTAGTGATGTAGTTTTATTTCACCTGCCTTATAACTTAATATCTCAGTGATATAGCATATTTCACCTACCTCATATCTTAGTGTTGTAGTTTTATTTTGCCAACCTTATATCTCAATTTCTCAGTAATATAGCATATTTCACCTACCTCATATCTTAGTGTTGTAGTTTTATTTCACCAACCTTATATCTCAATATCTCAGTGATATAGCATATTTCGCCTACCTCATATCTTAGTGTTGTAGTTTTATTTCGCCCACCTTATATCTCAATATCTCAGTGATAGAGCTTATTTCACCTACCTCATATCTTAGTGATGTAGTTTTATTTCACCAACCTTATAACTTGATATCTCAGTGATATAGCATATTTCACCTACCTTATATCTTAGTGATGTAGTTTTATTTTGCCTACATTATATCTCAATATCTCAGTGATAGAGCTTATTTCACCTACAGACTGTAATCCATTCAAGTACACCAAACGAACGCAAACGAACCGAATATCAAACGTGTTTTAAATGATATACAAACGGCCAAAAACATGAATGAAATGATAATGAAATGATAAACGAAACGAAACGATAAATGAAACAATACACAGACGCAACAGGGTGAACTATTCACGAAAGATGCAAAATGATAATACAAATGTTAAACACATCAAATATTAAAGATTCGGATATCCTCTAATAAATAATTAAACAAAATGATTGCTCTCTTTGTCATTTAAAATCTTTAAATTGCTATAACTGTAACTTTAATTTAATTTCTTTGTTATAAGTTTTAATCCCGACTTATCCGTGAAAAACACTGCCGCAGGCATCGCTTCTTTACTTGTAAAACTGTGATAAAACAATTAGGTGACGCATGACCTGCTTACACAACTACACCAATTAACTGATTTAATTATCTCAACACCGATTTATGTTGCTGTTCTGTTATATGATTGATAATTAGAAAAAGTTTTCACTCTATTTTAGAAACTTTTCCACTTATCAAACACATTTCGGTGCGATATGGCTCACTGATCACATACAAGAAGTGTGCTATTAATACTATGATTGACTCTTCCGATAGCTTCCCTACTATATGTAATGGTTTAGCCTAATTTGACCCCATTTCGCACACCTAATAACAAACAATTGAGTTATGGACCAAATATTATTTTATGTTTTTATACGATTTGTAGGAAATATCTAAACAGACAACTTATAAAACTTCAAGAAGAAAAATGGTCTAAAGACAGAAGTACATGTACCAGCGTTTTTAGAAGCCATGCTACAAAACTTTTACCCTTAAAGGCATCTTTTTTTTATGAAAACATCCCCGCCTCCCTCCATGCATTTACCTCAGCGAAACAGAACGTGACGTTAAATGATGCAAGAAACTGTCAGGGTGACGACATCGCACATTGGCACGAGGTCAAAAATACATTGTGTCGGAGTAATAGACATAAAGCATGTACATTCGCTACATAAATTAAGGCATATGTATTTGTTAATATATTTATCTTTGCGGATTATATAAATTCTTTTGTTTAATGAATTGTTATAATTGTTTTACATGACAATCTATCGAAATTCATAACTGGAATTATAATTGAAAAATATCTGCAAATAATGCATTATTTCTGTAAATAAAATAAATACTTGCTGAGGCGTCTATACTCTGTTTCTTGCATAATAGCAAACTATACACCATTACAGATATAAAAACACGGACTGGTTCACATTTATTTATAATATACTTTTTTGATCTGTAATGTTAACTTTAGCGTAAACCAGTCTAGCAATGTTTGGCAATCTAATGATTATGTGACCGTAATGTGTTTATCTGATTTAATTGACATGACGTGCTTACCGTGTGTATTAAATTTCAATGATTGAGTTTTATGAAACATATTAATCTGCTGTCATGCTACAAATCCTCACCTATATGGTAGACCATATCTAACATAGGGTGGCATAGTTAGCAATATTTCAGAAAGATTTTAATCAATATTATTTTAATTTATTTAATATAATATCATTGAAAATGCAGCGATTTAGTTAAATATCTAGTTCTTATTATTTATTGTACTGCAGTGTTTAAATTGGACAACCAGAGATGATGCGATTGGTGAACACGCCTTGTAAACGAAAAATGGTAAAAGATACACAGTAAACGATACACACTAATCGATACACGCTAAACAATTCGAACGCAGGCTAAAATGCATTAAGTATCATTTTGAACTGTATTTTCTCTAACATTTATCATAAAAAATGCAAACCATTAACAAACTAAAATTCATTTCAAACGTAAAACAAAAACATTTGACAAGCAAAACAAATGCATTTGAAATGCATTTTTTGGTGTACTTGAACGAATTATGGTCTATACCTCATATCTTAGTGATGTAGTTTTATTTTACCTACCTTATACCTCAATATCTCAGTGATACAATTTTTATTTCATTCAAATTATCTCAATATCTAATTTCAGGTTATATTGCATATCCAGTTCTATTGGAGGAGAAAAACCTCAGAATGAATCTCGAACCATCGTCTTTCAATGAGTAGCTGACAAATTTCTCAAACAAATCTGAGCCAAAAACCTTGGTGAGAGGTTAGTGATGTTACGACCACAGCACCTGAGACCACCACCCAGTAAATACTAGATGCCCAAGGGCTACAATGTCGACCCCGCCAGTACAGACCTGTGATCAAACATATCATTGTGCTGAACATTAAATTTTATAGCATGTTACAAGATATAGAATAAACAGGAAATTTTGTACGTTTATCTGACCTTGACATTCTTAGTGTGACCTTGACCTAGAGAACTGGGTCTTGCACATGACACATTGTCTGATTATAATGAACGTTTGTGCCATGTTACTTTTGAAGTTTCATTGAATTCCAGCCAATGGTTGCCGAGAAACAGTGATCACAAAAATTGTCCACAGACGGACGGACCAGCGCGACTCCTATATTCTGTATATGGGGGTATAATCACTGTCGGGTTATACCAGAAACAAAAACCAGCCTACAATCTGTCAACAAAGTATGAAACCTTGTACCACACTAAAGCAGTCCCGGTCTGATTACAAGTATGAGCTAGTGACGACTGCAGCTGTGACAAATAGTAAAAGAGCCAGTACATATTAAACTTAACTGAAGTTACATAAAACATCAAAAAGGATGTTATAAGAATATTCAATACAATTGTCAGGGCACCCCCACCATACATCAGAACAACTCAGTGCCCCAGGTAAGAATTTACTGAATAGTGTGAAAACTCTTAAGATTTAAATAATTGAGTGAAACCATATAATCAAAGATTTAATTGGGTGATTTTCACTCAGTAAGTTTACAATAATTGAGTAAAACATGGAGAATTGTCTCAATGAAAGTAATCCAAATGCCTTATCTTGATAAAACTATTCTATATTAACCCTTTACTCCATATGCATTTCAAGTGGACTCTTCCAAACTCAAAGCCTCACATCTGACCTTGACCTAGAGAACTGGGTCTTGCATGTGACACATTGTCTGATTATAGTGAATGTTTGTGCAATGTTACTTTTGAAGTTTCATTGAATTTCAGCCAATGGTTGCTAGGAAACAGCGATCACAAAAATTGTCCACAGACAGACGGACCAGCGCGACTCCTATATTCTGTATCTGGAGGTATAATCACTGTCGAGTTATACCAGTAACAAAAACCAGCCTACAATCTGTCAACAAAGTATTAAACCCGTCACCACACTAAAGCAGTCCCGGTCTGATTACAAGTATGAGCTAGTGACGACTGCAGCTCAGCCTCAGTGACAAAGAGTAAAAAAGCCAGTACATATTAAACTTAACTGAAGTTACATAAAACATCAAGAAAGGATGTTATAAGAATATTCAATACAATTGTCAGGGCACCCCCACCATACACCAGGACAACTCAGTGCCCAAGATAAGAATTTACTTAATAGGGTGAAAACTCTTCAAAATTAAAATAATTGAGTGAAACCTTATAATCAAAGATTTACTTGGGTGATTTTCACTCAGTAAGTTTACAATAATTGAGTAAAACATGGAGAATTGTCTCAATGAAAGTAATCCAAATGCCTTATCTTGATTAAACTTTTCTATATTAAATGCACCATATTGTAAAATTGTTGCTGCTTGCATCTCTTGATTTGCATTATCAGTATTGTATCAAATGTGACTGAACAAACAAGTTTCTTCTTGCGCAAATGCAGCTGCCTGCAACTCAGAATTTCTGGTCCAATTTGGTTGACAATGTTTAACAAGAGGGTCAAGATGGCCCTATATCACTCACCTGACTGACCTTGAATCACCCAACTTAAGTAGATTCTATAATACATGTACACTCAAAATTCCAGAAAAACGAGATGGGCGAATAGTTAGAATTTTGATTTGTTTTGAAGATGTAACAGATACATAGAAGAGTTCACACTTGGTATAGGTTCACCCATAGTAAATGTCAGTGAAATTACATCGAAACCAGTTCAGTAGATTCTGACTAGAAGGCTTTTGAAGTTTTTGCTATAGCTGCCTATATAGTAAACTAGCACCTAACTTTGGCGGTTATATTTTTTAACAAATCACAACGGCTTGAACAAACTCGGTAAAGGGTTACCCAATGAACATTTCTGCGAAATTATTTTAAATAACAACTTATCAGAGATCTATCACAACTACATGATACCCCGTCCAACAACAGAACAACTTGTCAGAGATCCATCCCAGCTACATGATACCCAACCAAACTCCAGAACAACCTGTCAGAGATCCATCCCAGCTACATAATACCCTACCCAACACCAGAACAATTTGTCACGAGATCCATCCCAGCTACATAATACCACATCCAACACCAGAACAACCTGTCATGAGATCCATCCCAGCTACATAATACCCCACCCAACACCAGAACAACCTGTCACGAGATCCATCCCAGCTACATAATACCCCACCCAACACCAGAATAACCTGTCATGAGATTCATCCCAGCTAAATGATACCCCACCCAACACCAGAACAACCTGTCACGAAATCCATCCCAGCTACATGATACCCCACCCAACACCAGAATAACCTGTCACGAGATTCATCCCAGCTACATAATACCCCACCCAACACTAGAACCTGTCAGAGATCCATCCCAGCTACATAATACCCCACCCAACACTAGAACCTGTCAGAGATCCATCCCAGCTACATAATACCCCACCCAACACTAGAACCTGTCAGAGATCCATCCCAGCTACATAATACCCCACCCAACACCAGAATAACCTGTCACGAGATTCATCCCAGCTAAATGATACCCCACCCAACACTAGAACCTGTCAGAGATCCATCCCAGCTACATAATACCCCACCCAACACCAGAACAACCTGTCACGAGATCCATCCCAGCTAAATGATACCCCACCCAACACCAGAACAACCTGTCACGAAATCCATCCAAGCTACATAATACCCCACCCAACACCAGAACAACCTGTCACGAGATCCATCCCAGCTAAATGATACCCCACCCAACACCAGAACAACCTGTCACGAAATCCATCCAAGCTACATGATACCCCACCCAACACCAGAATAACCTGTCACGAGATTCATCCCAGCTAAATGATACCCCACCCAACACCAGAACAACCTGTCACGAGATCCATCCAAGCTACATGATACCCCACCCAACACCAGAATAACCTGTCACGAGATTCATCCCAGCTACATAATACCACACCCAACACCAGAACAACCTGTCACGAGATCCATCCAAGCTACATGATACCCCACCCAACACCAGAACAACCTGTCACGAGATCCATCCAAGCTACATGATACCCCACCCAACACCAGAATAACCTGTCACGAGATTCATTCCAGCTAAATGATACCCCACCCAACACCAGAACAACCTGTCACGAAATCCATCCAAGCTACATGATACCCCACCCAACACCAGAACAACCTGTCATGAGATTCATCCCAGCTAAATGATACCCCACCCAACACCAGAACAACCTGTCACGATATCCATCCAAGCTACATGATACCCCACCCAACACTAGAACAACCTGTCATGAGATCCATCCAAGCTACATGATACCCCACCCAACACCAGAATAACCTGTCATGAGATTCATCCCAGCTAAATGATACCCCACCCAACACCAGAACAACCTGTCACGAAATCCATCCAAGCTACATGATACCCCACTCAACACCAGAACAACCTGTCATGAGATTCATCCAAGCTAAATGATACCCCACCCAACACCAGAACAACCTGTCACGAAATCCATCAAAGCTACATGATACCCCACCCAACACCAGAACAACCTGTCACGAGATCCATCCAAGCTACATGATACCCCACCCAACACCAGAATAACCTGTCACGAGATTCATCCCAGCTAAATGATACCCCACCCAACACCAGAACAACCTGTCACGAAATCCATCCAAGCTACATGATACCCCACCCAACACCAGAACAACCTGTCACGAGATTCATCCCAGCTAAATGATACCCCACCCAACACCAGAACAACCTGTCACGAAATCCATCCAAGCTACATGATACCCCACCCAACACCAGAACAACCTGTCACGAGATCCATCCAAGCTACATGATACCCCACCCAACACCAGAATAACCTGTCACGAGATTCATCCCAGCTAAATGATACCCCACCCAACACCAGAACAACCTGTCACGAAATCCATCCAAGCTACATGATACCCCACCCAACACCATAATAACCTGTCACGAGATTCATCCCAGCTAAATGATACCCCACCCAACACTAGAATAACCTGTCACGAGATCCATCCAAGCTACATGATACCCCACCCAACACCAGAATAACCTGTCACGAGATTCATCCCAGCTAAATGATACCCCACCCAACACCAGAACAACCTGTCACGAAATCCATCCAAGCTACATGATACCCCACCCAACACCGGAATAACCTGTCACGAGATTCATCCCAGCTAAATGATACCCCACCCAACACCAGAACAACCTGTCACGAGATTCATCCCAGCTAAATGATACCCCACCCAACACCAGAACAACCTGTCACGAAATCCATCCAAGCTACATGATACCCCACCCAACACCAGAACAACCTGTCACGAGATCCATCCAAGCTACATGATACCCCACCCAACACCAGAATAACCTGTCACGAGATTCATCCCAGCTAAATGATACCCCACCCAACACCAGAACAACCTGTCACGAAATCCATCCAAGCTACATGATACCCCACCCAACACCATAATAACCTGTCACGAGATTCATCCCAGCTAAATGATACCCCACCCAACACTAGAACAACCTGTCACGAGATCCATCCAAGCTACATGATACCCCACCCAACACCAGAATAACCTGTCACGAGATTCATCCCAGCTAAATGATACCCCACCCAACACCAGAACAACCTGTCACGAAATCCATCCAAGCTACATGATACCCCACCCAACACCGGAATAACCTGTCACGAGATTCATCCCAGCTAAATGATACCCCACCCAACACCAGAACAACCTGTCACGAAATCCATCCAAGCTACATGATACCCCACCCAACACCAGAATAACCTGTCACGAGATTCATCCCAGCTAAATGATACCCCACCCAACACTAGAACAACCTGTCACGAAATCCATCCAAGCTACATGATACCCCACCCAACACCAGAACAACCTGTCACAAAATCCATCCAAGCTACATGATACCCCACCCAACACCAGAATAACCTGTCACGAGATTCATCCCAGCTACATAATACCCCACCCAACACCAGAACAACCTGTCACGAGATTCATCCCAGCTACATAATACCCCACCCAAAACCAGAATAACCTGTTACGAGATTCATTCCAGCTACATAATACCCCACCCAACACCAGAATAACCTGTCACGAGATTCATCCAAGCTACATAATACCCCACCCAACACCAGAACAACCTGTCACGAGATTCATCCCAGCTACATAATACCCCACGTAACACCAGAACAACCTGTCACGAGATCCATCCAAGCTACATGATACCCCACCCAACACCAGAATAACATGTCACGAGATTCATCCCAGCTAAATGATACCCCACCCAACACCAGAACAACCTGTCACGAGATCCATCCAAGCTACATGATACCCCACCCAACACCAGAATAACCTGTCAGAGATCCATCCCAGCTACATAATACCCCACCCAACACTAGAACCTGTCAGAGATCCATCCCAGCTACACAATACCCCACCCAACACCAGAATAACCTGTCACGAAATCCATCCAAGCTACATGATACCCCACCCAACACCAGAATAACCTGTCACGAGATTCATCCCAGCTACATAATACCCCACCCAACACTAGAACCTTTCAGAGATCCATCCCAGCTACATGATACCCCACCCAACACCAGAATAACCTGTGGGAGACCTAGTCTCTAATTTCTGTGCCCAAAAATCAAAGTTCAACATCATTTACTAACTGACTACTAGAAGAACACAATCATTACTAAGAAGCATAAATTCACTGTCACTTCTTTTCGAATTCTGAGAATTATCTGTATTCCCGTAGTATTCTTATGTAAAAACTAAAATCCCGTTACTTACTGGACCCCAATGAATACCTACTTAGTCTAGTTCTTTATAGTGTCCATTTATACCATATATGAACAAATTTGGTTGATTTGTTCTTTAGAAAAGGATTTTAGTAAAACTCACAATTTTATCTCTTTTTGGGACCCTACTGACTCTTTTGTGTATAAAAATTCCCTTTAATCACCCAGTCTCCACTACCATGACTAAACAATACTCCAGAAATCAATATGTTTGAAATAATACCTTAAAACAAAATTTTATGAGAAAAACATAATTTCCTGTTTTCCCATAGTATTCCTATTTAAAAATCAAAATCCCCTTACTGAGAATAGTACCAAAAATCGATGAGAAAACCATAATTTCCTGTTTCTCCATACTATTCCTATGTAAAAATCAAAGTCCCCTTACTGGGCCCTATTGAACCCTAGCCCTTTTATTTGAACAAACTAGATACCACTATTTATAGCACTTTTGAAGAAAAAATATTTTTGAAATTCTGAAAAAAAAGCAACGACAAAATACTAACAAAACCCTTGAGCGGCATAAAATTTGACACCAGGGTCATGGTAAGAACAAACTTGAGAGAGATTCACGTAACAATGCTTCACATCAAATTTGCTGAAAATTTATCAAGCAGTTCCAGAGAAGTTGTTTGGAGCAGAAGTTCAGCAAAGAATAGCTCATTTTGAGCTTGCTCAGATGAGCTAAATTACAGCAATGGCTTAAAATCCGACTGTGTGCCAGTTTTGATGAAACAGCATCAAAGAGTCTTAAACCCTCTACTATACAAAGGATTGGACAACTTACCTGTTGGGTAGTTCCAATACTTTCATTTTTTTTAAAAACCTCTTCACCAATATTTTAAACTAACTTAATGCAAAATACACTCTCAGGCTTTAAGCTGTTGAGAATGAAAAGATAAAATATCATTTTTAATGTCCATAACACTTTACATTTACAGTTAAATATTTGTTATGCACAGGTGTTTTACCTTTAAAATGAGTGAAGAGAACGTTCTTATTTCTGGTTGCAAGCATACTGCTAACTGCTGTATCAACTGCACCGAGCTTCATGCAGTCATATTTGTTTTAAGGAATAAGTTTTAAATTAATTGAGTTACGTAGGTAGCTGAATGAATAATTTACTTCCATGGAGATATACCATCCTATTAATTAAATAGAGATCTGTCTATGGACAACCTAACTTAAATAAGGACATCAGTATAACATTTCATGGAAATCCCTAGGTGGTGAGAAAATCTTTATAGAACAATTAACAAATGCACAAAACCACAAACACATGACAAAATCTAACAATAATAAATAAACTAGTTAACAAAAATAACTTTTAAACAAACAAAAAAGGCACCTACCATTTTCTGGAAAGCCAATATCAAATTTCTTCGGATGATTGCAGCAAATAGACTTAATCCAGTCCATTGGACATTTTGGCAACACAAAGGGAGGTAACTCCAACTGTACAGTTATTATAGAGCAATGTTACTGCTTCTTGCAGTTAAGAACTCCACTAGTCAATCAGTCATGAATGTGTCTTAATATTTTTCTATCCTTTCAGCAGACAATGGATGATATTTCAATAAATATATTGAGCCAAGTGTATTATCTGCAGTTATGGACTGAAGAAATGCAATGCACAGTGTATAATGCACATTTACTGTTTGAAACTGATAAGAACACTGCATAATACACAGTTATTATTGACTGGCGTTAAATAGCAGTATCTACTCCGTATAAACACAACAACACCGTATCAATTATCAACAGTAATTTGATCAACAAAGATTGTTATGAAATATAAGTAACGTATTTCCGTATCAACTACTTACAGTTAATTTCAGCTCAAATGCAAAGTTTTCTCAGCTTGTAATAATTATGAACCTGGCTAGAACCTGCACTGAGTTATTTTTGAGAGGCCATCAGGTTGAACCTTGGACCAAATTTGCAATCTTTAGTGTGAGAATCCAACACTCTATCCACTGCACTACCACCCTGCTAAATCAAGTCCTTTTCAAACCGGTTTTAATATTTCCAAACAACAGCATTTAAACAAAACACCGGTCAGGTTCACTGCAAACAAATTCCACTGAGACAATGTAAGTTGTTCTATGGTGTTAAGCGTTACTTTCAATAATTTTTCAGCTATATCATGACATGTCTATTGGAGTATCCTGCTGCAGACACATTATACTGACACCAGTGACATAGATCAGAAATCAGAGTTTTAGTAAGAGCAATAGCCAAACGGGTAATGGGTAAAATTGCCACTAATATTACACTTTTCTTATATATTGACAGAGTGTTATCTACATGTCCTTTAATTAAATATGCTGTGAAACTAACACCACCTAGCTGTCAAATAAACACAACCTAGATGTGAAACAAATATTACATAGATGTCAAACAAACACCACCTAGTTGTTAAACAAACACCACCTAGATGTCAAACAAACATTACCTGTCACACAAACACCACCTAAATGTCAAACAAATACCACTTAGATGTCGAACAAACACCACCTAGATGTCAAACAAACATCTCCTGTCAAACAAATACCATCTAGATGTCAATCAAACACCACCTAGACGTCAAACAAACACCATCTAGCTGTCACACAAACACCACCTAAATGTCAAACAAACACCATCTAGCTGTCACACAAACACCACCTAAATGTCAAACAAATACCATCTAGATGTCAAACAAACACCATCTAGCTGTCACACAAACAACACCTAAATGTCAAACAAATACCACTTAGATGTCAAACAAACATCACCCTGATGTCAATCAAACAGCACCTAGATGTCAAACAAACATCACCTGTCAAACAAATACCATCTAGATGTCAAACAAACACCACCTAGATGTCAAACAAACATCACCTGTAAAAAAATACCATCTAGATGTCAATCAAACACCACCTAGATGTCAAACAAACACCATCTAGCTGTCACACAAACACCACCTAAATGTCAAACAAACACCATCTAGCTGTCACACAAACACCACTTAAATGTCAAACAAATACCATCTAGATGTCAAACAAACATCATCTAGCTGTCACACAAACACCACCTAAATGTCAAACAAATACCACTTAGATGTCGAACAAACACCACTTTGATATCAAACAAACACCACCTTGATGTCAAGCAAACAGCACCTAGATGTCGAACAAACATCATCTGTCAAACAAATACCACCTATATGTCAAACAAACACCACCTGTAAAAAAAACACCATCTAGATGTCAATCAAACACCACCTAGATGTCAAACAAACACCATCTAGCTGTCACACAAACACCACCTAAATGTCAAACAAACACCATCTAGATGTCAAACAAACACCATCTAGCTGTCACACAAACACCACCTAAATGTCAAACAAATACCACTGAGATGTCGAACAAACACCACCTTGATATCAAACAAACAGTACCTAGATGACTAACAAACATCACCTGTCAAACAACTACCATCTAGATGTCAATCAAACACCACCTAGATGTCAAACAAACACCATCTAGCTGTCACACAAACACCACCTAAATGTCAAACAAACACCATCTAGCTGTCAAACAAACACCATCTAAATGTCAAACAAATACCATCTAGATGTCAAACAAACACCATCTAGCTGTCACACAAACACCAACTAAATGTCAAACAAAAAACACTTAGATGTTGAACAAACACCACCTTGATGTCAAACAAACACCACCTAGATGTTGAACAAACAGCACCTACATGTCAAACAAACATCACCTGTCAAACAAATACCATCTAGATGTCAAACAAATACCACCTAGATGTCAAACAAACATCATCTGTCAAACAAATACCATCTAGATGTCAAACAAACACCATCACCTGTCAAACAAATACCATCTAGATGTCAAACAAACACCACCTAGATGTCAAACAAACATCACCTGTCAAACAAATACCATCTAGATGTCAAACAAACACCACCTAGATGTCAAACAAACATCACCTGTAGAAAAAATACCATCTAGATGTCAATCAAACATCACCTAGATGTCAAACAAACACCATCTATCTGTCACACAAACACCATCTAGCTGTCACACAAACACCTCATAAATGTCAAACAAATACCATCTAGATGTCAAACAAACACCATCTAGCTGTCACACAAACACCACCTAAATGTCAAACAAATACCACTTAGATGTCACACAAACACCACCTTGATGTCAAACAAACACCACCTAGATGTCAAACAAACATCACCTGTCAAACAAATACCATCTAGATGTCAATCAAACACCACCTAGACGTCAAACAAACACCACCTAGATTTCAAACAAACATCAACTGTCAAACAAATACCATCTAGATGTCAAACAAACAGCACCTAAATGTCAAACAAAAAACATCTAGATGTCAAACAAACAGCAACTAGATGTCAAACAAACATCACCTGTCAAACAAATACCATCTAGATGTCAAACAAACACCACCTAGATGTCAAACAAACATCACCTGTAAAATAAATACCATCTAGATGTCAATCAAACACCACCTAGATGTCAAATAAACACCATCTAGCTGTCACACAAACACCACCTAAATGTCAAACAAATACCATCTAGCTGTCACACAAACACCACCTAAATGTCAAACAAATACCACTTAGATGTCGAACAAACACCACCTTGATGTCAAACAAACACCACCTAGATGTCAAACAAACACCACCTGTCAATCAATTACCATCTATATGTCAAACAAACACCACCTAGATGTCAAACAAACATCACATGTCAAACAAATACCATCTAGATGTCAAACAATCACCACGTAGATGTCAAACAAACATCACCTGTCAAACAAATACCATCTAGATGTCAAACAAACAGCACCTTGATGTCAAACAAACAGCATCTAGATGTCTAACAAACATCACCTGTCAAACAAATACCATCTAGATGTCAAACAAACACCACCTAGATGTCAAACAAATACCACTTAGATGTCTAACAAACACCACCTTGATGTCAAACAAACACCACCTAGATGTCAAACAAACATCACCTGTCAAACAAATACCACCTAGATGTCAATCAAACACCACCTAGCTACCGCTGTAATTCACAACAGTCGATTTTTAAAACACAACACCTTGCATACAACAAATCCATATAAAACAGGTAGAAGCTGCTGGCTAACTACAAATCCAAACTTGACTACTTTAATCAGAACTTCTATTACTTTTATCAGAACTTCTATTAGAACTTCTATTACTTTTATCAGAACTTCTATTACTTTTAATGAAACAGAACTTTGACTATATATATATAAATCCCTTCCCATATATCTGATAAAGACAAGAATTAATTAAATGTAACAAACAGCAGCTTCAATTTCTATCCCTCTTCAAAACATAATCCTATCACACTGATATGAGCTTCATATAGAAAGTGATAATGAATCTCTATGATTCAGATCAGATTCATGGAATATGTTACACAAACAGCTGTCACATGGCCAGGTCATCGTCCTGGATACTAAACATAGGTGGATAAAATGGTTGTTCAAGGACGCCATCCATGTTTGTGGTAACCAATCAGACGCTCTACAACTAAATCACAGTCATACTTTAATAAGAAGCTTGATTAGAAATTTTTGATTTAAATTTTTGATTTACATCTTAAAAAATTGAATAAAGTGTGATCGAAATGCTATATGGTGATGCTGAAATAACTATGGTGTTGAGCATTGCTTTTAACAATTTTTTAGTCATATCGTGACAGTGCTTACTTGAGACAAAATTCTGCTTGAGTATCATGCCCTAGACACATGGAATGATACCCCACCCAGTTACATTATACTGACACCGGGCGGACAAGACCTAGACATATACTCTAAATGCCGAGGGCCAAGTGAGGAAGCTTCTAGTACCATTTTTCAAGTCTTTGAAATGACCTGGCTTTTCATTAGTTAGCACTTTTTTTAACATGAAAGTATTTAGCTAACTGTATATTTTTTACTTTCTAAAGAAAAATTCCCCCATTTGAAAAAGTAATTGAGACTTTCAGGGTAGATTACTCTATAAATCAAGAGATGAGCAAGTTTTGAAATATAGTAAGATTTAAATAATTGATTCCATTCTATTTCTTTAAAAAACATTACCTCGAAAAATGTAACTGAAAAAGCAATGATTTAATTGAAGTTACTGCTCGAGTTTTTATTCCACACAGAAAAGCAATCATTTCATTGGTGCTCGGGTTCAGAAAATCAGAGTTTTTTTTTCAGGATAATGAATTCATTTTGGTTCTTTATTACGATGATGACCTTGAGAATCATTACAATATTGGAAAAAACATGTGGTGTGAGAATATAAGTCATATGATCAAGATCATGAGAGATTAAAACCAAGTTTGGGAAATACAATAATTTACATAATGTTAAATGGGTAGTGTAGATGGCTCATTACCATTAGAAAGGTCTCTCTCTAAGCCCTTTATGGTATCAAAATAAAACAAACAAGAAAACGTAACAAGATCCCCTGATTTTGTTATCTTGGGAAGAAAAAGCAACTCATATATAAGGTAATTTTCATATACATCATCTCAAGAACACATACCTCTCACTACAAGTTGTATATCGGGCCAAGCTTGGCCTACAACAATTATGTCAGGCAGTTTGGAAATAATTTGCTGAAGGACACTGTGTACTCAGATGCACTCAGAGGTCCTCCTCCACCAACAAAACTGGATGAAAAACACTACCTGTGATGTGCTAAAAATGCTTTCTTTTTTTTTTAAAAAAAAAAGCAATTAAAAAAAATGTACACATTATTTTGTGTCTTTCTTGAATTAATTATGGTGTTATATTATCTTGTGATCACCATCTGTCTTTTCCTGTAATTCACCATTGGTTATATTTTTCAAAGAAAGTGTTGATTGTTGTGTGGAATTGTTTAATTTTAATATAATTCAATTTCGAAATATTATTTGTTTGTATGAGATTTTACATTGTTTTTTTTGTTTTTTTCAATATTTATTTCAACGGTCATTGCACCTTGTCTCTAGCTCTACTAGGTGGTTAACCAGTAAAAGCTACATTTAATCTCAGCAAGTCACTGACTACTTCTTCACATTTTGGTAGGTGCCAGATTCATGGTGCTGGAATAAAGTTCATTGTTAAGTCACAGAGACTGTGTGGCTGGGCAGGGATTCAAACTCAAAACCCTGGATTCAAAGTCAGTCACATTACTGACTAAAAATGCCAGACCAGACTTTGAGCTTTTGAGTTTGAATTGAGTTTTATTCAGAAAACTTCTGGTGAATTTATCTCTTAGATTTAAACCATTAGCAAGAACCTGAACAAAGATATCAATGCCTGATTGCTTACACTTGGTCCAATCGCCAACACCACATCAATGTCTTAAACCATTAGCAAGGACCTAAACAGAAACATCAATGCTCAACTGCTTACACCTGGACCAATCACCAACATTACAACAATGACTTAATCCATTAACAAGGACCTGAACAGAAACATCAATACTTGACTGCTTACACTTGGACCAATCACCAACATCACAGCAATTAATCTTTCAAGGCTTTCATGGTA
The DNA here is from genome assembly GCA_029582155.1 of Panopea generosa. NCBI lineage: Eukaryota > Metazoa > Mollusca > Bivalvia > Adapedonta > Hiatellidae > Panopea > Panopea generosa. The sequence goes on from CM055895.1 coordinate 95,114,787, forward strand.
TTTTAAATATTTTTTTAAATTGTTAAAATTCGGTATTGTGTTTGCATATTTGTTTTCAATTGAAGTATTTTGCATATCAATATACAGTTTAATAAGTTAGTGTAGCTACTCTTTGATTCTTCATGCATGTTGCAAAAATCACACAAGCTTGTGTTATTGATATTACATTTAAACAGAAATTTGTTGTTTTGGATTATTTTCATCAAGTATTTATATTGAAACGCCCTTAATTTTGTATTTATTAAAGATTTGATAGCTCTATTATGTACAGTTTTCCAGTTTATGTTATTTATTTCTTGTTCCCATTTAATATGCGGCTTGATGACTAACGTGTTTTCGATACAACTTAATTGTTTATTATATAATTATTTGTTTGGACTGTTTAATATTTTAATTTGTTTTACTAGTTTTTTGTTTGTTGCGTATTTGATAATATAATATCATTATTGAGTTTAACCTTCCGAGACCGAGGTATACTTTGAGTAAGTTTATGATATTTGAAAAAATTTGTTTTGTCTAAAGCATGTATAGTTTTCATATATTGAAAAGTATGAAATAATTTATGTCTGCTATCAAAGAGTTGGTCAATATATTTTATTCCTTTATCATACCATGGTTTGTAGAAAAGTGTTTTGTTATTGTTTTTAATAAAGGAGTTGTTCCATATTATCTGTGTTTTTACATTTTCAGTATCAGAAACATCAATACTTGACTACTTACACTTGGACCAATCACAAACATCACAGCAATGAATTAAACCATAAACAAGGACCTGAACAGAAACATCAATACTTGACTGCTTGTACTTGGACCAATCACAAACACCACAGCAATGACTTAAACCATTAACAAGGTCCTGAACAGACACATCAATACTTGACTGCTTATACTTGGACCAATCAAAAACACCACAGCAATGAACTAAACCATTAACAAGGATTAAACAGAAACATTAATACTGGATTGCTTATACTTGGACCAATCACAAACACCACAGCAATGACTTAAACCATTAACAAGGACCTGAACAGAAACATCAATACTTGACTGCTTATACTTGGACCAATCACAAACACCACAGCAATGACTTAAACCATTAACAAGGACCTGAACAGAAACATCAATACTTGACTGATTATACTTGGACCAATCATAAACACCACAGCAATGACTTAAACCATTAACAAGGACTGAACAGAAACATTAATATTGGATTGCTTATACTTGGACCATTTACAAACACTACAGCAATGACTTAAACCATTAGCAAGGACCTGAACAGAAACATCACTACTTGACTGCTTATACTTGGACCAATTACAAACACCACAGCAATGACTTAAACCATTAACAAGGACTGAACAGAAACATTAATACTTGACTGATTATACTTGGACCAATCACAAACACCACAGCAATGACTTAAACCATTAACAAGGACCTGAACAGAAACATTAATACTTGACTGATTATACTTGGACCAATCACAAACACCACAGCAATGACTTAAACCATTGACAAGGACTGAACAGAAACATTAATACTTGACTGATTATACTTGGACCAATCACAAACACCACAGCAATGACTTAAACCATTAACAAGGACTGAACAGAAACATTAATACTGGATTGCTTATACTTAGACCAATTACCGACACCACAGCAATGACTTAAACCATTAACAAGGACCTGAACATAAACATCAATACTTGGACCAATCACAAACACCACAGCAATGACTTAAACCATTAACAAGGTCCTGAACAAAAACATCAATACTTGACTGCTTATACTTGGACCAATCAGAAACACCACAGCAATGAATTAAACCATTAACAAGGACTAAACAGAAACATTAATACTGGATTGCTTATACTTGGACCAATCACAAACACCACAGCAATGACTTAAACCATTAACAAGGACCTGAACAGAAACATCAATACTTGACTGATTATACTTGGACCAATCACAAACACCACAGCAATGACTTAAACCATTAGCAAGGACCTGAACAGAAACATTAATACTTGACTGCTTATACTTGGACCAATCACAAACATCACAGCAATGACTTAAACCATTAACAAGGACTGAACAGAAACATTAATACTGGATTGCTTATACTTGGACCAATCACCAACATCACAGCAATGACTTAAACCATTAACAAGGACTGAACAGAAACATTAATACTTGACTGCCTATACTTGGACCAATCACCAACATTAGAGCAATGACTTACACCATTAACAAGGACCTGAACAGAAACATTAATGCTGGATTGCTTATACTTGGACCAATCACCAACATCACAGCAATGACTTAAACCATTAGCAAGGACCTGAACAGAAACATCAATACTTGACTGATTATACTTGGACCAATCACAAACACCACAGCAATGACTTAAACCATTAACAAGGACTGAACAGAAACATCAATACTTGAATACTTATACTTGGACCAATCACCAAAGCCACAGCAATGACTTAAACCATTAGCAAGGACCTGAACAGAAGCATCAATACTTGACTGTTTACACTTGGACCAATCACAAACATCACAGCAATGTCTTTAACCATTAACATTGACCAGACCAGAAACATCAATACTTGATTGCTTATACTTGGACCAATCACCAACATCACAGCAATGACTTAAACTATTAGCAAGGACCCGAACAAAACATCAACACTTGAATGATTATACTTGCACCAATCACAAACATCACAGCAATGTCTTAAACCATTAACAAGGACCTAAACAAAAACAACAATGCATGACTGCTTATACTTGGACCAATCACCAACATCACAGCAATGTCTTAAACCATTAACAAGGACCTGAACAAAAACATCAATACTTGCCTGCTTATACTAGGACCAATCACCAACATCACAGCAATGACTTAAACCATTAGCAAGGTCCTGAACAGAAACATCAATACTTGCCTGCTTATACTAGGACCAATCACCAACATCACAGCAATGACTTAAACCATTAGCAAGGACCTGAACAGAAACATCAATACTTGCCTGCTTATACTTGCACCAATCACCAATATCACAGCAATGTCTTAAACCATTAACAAAGACCTGAACAGAAACATCAATACTTGCCTGCTTATACTAGGACCAATCACCAACATCACAGCACTGACTTAAACCATTAACAAGGACCTGAACAGAAACATCAATACTTGCCTGCTTATACTAGGACCAATCACCAACATCACAGTAATGACTTAAACCATTAGCAAGGACCTGAACAGAAACATCAATACTTGCCTGCTTATACTTGCACCAATCACCAACATCACAGCAATGACTTAAACCATTAGCAAGGTCCTGAACAGAAACATCAATACTTGCCTGCTTATACTAGGACCATTCACCAACATCACAGTAATGACTTAAACCATTAGCAAGGACCTGAACAGAAACATCAATACTTGCCTGCTTATACTTGCACCAATCACCAACATCACAGCAATGACTTAAACTATAAGCAAGGACCTGAACAGAAACACCAATGCCTCACTGCTTATACTTGGACCAATTTTCAACACCACAGCACTGACTTAAACTATTAGCAAGGACCAGAACAGAAACACCAATGCCTCACTGCCTATACTTGGACAAATCTTCAACACCACAGCACTGACTTAAACTATTAGCAAGGACCTTGACAGAAACATCAATGCCTCACTGCCTATACTTGGACAAATCATCAACACCACAACACTGACTTAAACTATTAGCAAGGACCTGGACAGAGTCAATGCCTCACTGCTTATACTTGGAACAATCACCAACACCACAGCAATGACTTAAACTATTAGCAAGGACCTGAACAGAAACATCAATGCCTCACTGCTTATACGTGGACCAATCACCAACACCACAGCAATGACTTAAACTATTAGTAAGGACCTGGACAGAGTCAATGCCTCACTGCTTATACTTGGACCAATCACCAACACCACAGCAATGACTTTAACTATTAGCAAGGACCTGGACAGAAACATCAATGCCTCACTGCTTATACTTGGACCAATCACCAACACCACAGCAATGACTTTAACTATTAGCAAGGACCTGAACAGAAACATCAATGCCTCACTGCTTACATTAATGACAAAAGGATTTTGACAAACTTTGACCACATACAGCAATTTTGTTTGTTAACAATGGCCACCTACCCAAATATAAATTTGAAAAACTTTGACTCCCCACACCAATATATTTTTGATAAGATCAACCAACAGCGTAACATTGACAACAAAAACAAACAAAAATGAGCATTCACTGCCATGTCCTGAGCAAAAACATTAGACTTAAGCCACATACATGCAGCCACAGTGAGGACTTGACCAAAAAAACACAAACAATTGACTACAAAAATACAAACGGAACACACTAACCACAAAACTGAAAGCATCAATTGACCACAACAGTAGAAACCATAAGCAACAATCACATCAGTTTGATATGACATACATCCTGAAATTTGATTTCAATCATAATTAGTCAAAATATCTATACATTTGATAAATTTGTTAATAATTCAACAACTTTGTATTTATTAAACTGAATATCAGCACTAGTTCAATCCATAGTAACATATATATATGCACATATTACTTTCTTTCTGATGTTTACGTAATTGCTAGGTATTGTGCATAAGTTTTTACTTGGCACTAATTTATCTTCACCAATATGTTCTGGTGTTTAAACCCCTTTGCCGTACAGCCAATCTTGAATGCTATATTATGCCGATTTCATAATGTATTGCTATAGGTTTATCAACAGTAATTTCACTTAGAGAATGAAAATTAATTTACACAGAAGATTCATGACTGCCAAGTCAATTATATGAATTTTATTTGGTGTGAAATTTGAATAAATAATGCTGTAAATTCAGGCAATCTTATAAAAACAAGTCAGTAGAGTATTGCAAGCAATATACAGTAGATGTCAGAAGACAACAAAGCTCACCGATGGGATAAAACTCACCACCCATGCAAAGATTGAGATTGGAGGCAACACCAAAACTTAAACGCAACTAAACACAAAAGTTTAACCTGGGTGTCTACAGACAAAAAATTAAGTTCAAAAGGGCCATAACTCTGCCAAAATGCAACCCCAAGTTATGGTTCTTGTCTCTGAGTGTTCCAACGATGATGGTGAACACACATGTGAAGTTTCATTCATATCCAATGAGTGATTGCATAGGTATCTTACCTGATAAAAAACTTTAACCTGACAAATTAAGTCCAAAAAGGGCCATAACTGTGGCAAAATGCAACCAAGAGTTATGGTTCTTGTCTCTGTGTGTTCCATTGATGATGGTGAACACACATGTGATGTTTCATTCATATCCAATGAGTGATTGCATAGGCATCTTACCTGATAAAAAACTTTAACCTGAAAAATTAAGTCGAAAAAGGGCCATAACTGTGGCAAAATGCTACCCAGAGGTATGGTTTTTGTCTCAGTGTGTTCCATGGATGATGGTGAACACACATGCGAAGTTTCATTCATATCCAATGAGTAGTTGCATAAATAACTTACCCGATAAATAACTTTAACCTGAAAAATTAAGTCCAAAAAAGGCCATAACTGTGGCAAAAGGCAACCAAGAGTTATGGTTCTTGTCTCTGTGTGTTCCATTGATGATGGTGAAAACACATGCGAAGTTTCATTCACATCCAATGAGTGGTTGCATAGATATGTTAAACTTAAACACAAAATTTTAACCTGGGTGTCTACAGACGCCGCCGATGATGATGCCGACAGGGTCATGGCAATAGCTCTCCTTGGACTTCTTCTCGGCGAGCTTATAAGTCCCCTACTGGTTTACAGGTAGGATTTTGTTAATGTACACATAGTTTGTTTTTTAAAGGACTTGTTTCTGTAAATGATGACATAAGAATTGCAGTGCCATGGGTAAAATGTGGTTGATTTGACAACAGAATTAGTTAAATTGACTGTCTCAGTTTGTATACTTTCCGAGTTCTAGCAGGATCCAGGTTATATCAATCAACTTCGTTGCCATAGCAACCACAACTTGTCACCCTCTATGTACATGGCAAGTTTCATACACTCAGCCTGAATACCCTTTGAGTTCTTGCAGGACCTAGGTTGTATTTATAATTTTACCAATTTTGTTGTCATAGCAACCATAATTTTTTTTCGGACTGAAATAATAATTAAATGATGTACATGATGTTCTTATTGCTCTCTATCCACTTGCAAAATCTTTACAATTGTAGGTTTGATAACTTTTGTGTTATAGAATCCAGGTTTTATCTAATTTTACCAATTTTGTTGCTATAGCAACCACACTTTTTTTGCCTGCTGAAAAAATAATTAAAAAATCACCATGATGTCCTTATTTCACTCTATCTACATTCAAAGTTTCACAAAAGTAGCTTGGATACTTTTTGTATTATCACAGGATTGAGGTTGTATCTGTAATTTTATTTATTTTGTTGCCATAGCAACCCCAATTTTTATCGGACTGAAAAAAATAAATTGACCTGCATTATCTTCTTATTGACTTCTATTCACATGCAAAGTTTTACAAGCCTAGCTTTGATACTTTTTGAGTAATTTTTCTGGACAGATGGAAAGATCCAGATGGCCGGATGGTGAACCTAAAGTCCAAACTGGTGGAACCAGTAGGGGACTAAAATACTGATAAAAAAAACTTTTAAAACAGTACAAATCTTCATTGAAACAATCTTAATGTAGGGTAGTTCTCCAGCAACTACATATATAAGAATAGTACAGTTTCAACACGAACACCGACATGATTCAAATCACCAATAACAACAGTTACTATAATGTAAACAACATGACAACATAGGGGAGCAGTCATTCTCAAGTGAGCAGTCATTGTTGTATGACACTTACTTCCACCCCTGGCATTCTGTATAAAACCTGCAGGAAAATAACAATTTAAATATCAGTATGATCACAAGGGACAAGAAAAAGATACCCCTTCCATCTCTAATTTGCAAGAACTCGATTTGATAAACATCCATTTTCTCAGCAATCCACTGGTCTTCAGAGTCAATTTTGTAAGAAACATGGCGACTTTCATCCTGGACATCAAACACTTCTCTTCTTTTTTTTTTAATTTTCTGCAGTAACATGGCATATTTAACATTCTGCTGTCAGAAGCAAATATTTATGTGACCAGTGTTGACCCAGATGAAGCAAACATTGATGTGACAAGACATTGTGGACCCTGATGAAGCAAACATTTATGTGACCAGTGTGGACCCTGATGAAGCAAACATTTATGTGACCAGTGTGGACCCAGATGAAGCAAATATTTATGTGACCAGTGTGGTTCCTGATAAAGCAAACATTTATGTGACCAGTGTGGTCCCAGATGAGGCTAACATTGATGTGACAAGTGTGGATCCTGATGAAGCAAACATTTATGTGCCTAGTGTGGACCCCGATGAAGCAAACATTGATGTGACCAGCGTGGACCCTGATGAAGCAAACATTTCTGTGCCTAGTGTGGACCCAGATCTTTTAGATTCAAGTTTTTTCCTCAGTCGTTAAGGTTCACATACCTATGAATTATAAACAGAATTATCCAAATTAAAAAGGGCAATAAAAAAGAAAAATTGATAACTGTATACAGTAACAGTTCACATATTTCATGTTTCTATTGCAAAGAACACCAAGTTAAAATGCAAATAATTGCATAGATGAAATATTGGCTCCAATGTCATTACCATATTGCCTATCTGTTCCATTGATTTGAGACAGATCGTGTCATCATTTATAGTATAAAGGGTATGAAACTGATACCACAGCTAGAGAACGTATCAATTACTTGTTGCGCCATGGCAACAAATATTTCCTCCAACTAAAACAGAAATCTGTCATTGTTTTGACATTAATGCCTTCAGCATATACATAATAGGTTTCTTTTAACAATTTTAAATATATAATTTTTACAATTCCATATTGCCAACCATATACCCTCTCTGGCCATGACCTTGCTGGTTTGTGAACAGACATTTGTGGTAAAGTCTCTGCAGGAAGGTATTAGAACTACACTCTGACTATCCAATGCAGTGGTTGTACAGCCTGGACTGAATTTGACCTTTGGTCCATGTAACAACCTTGACCTTGTTATGGTGGGACAATGTCTCTTATAGTAAACATTTCTGCCTAGTATTCTAAATGCAGAGGTACAGTCTGGAATGGATTTAACCTTTGGTCCTTGTAACAACCTTGGCAGTGGGATGGTGGTACATGGTTTCCATATAGTAAACATTTCTGCCTAATATTCTAAAATATAACCATCCACTGTAGTGGTAGTGTCTGGAATGGCTTTGTTCTTTGCTCCTTGTAACAACCTTGACCTTGTTATGGTGGAATATTGTCTTCTATGGTAAACATTTCTGCCTTATTTTCTAATATCTATCCACTGCAGTGGTACAGTCTGGAATGGATTTGTTCTTTGCTCCTTGTAACAACCGTGACCTTGAGATGGTGGGACATTGTCTTCCTACGGTAAACATTTCTGCCTTATATTCTAATATCTATCCACTGCAGTGGTACAGTCTGGAATGGATTTGTTCTTTGCTCCTTGTAACAACCGTGACCTTGAGATGGTGGGACATTGTCTTCCAATGGTAAACATTTCTGCCTGATATTCTAATATCTATCCACTGCAGTGGTACAGCTTGGAATGGATTTGACTTTTGGTCCTTATAACAATCTTGACCATGTTATGGTAGGACTCGTCTTCCTATGGCAATTATTTCTGGCTGATATTCTAAATTCTGACCATCTACTGCAGTGGTACAGCCTAGAATGTATTTGACCTTTTCAGCAATCTTGAATGGCGGGAGTTGTACATGAAACATCCTAGATAACTGTTCAGTTGTATTCTCCAAGATCATGACTGTCTAAGTGTCAGGATAAAAAAAATTTGCTTAATAAGCGTAATCAATATAATGAAATCACATTTTTTTTATTAATAAGGATATTTCATCAATGTCACCTTACCTTTATTCCCTCTGTATCATTGTTAGTAACCTTGAAAGTTATATTAAAGCGCAATAAAAACAAATTGTTACAATAAAAGCAAATCTTTAAATCAGCTATACCCCAGCACTGTACTAAATAAAATAGCTTAAATGGTACGGCAGGCTGTATAGCCTTGAGGTACTAAACTAGACAACTGTCGCAACACACAACAAGAGGCCCAAGAGGGTCTGAGGACGCTCTACTGACTCATAGTGGCCATAGCACTTTTTGAAATTCTACTATGCAATAGAAACATTAGGGCGGGGTCATTTTTAACTCTAGGGACACCATTTGAATAAATGTAACAAAACTATAGTTGGTCATCATTACTACATAAACATTTTGAAAATCTGTTGGACCATTCATGAGAAGAAGATTTTTTAAGTTTTGGACTATTTTTAGTAACAGTGGCCATCTTGAATTTTAGATAGAAAAAATAAATCTTTTGTATAGTCTCCTACACAATAGAAACATCAGTGTGAAATTTCAGTTTAATTGGCCTAGTGGTTTCAGAACAGATGAAAGAAAAAGAGAATTTTCTGTTTTCCCATAGTATCCCTTTGTAAAATTCTAAGTCCCCTTACAGGGCCCCTATAAATTTGAGCCCCTTAATTCTTATTTGCAATCAAACCCCTACACATAGGGATAATTTATGCAAAATATGAACAAATCTGACATACCTGTTCTTAAGAAAACGAATTTAGTAATTTCCAATTTTTACCCTTTTAGGGCCCCTCCTGACCCCTTAAGACAGTGGAACCCAGTCATTTTTACAAATCTTAACCTCCTTCACCAAACAATGCTTTAGTGAAGATATAGGCAAAATCATTTCCATTTAAAAATAAAAAAGTAAAAAAAATATTAAAACGACATGACTGTCCCCTAATTGAACCCTCAGTGCGGGGTCATATTTAACCGTAGGAACACCATTTGAACAAATCTAACAAAACTATAGTTGGTCATCATTACTACATAAACATTTTGAAAATCTGTTGGGCCGTTCATGAGAAGAAGATATTTTAATTTTTGGACTATTTTTAGTAATGGAGGCCATCTTGAATTTCAGATTGAAAAATCTTCTGTATAGTCTCCTATGCAATAGAAACCCCCATGTAAAGTTTCAGTTTAATTGGTCTAGTGGTTTCAGAGAAAGTGCTGCTAACAGACGAAAGACGTCAGACGACGGACAACCGACAACCATCGCATAAGCACTTCTGGCCTTTGGCCAGTAGAGCTAAAAATGGTAAATACATACATTCACCAGTTTACTAGGTAACAAAAAACAAAGTTCTGCGATTGCCATCTGTAACAATAAAACTAAAATCGGACACAAAATGAAAATGTACACGAGTCCATGAGATACAGGCAGGCTAGTCTCATTATCACCATTCTGACACATTGCTATTATCACATACTGTTATATAAACTAGTCGGAAAAAAAAACCCTTAACCTGTTAATAGGGCTAAAATTACAACAAGCTGAAACTAAACAAAATTGGCAGTAATACCAGCATGCAAGAAATGCTCGGTAGTTCTCATGTAATGCATTGTCACGCTACAGCCAACAGTTGAGTATACAGAAGGGGGATAACTGCTTGCACAAGGCAGGGGAGGTTATCCATGGCTGCAACAGGCATCTAAAGGGAGATGATCTACATAATCACACAGTGACCATACCTGGACTAGATCTACCAACACCCTTTGCCTCTGGCGGCCCCTTTGAAAGAGCTGCGACCAATGACGCAGCTCCTATTGCAATGGATGGAACGGAGCCAGGAGGATTAGGAATCATGGTAGATGGGTTACCTGCCCCTGATAGGGCTGACAGGGCTTGTTGAGCTTGATGGGCCTGTTGGGCCTGTATCTGATTTTGAGCGGCAAGATTACCTACAGTTATACAAATATCAGTGCCTGTAATTAACATGAATATATATATTGATCTATTTTACATATAAACCATAGTGATATAATATAAATACAGTATTTAAAAGATGTAATTTCAACTGAAATCATAGTTAAACATGTTGATTTAAAGTTAAAAAGTTCTAGTTTTAAACTGAAGAGCTTAGAATTTACAATTTGGTGTCTGACTGCAAAAGTACCATAATTTACAGTCTGTAACATGAGGCAGAAACAATTACAATTTGTTTTATTCATTTGAATAAATAGGAAGAAAATAAAACATGCAGGCATTATGGGTAATTCCGAAACGACAAGGATCAGTATCTCTAATAAGATTACAAAGACTTATTTAATTAAAATATTGTATCATGTGAAACATAATAACACCAGACATCTTATCTGTTTAATGTCAGAGGATAGGAAAATGGAAGGTCAAAGAACTGAAAATTACTCTATTTAGCATTTCAGAATATGACAGAAAAGAGTCAATATAGGGTTACAACAAATCCTAAAAGTTGTATAGATGTTTGGTAAAGCTTTTAAATATATTAACTGTTAACTGTTATTAAATGACATTATAAATATAGGCGTTATGTATTATTATTATGAATAAAAGATAACAACTGAAAACAGAATGACTCTGTGCTTTTTGCTTAAAAAAGGTGGTATAGGATTGTATTAAATTCTGTGTAAATAGTTTAAAGTATTGAAGACAGTAAACAAAATTAATATTCTCTGTTAACATTCTGTATGTATAATTATCTTGAGAGACATAATTTTCATAATCAACGAAAATTAATCTTTCTTAAAAAAATTTAAAAGAGGATTCAATTTTACAGGTTATTTGAAGGATCCTGAAATGAATAATTATAATTTATGGAAATCAAAAGAACAGAAAAATAATAACAATGCCAGTTATTATATATTGTTTTCTGGAAAACAAATGAGTTGAATCATAACTACATACCTGCAGGGCATAATGCTACTAACATACTTCAACATTGCATTATTTGACCAAATTAATCCATGGTTTCAAATGACTGATGATTTCATAATTATCTCTGTTGCATCAATATTTCATTTACATGTCTCAAATCAATATTAAATTGTTGTTGTTGTTGTATGGTGTTTAGGGTCGCTTTCAACAATTTTTCAGTCATATCCCGACGGTGTCTACTTGTGACAGTATTCTAAGCGCTGTCACACTGGAGTATCATGCCGCAGACACATGGTATGATACCCCACCCTGTCACATTATACTGACACCGGGCCGACCAGACCTAGAATTCTCCGCTAAATGCTGAGCGTCAAGCGAGGAAGCTTGTAGTACCATTTTTAAAGTCTTTGGTATGACCCGGCCGGGGATTGAACCCACGACCTTCCGCATGCAAGGCGAACACTCTACCACTAGACCACGCCGCGGTCTATCAATATTTAGACAATTGATGATCTTATACTTACTAATTATTATGCCTCAAATCATTGATAACCGTGACATTCATGCAGATTAAATATTTGAGTAGATGAACTATTTATTACATGTTTCCTTTTTTAGTTCATATTTTTTGTTTTCATTATTAAAATTGCCATGTTTACCACTGTGTAATATGAGCACAAAGAACATATACACCTAATCCAAGGCCAATTAGGACTGAAGGTGTACATATTATGTCATCAAATCAATTTGAGACCAGAGACGACAACAGATGGATTTTTTTCCATAACAATTAAAAGATATGCAAACATGTTTTGAACTAAATTTTACAAAATCTGAAATGGCCAGTTTATATAATATGAATAAGTCAAAGAAGAAGAAATTCATTTGACGATACAAAATGTAGTATTATTGGCAATGACTGTAAACACATACATAAAAAGGGCAACAAAGCAGCACAATGCGAAAAAGATTTTTAATATAAAAAAACAATTTGTATGGAATTAGGTGTCTATTAATATTAGTTTTGTTAGTTATATTTAGGAATATTTGTTCAATTAGTTAAATAATAAGTCATAAGGGAAATGGCGGGGAACAGACAATGAATGGACAACAATAGAAAACTATCTACAGGAAAGGCTTGCAATTATGAGCGATGGGCATTTACAATTACAATTCAGTTTCCAAAATGTTTTCGTGTTAGTAATTGGGCCTTCTGATTTTCAGAGAGTAAGATTTGACAGAACCATTAAATGGATATGACGAGGTTGAAATAATGTTTGGTTAAAATTTAATGAAGTACTCGTATAACTATATTCAACTCTTTTTACAAACAATTACAACAGTAAATTTGAGAAGAAAAAACTTCAATAAAATGCATTTATTCAATCACAATTAAAACATTTCTTTGATAAATATTATAGTTATTTTATAAAAAAAACATGCAATGTTCAAAGTGTCCTTGCTCAAACAGCAGTCAATGTGACCAAAAGGAACACAACCATCACAATATCAAAATGTGCACCAATGCAACTTCATAGACAACAACAGCAAAAGGAGAACAAAATAAAGGTATCTACTAAACTGGTTTCAGAAACATTATTGCAAAACTACTCCACTCTTGGAAAAAATTAAAACAAAACAAGATTCAGTGTAACTTAAATGGAACATGTTAATGTCAAAGCTTCTTCAGTTTAGACTTTTCACATTACAGATTATGTAGCAGGTCAATCTTTTTACAATAGAGTTAATACAGATATCATGTTAAGGTACAAATCCATGTCCATGTAATATAAGCTTGGCAGCTTGGCCATACTTATGCACACATGGAATTCTTTCTTAGACAGTAAGTACAGTGATTATGAGAGGCAATGTAATATGTACTGAAGAAGCAAAGCATTTATAATGTTAAAAATGGTCAGTGAATATAAAGCACATTATGACAACATCATTGTCGGGTATTATTAAGCGTCATTTCAGGATGGTTTTTATCAAAATAAAAGGGTATCAATTTCAAACAACCTGTAGCTCTCGCATGCTTTGAGAACATGACTGTTATAACCCAGTAGTGAGTATGCTTTCATTTGCAAAAAGACCGATATCTTATTACCATCACTATTGCTTTGGAATCTACTTAAATAATGTCCTTCCCACCAAACTAATATACACTTCCATTCCGATATAAAGTGGTACCTGAGAGCCTATGAGCTGGACCATGATTATGACAGAACCACATTATAAACGTGGAAAATCCAACATGTGAACATAGGCATCATATAGGAACCTGAATGTAAATGTTTTTCTTTCTGTTTATTTAAAATATAGTGTAAATTATTGTGAACTGATTTTCATTTTTTCTTTTCTGTTATTTTATTTGAAACCCCCCCCCCCCAAAAAAAAAACACCCTTGTTTTGAAATAAAGACATTCTGCCTCTGCCATCTTAGGGGCACTTTGCATCTCGTGACGACCGACAACTCAATTCTGAGAAGTTTATTTAGATTTTTCAACCAAATCATTAACTGCTATATTGTGATCTGAGTTTTAAGTAAATCTGGTTATCACAATTTTAAAATTTGGGAGCCATAGAAAATCGAGTCATACTGAGTTTACCAAGTGATATTAGGACCTCAGTGTATAAAAACCCAATGTTATAATCACCCGGAATGTAATATCAGACTTAATTACCTGTCTGTTGTATTAAAATACACTGGTTCAATAAACAAGTATCCTACAGTGTCAGACATTCTGTAGTTCTAGCTCTACATGACAGGTTGTAAGGAAATCAAATTGGAAATTTAAATTAGCTTTCAGTGTTTTATTCAAAATCAGTATTTTTCAATCATATCTTATAGTGGGGTGTTCTTTGTTGTAAATGGTGCCTGTTGTCATATGTGCATATTGCATCATACTACCTTCTTCAACTGTGTTTATTACATTATACATTGCCCCAAGATGTCATGATTGTGTGCATAATACATTACTGCCCCAAGATGTCATGATTGCGTGCATATTACATAACTGCCCCCAAGATGTCATGCTTGTGTGCATATTACATTACTGCCCCAAGATGTCATGATTGTTTGCATATGACATTACTGGCCCAAAATGTCTTGATTGTGTGCATATAACATAACTGCCCAAGATGTCATGATTGTGTGCATATGACATAACTGCCCCCAAGATGTCATGTTTGTGTGCATATAATATTACTGCCCGAAGACATCATGATTGTGTGTATTTAATAAAACTACCCCAAGATGTAATGATTGTGTGTATATTACATAACTGCCCCAAGACATCATGATTGTGTGCATATAACATTAATGCCCCGAGACATTACAATTGTGTGCATATTACATTACTGCCCGAAGACTTCAGGATTGTTTGTATATAAAACTCCCCCAAGATGTCATGATTGTATGCATATTACATTACTGCCCCAAGACTTCAGGATTGTGTGTATATAAAACTCCCCCAAGATGTCATGATTGTATGCATATTACATTACTGCCCCAAGACTTCAGGATTGTGTGTATATAAAACTACCCCAAGATGTCATGATTGTATGCATAATACATTACTGGCCAAAGATGTTGTCATGTGTGCATACTGCAATACATTGCCCCAAGATAAAAACTGCATAATTGCACCCCAACTTACCTTTACTCACTGGACGTGCAACGACAGACAGAGAACAAAATCATATAAAACATTAGCATGCCAGTTGCACCACACTGCTGGACTACAGCATCCACTTGGCATCAAACAAGCATTAATATACAACTAGTTATAATACATACAAATTTGTGGCTCTCTAAATATTGTATAGTAGCATTTCTTACCAATATCTGATAGATATGTCTTTACAAAATGATTTGTACCGTCTAATGGAAATGTCTTTACATAAATAGCCTGTATATGTCTTTACATAAATGGCCTAAACAGCCTAATAGATATGTCTTTATATAAATGATTTGTACTCCCTAATAGATGTTTTTACATAAAAGACCTGTACTCCCTAATAGATATGTTTATACATAAATGACCTGTACCGCTTAAAAGATATGTTTTTACATAAATGAACTGTACGCCTAATGGATATGTCTTTACATTAATGACCTGTACTGCCTAATGGATGTCTTTACATAAATGACATGTACGCCAAATGGATATGTCTTTACATAAATGACCTGTACTGCTTAATAGATGTCCATACATAAATGACATGTATGCCAAATTGAAATGTCCTTACATAAATGATCTGTATGCCTAATGGATATGTCTTAATATAAATGACCTGTATGCCTAAAAGTTATGTCTTTACATGAATGACCTGTATGCCTAATAGAAATACTTTTACATAAATAACCTGTACCACCTAATAGAAATGTCTTTAAATAAATGACATGTATGCCTAATGGATATGTCTTTACATAAATGACCTGTGCGCCTAATAGATATGTCTTAATATAAATGACCTGTATGCCTAAAAGTTATGCCTTTACATAAATGACCTGTATGCCTAATAGAAATATTTTTACATAAATAACCTGTACCACCTAACAGAAATGTCTTCACATAAATGATCTGTATGCCTAATGGATATGTCTTTACATAAATGAACTGTATGCCTAATAGATATGTCTTTATATAAATGACCTGTATGCCTAATGGATGTCTTCACATAAATGACCTGTATGCCTAATGGATATGTCTTTATATAAATGACCTGTATGCCTAATGGATATGTCTTCACATAAATGACCTGTATGCCTAATGGATGTCTTCACATAAATGACCTGTATGCCTAATGGATATGTCTGTATATAAATGACCTGTACGCCTAATGGATATGTCTTCACATAAATGACCTATATGCCTAATGGAATTGCATAAATGACCTGTATGCCTAAAAATTATGTCTTTACATAAATGACCTGTATATGTCTTTACATAAATGGCCTAAACAGCCTAATAGATATGTCTTTATATAAATGATTTGTACTCCCTAATAGATATGTTTTTACATAAAAGACCTGTAATCCCTAATAGATATGTTTATACATAAAAGACCTGTACTCCCTAATAGATATGTTTTTACATAAAAGACCTGTACTCCCTAATAGATATGTTTTTAAATAAATGACCTGTACGCCTAATAGATATGTCTTTACATAAATGACCTGTATGCCTAATAGAAAGGTTTTTACATAAATGACCTGTATGCCTAATAAGTATGTCTTTACATAAATGGCCTGTATGCCTAATGGATATGTCTTTATATAAATGACCTGTATGCCTAATGGATATGTCTTTATATAAATGACCTGTATGCCTAATGGATATGTCTTCACATAAATGACCTGTATGCCTAATGGATGTCTTGACATAAATGACCTGTATGCCTAATGGATATGTCTTTACATAAATGACCTGTATGCCTAATAGAAATGTTTTTACATAAATGACCTGTATGCCTAATGGATATGTCTTTACATAAATGACCTGTACGCCTTATAGATATGTCTTTACATAAATGACCTGTATGCCTAATAGAAATGTTTTTACATAAATGACCTGTATGCCTAATGGATATGTCTTTACATAAATGACCTGTACGCCTAATGGATATGTCTTCACATAAATGACCTATATGCCTAATAGATGTCTTTACATAAATGACCTGTATGCCTAATAAGTATGTCTTTACATAAATGACCTGCACACCTAATAGATGTCTTTACATAAATGACCTGTATGCCTAATAGATATGTCTTTACATAAATGACCTTAAAGTATTGTATATACATCATATAATGATCATACAGATGTGTATATACATCCTATAATGATCTTATAGATGTATATTTACATCATATAATGATCTTATAGATGTATGTATACAAAATATAATTATCTTATAGATGTGTGTATATACACCATATTATGATCTTATAGATGTATATATATATACACACACCATATAATGATCTCATAGATGTGTATATACACCATAATAATGATCTTATAGATGTGTATATGCACCATATAATGATCTTAAAGATGTGTATATACACCATATAATGATCTTATAGATGTAAATATAAACCATATAATGATTTTATAGATGTGAATATATGTATCTATACCATAACATTGTTTGATGATTGATAAACAGGACATATATATATATACAGCATAATTTTATCCTACTAATTTTTTTGACACTTGCAAACATTATGATTTTTTTCTAGAAATATATCCTATATAGATCTTTATAGACACATAAATATCATAATGTAATCTCCAAGATGTGTCACATTTAATGTAAAATGGACATATTGATTAACTCAATAATTATACTGATCTTTATTTACACACAAACTCACACATACTTATTATATGATTACATTATAATGATTGTATATGTGCATGTATAAACTCTATAATGATACAACTGAAACATTCATTTATAATTCTGCCATATATGTATTACATAGAGCTCCAGATATGTTGTACATAACTATATTCATTGTATTTAAAAAATGTTACCACATAAATGCATTGGAAACATTATGTTTGGACCGAGTTTGGTAACAACAAGATCACGTCTAAGTGCATATAAATAAAGAAGCACTTAAGACCTTTTTAGCTTTCACCCCTTCGGTATGCTCAATTAGCATTTATTTGGGTGTTATACTTATATATTTAAAGTACTAAAACTTCAAAACCAGCTGATAAAATTAAATTTCAAAATGTTTGCCCCATGTTTTTTTATGTTTTTTTTGTAAAAGAAAGAAAAAGTTATACCGTTCTTTCTTCTTTACAAACATCGTAAGAAATACCCCCCCATCCCCGCCCCAAACACTTTTGTAGTTTCTTTTTCACAGATGAGTAAATATTCCATTCTTCTGATAACAGTGACATACTATAAATAAATCTGTGGTTATTACAATAAAATTGAGCGAGTTCTTATTTTGATTACACACTGTATTATAAGTTTTTTGTTCATTCACAGGCTCTGTTACAAGGACCACTATCTAGTGGTCCAGATGACCAGTATCTAGTGGTCCAAATATACATATATTGACACTTAACCTGCACATAATAATTAATGAATGAAACAATTTATCTGGAGCTCTGTCAATACAAACATTACAATGATAAATAAGATGTAAATTTTTCAAAATATAGCAGAATCTGGGCTTATACAACAACTTGTATTTGGGAGTTAAAATTGAAAATGGAAAAGTCAGTCGTAAAAACTGCATAGGGGAAGACTCTCATCCAGTTTAAAATATTAAACAGTTTAAAATATTAAACAGTCTAAATGTTATTACAGATGGAAGTCTGACACATGTTGGGCAACTCTTACAAACATTGTGCCTTATAAACAGGCCAGAGTTGTCTGCCTTACACTACATGAGAACATCTGAGAATGGATAATGGATATACTCCTACAAAATTCTTCTAAGTAACTAGGTAAAACAATGTATGTGAGCTGCAAGTAAAAAGAAAAGGACTGAATAAAACATCTTAACTAGGATCGGATGCGGATGGTTTAAGAACAATGTTGTCATATAAGAAAGGATCGGGTAATTCATTTTTAAACAGGATTTATACACAGCAACATTACATGCATCTCATGCAGAAGTTTGGATTCATTACTCATGTTTCTGCTTATACTTAGTGTTATAAACCCTGTTTTGGGGGTTACAAGCACCAATGCAGTATTATTAGCACTGTTATTGTATCATAATGTAATTGCAATGATGTTATAAGCACTGTTTCCTTATCATTAGCACAAGCACAAAAGACCGTTTATAATGCTATGTAACCTTGTTATGAACACTGCAAGTGGGTATGAGCACTATGTCTCATTAGCACTGTTACAATAACAGCATTTATATGGTGAGTGCTGTGGTCGCTGCTGTGGCATTATTTCCACTGTTAAGATGTTATAAGCGCTATTCTGTATTCACACACTTAAGGCTTTTACCGAACTAGGTATCTAATGTAACATTATTTAAACTAGTAACACATTCCAAGATATCAAAAACCTAAAAACAAAAACAGAATAAAAAACTTGGGTAATATCATTTTTTTTTATCATTATCTTACAGGAACTCTGCACAGAAAATATTATGGAACAAAAACCAGTTTCACTAAAACATTAAGTGTATTTTACAATGGAGTTTGTTTTCTTCTTAATGTGATGGTCCAGGCTGATGCCATGTAAACTGTTGGGATGAAATTGAATGAGAAGATAAAGTTGTAGCTCAATCAATCTCTGGAGCTTAAAAGGTTATGTCAGAAATGTCTTCCTTGCTTCTTTTTTACATCAATCTTTGTGTAATAACTTTTGGGAAAAGTAATAAAAGTATCAAATTTAAGTGTAACATATCATTTCCTATACTGCAGTTTTAAGTGCTTATTCTGTGTGTGTGTGTATTTTTTTATGCCCACTCTAAAAAAATTTCGGGGTGACATTTAGTAATCGCAGCATCAGTCCGACCAACACCTGTACCTGAAAGGCCAAGGTCACAATTTGAGTTTGTTTGACAACACTTTGAGTCTGTGAGATTCCATGTCCGGCCAGTAACTTTGTCATGCATAGATGGATTTTGTAAATACTTGCTACAAATGATCAACATAACATGAAGACATGTTGCACTTAATACCCAGACTCCCGCTTCAAAGGTCAAGGTCACAATTTTACTTTGTTTGACAACACTTTCAGGTAGTTGAGATTTCTTGTCTGGTCTGTAACTTTGTCATCTATGGATAAATTTTAAAAACACTAGGCTAAGCTGATCAACATGACATAATTAAGTGTTTCCTCAAAGGTCAAGGTCACACTTTCAATTTGTTTAATACTACGTGTCTAGTCTGTGACTTTGTCTTTAACTTGGCTCAATTTATCAAGATGACATGATAGACCCGTACCTCAAAGGTAAAGGTCACACTTTTGGTATGTATGACAACACTTTGAATCTGTTTGAGATTTCAAGTCCGTCCTTTAACTTTATCATACATGGATGGATTTCAAAAACACTTGGCTCAATTTATCAGTTGATCAACAATTGATCTGTAACTTTCTTACATTTAGGGATTTTAAAATAGCTTGACTCAAGTGAACAGCATGTCATGATGATGTTTCACCTGCATTTAACTGTTGAAATACCTAGACCGTTACATCAGATGTCAAGGTCAAGGTTACACAAAGGTCAAGGTCATGTTTTAATATAAAAAAAACCAAACCAAAACAACATGAAATTGCATGTCTAGTCTGAAACATCAGTCCATTACTCTTGATATTCATGGATACATCGCTACCTATTATAACATATATTGTTATTTTTCAACGACCATTTGTGGGGCATGTGACACTACCAGTAACATTTCTTGTTTTATGCAGCATTAATAGATCATGTAAGGAAAGTCAAAACTTTAAATATTCATAATGGTGCAAGGCCTTTGGGTTTGGAGAATCAACTTTTAAACCTTAGTCAAATCATAAATTTAATGCCTTTGACAGTTTAGCAAACTGCTTCTTAGAGTAATGAGTTGAAGCAATGGCATCAAGCACCATAGCAATAGAACCAGAACATTGGTGAGGAAGGCCTTAACTCCAGGTACATGAAACATCCTTCCAACATTAAAAGGAACAAGTTTCAAATAATAATTTCTCACCATTAAAGTTTGCCTTAACAAATGATTACTAATTTGGACTGAAAGAAAAATGTGACTCAGATTTCAATTTGTGCTTTTTATCATTGCACAATGACAACCATATTTAGTACATCATTAGTGCAACCTTTCAGAAATTTCAAAACAGAAAACCAGACACTGGGCCTGCCATCTCTAATAACTGAATGACAAGCTAGGAAACTACAAGTATAATCTAAAGGAAAGAGGTCAACAAGCTAGGGATGGTATTGAAATTTGTTAAAATAGGCGACGGTTTGTATGTCTACCGAATGGCCATCTTATTGGTAAAATAGGTTACGGGTGGTATGTCTACCAAATGGCCATCTGATTGGTAAAATAGGTGATGCTTGGTATGTCAGGTATGTCTACCAAATGGCCATCTTATTGGTAAAATAGGTGATGGTTGGTATGTCTAACAAATGGCTTTCTGATTGGTTAAATAGGTGATGGTTTGTACGTCTACCAAATGGCCATCTAATTGGTAAAATAGGTGACAGGTGGTATGTCAACCAAATGGCAATCTTATTGGTAAAATAAGTGACAGTTGGTATGTCTACCAAATGGCAGTCTGATTGGTAAAATAGGTGACGGTTAGTATGTCTAACAAATGGCCTTCTGATTGGTAAAATAGGTAATGGTTTGTATGTCTACCAAATGGCCATCTTATTGCTAAAATAGGTGACAGTTGGTATGTCTACCAAATGGCCATCTTATTGGTAAAATATGTGACGGTTGGTATGTCTACCAAATGGCCATCTTATTTGTAAAATAGGTGAAGGTTGGTATGTCTACCAAATGACCATCTTATTGGTAAAATAGGTGACAGTTGGTATGTCTACCAAATGGCCATCTGATTGGAAAAATAGGTGACGGGTGGTATGTCTACCAAATGGCCATCTGATTGGTAAAATAGGTGACGGGCGGTATGTCTACCAAATGGCCTTCTGATTGGTAAAATAGGTGATGGGTGGTATGTCTAACAAATGGCCATCTTATTGGTAAAATAGGTGACGGTTGGTATGTCTACCAAATGGCCATCTGATTGGTCAAATAGGTGATGGGTGGTATGTCTACCAAATGGCTATCTGATTGGTAAAATAGGTGATGGTTGGTATGTCTACCAAATGGCTACCTGATTGGTAAAATAGGTGACGAGTGGTATGTCTACCAAATGGCCTTCTGATTGGTAAAAAAGGTGATGGGTGGTATGTCTACCAAATGGCCTTCTGATTGGTAAAATAGGTGACAGTTGGTATGTCTACCAAATGGCCATCTGATTGGTAAAATAGGTGATGGGTGGTATGTCTAACAAATGGCCATCTTATTGGTAAAATAGGTGACGGTTGGTATGTCTACCAAATGGCCATCTGATTGGTAAAATAGGTGATGCTTGGTATGTCAGGTATATTACCGAATGGCCATCTTATTGGTAAAATAGGTGATGGTTGGTATGTATAACAAATGGCCTTCAGATTGGTAAAATAGGTGATGGTTGGTATGTCTACCAAATGGCCATCTGATTGGTAAAATAGGTGATGGTTGGTATGTCTACCAAGTGGCCATCTGATTGGTAAAATAGGTGACGGGTAATATGTCTACCAAATGGCCATCAGATTGTTTATGTCAAATTAGGGATAATTAAAACATCATCTTTGGGCAATAACATAATATACATATCAATAAAACAAGATAACTAGAAATGGACTTTTATTAATAAAGAGTTGAAGCTGTTTTGTGGTTTGTTACCATGTAATAAACTCATCAATACAAAAAAAGTTTATTTCCAACAGAAAACAAGTCTGGGGAGGAATGGGAAACATTAAATATGTACACAATAAGTATGCATGTTAGACAGGAGACACAGTCTGGAGAGAAATGGGCAACAATAGATGTACCAAACAAAGATAAATGTTACACAGAAACACAGTCTTGAGAGGAATGGGCAACAATAGATGTACTAAAGTAGGATAAATGTTATACAGAAACACAGTCTGGAGAGTATTGTGCAAAATAGATGTACCAAAGAAGGATATATGTTAAACAGAAACACAGTCTGGAGAGAATTGGGCAACAATAGATGTACTAAAGTAGGATATATGTTAAACAGAAACAGAGTCTGGAGAGGAATTGGCAACAATAGATGTACTAAAGTAGGATAAATGTTAGACAGAAACACAGTACGGAGAGGAATGGGCAACAATAGATGTACCAAAGAAGGATAAATGTTAGACAGAAACACAGTACAGAGAGGAATGGGCAACAATAGATGTACCAAAGAAAGATAAATGTTAGACAGAAACACAGTCTGGAGAGGAATTGGCAACAATAGATGTACTAAAGTAGGATAAATGTTAGACAGAAACACAGTACGGAGAGGAATGGGCAACAATAGATGTACCAAAGAAAGATAAATGTTAGACAGAAACACAGTCTGGAGAGGAATTGGCAACAATAGATGTAATAAAGTAGGATAAATGTTAGACAGAAACACAGTACGGAGAGGAATGGACAACAATAGATGTACCAAAGAAGAATAAATGTTAGACAGAAACACAGTCTGGAGAGGAATGGGCAACAATAGATGTACCAAAGAAGGATAAATGTTAGACAGAAACACAGTCTGGAGAGGAATGGGCAACATAAGATGTACCAAAGAAAGATAAATGTTACACAGAAACACAGTTTGGAGAAGAATGGGCAACAATATATGTACCAAAGAAGGATAAATGTTAGACAAAAACACAATCTGGAGAGGAATGGGCAACAATAAATGTACCACAGAAGACTAAATGTTAGACAGAAACACAGTCTTGAGAAGAATGGGCAACAATAGATGTACCAAAGAAGGATAAATGTTAGACAGAAACATAGTCTGGAGAGGAATGGGCAACAATAGATGTACCAAAGAAGACTAAATGTTAGACAGAAACATAGTCTGGAGAGTATTGTGCAACAATAGATGTACCAAAGAAGGATAAATGTTAGACAGAAACACAGTCTGGAGAAGAATGGGCAACAATAGCTATACCAAAGGAGGATAAATAATAGACAGAAACACAGTCTGGAGAGTATTGTGCAACAAAAGATGTACCAAAGAAGGCTAAATGTTAGACAGAAACACAGTCTGGAGAGGAATGGGCAACAATAGCTATACCAAAGGAGAATAAATGTTATACAGCAACACAGTCTGGAGAGTATTGTGCAACAATAGATGTACCAAAGAAGGATAAATGTTAGACAGAAACAGTCTGAAGAGGAATGGGCAACAATAGCTATACCAAAGAAGGATGAATGTTAGACAGAAACACAGTCTGGAGAGTATTGTGCAACAACAGATGTACTAAAGAAGGATAAATGTTAGACAGAAACACAGTCTGGAGAGGAATGGGCAACAACAGCTATACCAAAGGAGGATAAATGTTAGACAGAAACACAGTCTAGAGAGTATTGTGCAACAATAGATGTACCAAAGAATGATAAATGTTAGACAGAAACACAGTCTGGAAAGGAATGGGCAACAATAGCTTAACCAAAGAAGGATGAATGTTAGACAGGAAACACAGTCTGGAGAGGAATGGGCATCAATAGCTATACCAAAAAAGGATGAATGTTAGACAGAAACACAGTCTGGAGAGGAATGGGCATCAATAGCTATACCAAAGAAGGATGAATGTTAGACAGAAACACAGTCTGGAGAGGAATTGGCAACAAAAGCTATACTAAAGAAGGATGAATGTTTGACAGGAAACACAGTCTGGAGAGGAATGGGCAACAAAAGCTATACCAAAGAAGGATGAATGTTTGACAGGAAACACAGTCTGGAGAGGAATGGGCAACAATAGCTATTCCGAACAAAGATACATGTGAGACAGGAAACACAGTCTGGAGCGGAATGGGCAACAGTAACTGTACCAAAGAAGAGTAAATGTTAGACAGGAAACACAGTCTGGAGAGGAATGGGCAACAATAACTGAGCCAAAGAAAGATAAATGTTAGACAGAAAACACAGTCTGGAGAGGAATGGGCAACAATAACTGAGCCAAAGAAAGATAAATGTTAGACAGAAAACATAGTCTGGAGAGGAATGGGCAACAATAGCTATACCGAACAAAGATACATGTGAGTCAGGAAACACAGCCTGGAGAGCAAAAAAGGATAACTGTTAGACAGGGAACAGTTTGTAGAGGAATGGGCAACAAAAGCTATATTTAAGAATGATAAATGTCAGACAGGAAACACAGTCTGTAGAGGAATGAGCAACAATAGTTATACAAAAGAAGGATAAATGTTAAGGAAACACAGTCTGAAGAGGAAAGGACAACAATAGCTATACTTAAGAATGATAAATGTCAGACAGGAAACACAGTCTGGAGAGGAATGGGCAACAATAGCTATACCAAACAAGGATACATGTGAGACAGGAAACACAGTCTGGAGAGGAATGGGCAACAATAGCTATGCAAAAGAAGGATAAATGTTAGACTGGAAACACAGTCTGGAGAGGAATGGGCAACAATAACTGTGCCAAATAAAGGATAAATGTTAGACAGGAAACACAGTCTGGAGAGGAATAGACAACAATAACTGTGCCAAAGAAGGATAACTGTTAGACAGGAAACACAGTCTGGAGAGGAATGGGCAACAATAACTGTACCAAAGAAGGATGAATGTTTGACAGGAAACACAGTCTGGAGAGGAATAGACAACAATAACTGTGCCAAAGAAGGATAACTGTTAGACAGGAAACACAGTCTGGAGAGGAATGGGCAACAATAACTGTACCAAAGAAGGATGAATGTTTGACAGGAAACACAGTCTGGAGAGGAATGGGCAATAGTTACGGTACCAAAGAAGGATAACTGTTAGAACAGGAAACAGTTTGTAGAGGAATGGGCAACAATAGCTATACCGAACAAGGATACATGTGAGACAGGAAACACTGTCTGTAGAGGAATAGGCAACAATAATTATACAAAAGAAGGATAAATAGTAAGGAAACACAGTCGGTAGAGGAATGGACAACAATAGCTATACTTGAAAATCATAAATGTCAGACAGGAAACACAGTCTGGAGAGGAATGGGCAACAAAAGCTATACCAAACAAGGATACATGTTAGACAGGAAACACAGTCTGGAGAGGAATGGGCAACAATAACTGTGCCAAAGAAGGATAAATGTTAGACAGGAAACACAGTCTGGAGAGGAATGGGCAACAATAGCTATACAAAAGATGGCTAACTGTTAGACAGGAAACACAGTCTGGAGAGGAATGGGCAACAATAGCTATAGCAAAGAAGGATAACTGTTAGACAGGAAACAGTCTGTAGAGGAATGGGCAACAAAAGTCATACAAAAGAAGGATAAATGTTAAGGAAACAAAGTCTGTAGAGGAATGGGCAACAATAACTGTACCAAAGAAGGATACATGTCAGACAGGAAACACAGTCTGGAGAGGAATGGGCAACAACAGCTATACCAAAGAAAGATACATGTCAGACAGGAAACAAAGCCTGGAGAGGAATAGGCAACTATAGCTATACCAAAGAAGGATACATGTCAGACAGGAAACACAGCCTGGAGAGGAATGGGCAACAATAGCTATACCAAAGAAGGATAAATGTCAGACAGGAAACAAAGACTGGAGAGGAATGGGCAACACTAGCTATAGCTATACTTAAGAAAGATAAATGTCAGACAAAAAAACAGTCTGGATAGAAATGGGCAACATTAGCTATACTTAAGAAGGATAAATGTCAGACAGAAATAGAAGTCTGGAGAGGAATGGGTATCAATAGATATTCCAAAGAAGGGTAAATGTTAAAGAAACACAGTCTAGAGGGGAATGGGCAACAATAGCGGTACCAAAGAAGGATAACTGTTAGACAGGAAAGTCTTGAGAGGAATGGGCAACAATAACTGTACCAAAGAAGGATAACTGTTAAGACAGGAAACAGTCTGGAAACGAATGGGCAACAATAGCTTTACCAAAGAAAGAAAAAATTCTGAATGGGGTTTAATTCCATTTTCAACACATTTCAGGTTATATATGGCATATCCAGATTTACTGGTTTAGGAGACCTCAGACTGAGTATAACAACCATCCTTCCGCAAGTAAATGAAAACTTTCTCACATAAAGTTTTTGGAGCGAGCTGGACTCAAACCTACAACCTTAGCAGTGAGAGGTAAATGATCTTGAGACTGTGCCTTAGACCACTCGGCCACGGAGGACCAATGGAGAGGAATGGGCAACAATAGCTGTACCAAAAAATGATAAATGTTAAGACACGAAACAGTCTAGAAATGAATGGGTAAAGCTTTACAAAACATTCTGGAGGAAAGGAATGAGCAACAATAAATTAACCACACAAGGACAACAATGTACACAATAAATTTAAAATAAGAAGAACTAAGATTTGCAAGTAATGGTCTGGACCAATCTAAAAATACATTTTGATATTTTTTTATGCATCCATTGTGATGTAATTTTATTGAAAGTATCATAAAGTTGTTTATTTTTGCTGCCAAGTTTGCTGACAGAAAACAAATAAAATTTGCTTTTACAAAATTAAATTATATTGGTTTTTTTTTTGATAATGAATGAATATATATCTGTTAGATGCACTTCCTATCCAACCATTAGATGACCTCAAGTGATCTAAATTCATTTTTTTGTGTAGTGCCATAAACAAGTATGACGTCTACCGTGTCCTTTTATTGTGGATATCAATACCAATTTTCGAATGTAATTTGTAATTATAAAATTTCTATTTGAAACAACAAATCAAAACTTATATGGTACAAAACGTAATTTTGTCTGTGATGTGATTTTGTTTGAATACTTATTTTTCAGAACCAATCATAAAGCAATGTGGATTGTGGACGTCCCTAATGGAAAACGTTGACACTCAAATAATGAATTTCCTGCATATTTCCCCTTAATTTTGCAATGGGAAAGAGATAGATGGGTGCCATCAGACATAAAGGTCAGTTCTTTTAATGAAGGTCATGATGTTAAAAAGCTTAGGCACAACTTTTTATAAATGAGCAACCTTGGTTGCATGCGAAATCTGGCCAGGACAACATCTCTTCATAAATGTTATTAATTCACCCTGGAGATTGCCCTAAAAAGAACGGCATACAACAGCACATTTGGAAATCAATAAAATAACCTTTGTTCAACATACAGACATAGTAATGACATGATAATGAAAGCAGACAACAAAATCATCTACAGACAACTGGACAATGTGTTGATACAGAGACATGGGTAAGCGTCAGGCAGAGTACATGTGACAAACTATAGCTAGAGTCCACTACACACACACACACACACACACACACACACACACACACACACACAGCTATGTTAGTTTATAATAAATTTTATACAGCATCAGAACACACTACCTGGGTCCCAGCTCACAATCTTACATTGAAATGTATACTGGGAACCAATGTTTATTCCTGGGTCCTAGTTCACAATCTTACATTGAAAAATATAAACAGGGAACCAATGTTTAATAAGTATTTTGTAAGTACTGCATACATTAGGAAAACATGACTGCATTGCTGATATAAGTGAAGGTCGGTGACAATAAGTTCAAGTATTAATCAATAACATTAGTAAAGACAGTGGTATAAAGCAACATGACTGGCATATTACTAAATATGAGGTAAAGGCGAGGATCTGTCAATAGCTTAATGATTGTTGACATTATTTATGGCAAGGGTCCATAGCTAAATGACTGGAATAATACTAAAATAAATAAATACATGAGTCTGTCAATAGCATAATGACTGATTGTTGACATTATTTATTGCCAGGGCCCACAGCTAAATGACTGGCATATTGCTGAAATAAGTAAAGGCTGGGGTCCATCAATGGCTAAATGACTGGCATATCGCTGAAACAAGCAATGGCGGGATCTGTCAATAAGTAGATGACTGGCATATTGCTGAAATAAACAATGGTGGGGATCCGTCAATAGCTAGAGAACTGGCATATTGCTGAAATAAGCAATGGCGGGGATCCGTCAATAGCTAGATGACTGGCATATCACTGAAATAAACAATTGTGGGGATCCGTCAATAGCTAGATGACTGGCATATTGCTGAAATAAGCAATGGTGGGAATCCATCAATAGCTAGATGACTGGCATATTGCTGAAATAATCAATGGCGGGGATCCGTCAATAGCTAGATGACTGGCATATCGCTGAAATGAACAATTGTGGGGATCCGTCAATAGCTAGATGACTGGCATATTGCTTAAATAAGCAATGGCGGGGATCCATCAATAGTAGATGACTGGCATATTGCTGAAATAAACAATTGTGGGGATCTGTCAATAGCTAGATGACTGGCATAAGCTGAAACAAGCAATGGCGGGGATCAGTCAATAGCTAGATGACTAGCATATTGCTGAAATAAACAATGGTGGGAATCCGTCAATAGCTAAATGACTGGTATATTGCTGAAATAATGAATGGCGGGGATCTGTCAGTAGCTAGATGACTGGCATATCACTGAAAAAAACAATTGTGGGGATCCGTCAATAGCTAGATGACTGGCATATTGCTGAAATAAGCAATGCATGATCTGTCAATAGCTAGATGACTAGCATATTGCTGAAATAAACAATGGTGGGAATCCGTCAATAGCTAGATGACTAGCATATTGCTGAAATAAACAATGGTGGGAATCCGTCAATAGCTAGATGATTGGCATATTGCTGAAATAAGCAATGGTGGGAATCCGTCAATAGCTAGATGACTGGCATACTGCTGAAATAAGAAATGGCGGGGATCCGTCAATAGCTAGATGACTGGCATACTGCTGAAATAAGAAATGGCGGGGATCCATCAATAGCTAGATGACTGGCATATTGCTGAAATAAGCAATGGCGGGGATCCATCAATAGCTAGATGACTGGCATATTGCTGAAATAAGCAATGGCGGGGATCGGTCAATAGCTAGATGACTGGCATATTGCTGAAATAAGCAATGGCGGTGATCCGTCAATAGCTAGATGACTGGCATATTGCTGAAATAAGCAATGGCGGGGATCGGTCAATAGCTAGATGACTGGCATATTGCTGAAATAAGCAATGGCGGGGATCGGTCAATAACTAGATGACTGGCATATTGCTGAAATAAGCAATGGCGGGGATCGGTCAATAGCTAGATGGCTGGCATAATGCTGAAATAAGCAATGGCAGAGATCTGTCAATAGCTAGATGACTGGCATATTGCTTAAATAAGCAATGGGGGGATCTGTCAATAGCTAGATGACTGGCATATTGCTGGAAAAAAAACAATGGAGGGGATCCGTCAATAGCTAAATGACTGGCATATTGCTTAAATAAGCAATGGGGGGGGGGGGGGGGGGGGGTGGGGGTGGGATTCTGTCAATAGCTAGATGACTGGCATATTGCTGAAATAAGAAATGGCGGGGATCCGTCAATAGCTAAATAACTGGCATAATGCTGAAATAAGCAATGGTGGGGATCCGTCAATAGCTAGATGACTAGCATATTGCTGAAATAAGCAATGATTGGGATCTGTCAAAAGCTAAATGACTGGCATATTGCTTAAATAAGCAATGGGGAGATCTGTCAATAGCTAGATGACTGGCATATTGCTGAAATAAGCAATGGTGGGGATCGGTCAATAGCTAGATGACTGGTATATTGCTGAAATAGGCAATGGTGGGGATTGTTCAATAACTAAATAACTGGTATATTGCTGAAATAAGCAATGGTGGGGATCCATCAATAGCTAAATGACTTGCATATTACTAAAATAAGCAATGGTAGGGATCCATCAATAGCCAAATGATAGGCATATTGCTGAAATAAGCAACGGTAGATGTCCGCCAATAACAAAATGTTGAGTCACACATTATCAAAGGTCACAGTGAAAGCTACCTGGGGTAAAACTATGTTTCTATTCAAATATTGCTCCACTTTCAATTTTAATTCAATGCCTTAAAAAGACATCAATGTAAGACAATTTATATTTCAGAGAACCACAGGGAAAATTGGAGATTGCTCCAACTGTGTTTTCTCTTTAAATAAAGACTTTATTATTATTATTATTATATTAAACGGATAAATCTGAGCCAGCACCCAATAGTAGTGTTCTATTTATACAACTTAGATCCAGATATACATCAGCACATATGCAACACATACATATACAGTAATGGCTGTTGCACATACTACACAACAAACTCACAAACAGCAAAAGGTGAAGCTTCATCATCATCATTATAAAGATCGCACAGTATAACAAAGTGATCAGATTTTAAACAGCAAACTCTACATAACCTTTGTCAATAACAAATGTTTGTTTGTTGTTTTTTTTTCAAGTACTCTAAAGTCAGAAAAAAATATATGATTACCATTTGGTTTAGAAAGACATGTATATCAATGTATTTTTTATCAAAAGCAATTACACCCCCCTCCCTCCCCAACACAGTTATAAATCTGTAATATCTACATGACGCAGATAATTTTTATTGATCTTCAAAATTTTTCAGCTAACAAAAATGTAGCTTTTTTGTTGAGGTGGATATGTGAGTTTGCCTAGTTTGCCAAGGTTGTAGTATAAAAACTGATCTTTGACCTGTATAAGATGATATCACACATAATAGTATGTTTCTATCACAGAATGTATTCTTCGTAATTAACCAAATTTTACTCACTTGAAAAGTTCCTTGTGGCCAGCATTGTTGTCAAGATGGC
The DNA here is from genome assembly GCA_029582155.1 of Panopea generosa. Taxonomy (NCBI): domain Eukaryota; kingdom Metazoa; phylum Mollusca; class Bivalvia; order Adapedonta; family Hiatellidae; genus Panopea; species Panopea generosa. The sequence continues at coordinate 95,147,150 of CM055895.1, forward strand.
ACCCTGAAAAACAGGATTATAATAATACATTATTCATTCCATCCTCACTCACACTACGCTGATGCACACCCCTTTTCAAGGCGTGTTACTTTCTTAGAATCACAAGACATTGAATGAATATTAGAAAAATTATACACAAACAAGAAAATTGAGAAGTTTAATTATTGAAAAACAGTAAATTTCTGTGAAATATGAACTGTTATACCTGCTTCTCTGTATATAGGTTCTCAATCATGTATATATTTCATATTGAGCATTCCCAAGCTAGCACAGATGAGTCCATACTTCTATGCCACAATGTGCTAATAGACAAATGGGAAAACATGACTAAATGTCCTTACCCTATTATCAATTCAACATCACATCACATAGATATCAGGGCACTTTTATCACTGTCAACAGCATAGTGTCTGTAAAGGTGTGACCTTACGTCATAATCATAGTAACTTCTCCAGTATCCCCAAATCAATGTTTAATAATATCTTCAATATCACCTTATTAATGAATCCAGAACAATAAATTCAATCTCCTACTAACAGGAATAATTCATTCCAAAATATTTAAAATATAATATTCACCCTTATGGGGCTCCTGTACCCTAAAAGGCAGTACATCAAGAAAAATCAGAATCAAGCTGAGCTTGGATTCAATTGAAGATATAATAAAGCTAGAATGATAAGAATCAGGAAGTTGGCAGACTAAATGTTATCTTATCAACATTTTTTCTAACAGTTTGCATATTTGCACTTTAACAGTTGGGGTATATTTACTTTTTAAAACAGACTGAGCAAAAGTAGGTTCTCAAAACAAGGTATATTGTACACATTTACCACCAAGTGCGAAGTAAGTGGATCTGGTAATAAGGACAGACTAAATACAAGTAACTGTAAGCCCTGTCTGTCCTTGAATATTGACCGTTTCAATATACCTTAGAAAGGTCATTATAAATTAATTGCTAGATTATCATCCAAATTTTCTTAAAAACGGGGAGGACGGGAGTATTTTATTTTTTATATTAATAAAAAAAAAAAATAAAAAATAAAAAGGGTCAGGGGGCATGAAAATTAGGAGGTGGTTGGGGGATGATAATCTAGCAATTAATTTATTATGGCCTTAAGAGTGTTCATGATAGTATGCTGACTTAGTGACAAAAATGTATTTCCTGATCAGATAGATATTTACTTGTATAACCCATTTTGATTATGTAAGTCTAAACTGAGTTTTATTTTTTTAAAAAACAACAACATTCAATTCTTTTTCTATGAAAATGAATGCGCAATCAGTACACTAATGTTAGACTTTCATAACAAGGGCAACAATACAAAATCAATTCTGTTTATAGCTTTTATATTCACAGAGACTGGAGAAAAGACTTAATTGTTGAATAATGCAGTTAAAACAATTGCCAAATATTAAGTGAACTTCTCTCTCTTGGTCAGTAAGGTGTAGTTGGGCCATGTGTTGTATTATAGACAAGGTCTTATCTGGGAGGCCCAACACAGTCAATTAGTGAAATGCCACACTTAATTAATTACAATCAAGCAGACGTCTGACTATCTCTCTCCTACTTTGTGTTCCTGATTCATTCCGTTTATACTGTTTACTGAATATGAAACAGAAGCTGTTTATTATACCAAAACTAGTCCTTAATGGTGTTTCTTAATGTGGGCCAAATAGAAGAACATAAGGAAAACCCCATTAAAATGCTTTATGAAAAATCACCTGTTATGTATGGACCAAGGCTATAAAACAATCAATGTTACATATAAAATAAAAAAGGTTATGTATCAACTTAGGTTATATATCAACAAAGGTTATAAAAACAACCAAGGCTACATATCAACCTAGGTTATGTATCAACAACATTTTTGTATCAATTAAGGTTATAAATCAACTATGGCTATATAATAACCAGGTCTATATAACAACCAAGGTTAAGTTTCAACAAAGGTTACTTATCAACCAAGGTTATGTATCAACCAAGGCTATATAACAACCAGTCATATCAACCATGGCTATATAACAACCAAGGCTGCATAACAACCAAGGTTACATATTAACCAAGGTTATGTATCAACCATGGTTATGTATCAACCAAGGCTATATAACAACCAAGGCAATATAAGGCTATATAACAACAAAGGTTATGTATCAACCAATGTTATCCATCAACCAAGGTTATGTATCAACCATGGCTATATAACATCCAAGGATATATAACAGCCAAACTTACATGTCAACCAAGGTGTTGTATCAACCAAGGTTATATATCAAGCAAGACTATAAAACAAACAAGACTGTATAACAACCAAGGTTATGTATTAACCAAGATTTTGTATCAACCTAGGCTTTAAAACAAACAAGACTGTATAACAACCAAGGTTACATATCAGCCAAGGTTATGAAACAAACAAGACTGTATAACAACAAAGGTTACGTATCAGCCAAGATTATAAAACAAACAAGACTGTAAAACAACCAAAGTTACATATCAGCCAAGATTATAAAACAAACAAGACTGTATAACAACCAAGGTTACATATCAGCCAAGGCTATAAAACAAACAAGACTGTATAACAACCAAGGTTACATATCAGCCAAGATTATAAAACAAACAAGACTGTATAACAACCAAGGTTACATATCAGCCAAGGTTATGAAACAAACAAGACTGTATAACAACCAAGGTTACATACCAGCCAAGGTTATAAAACAAACAAGACTGTATAACAACCAAGGTTACATATCAGCCAAGATTATAAAACAAACAAGACTGTATAACAACCAAGGTTACATATCAGCCAAGGCTATAAAACAAACAAGACTGTATAACAACCAAGGTTACATATCAGCCAAGATTATAAAACAAACAAGACTGTATAACAACCAAGGTTACATATCAGCCAAGGTTATGAAACAAACAAGACTGTATAACAACCAAGGTTACATACCAGCCAAGGTTATAAAACAAACAAGACTGTATAACAACCAAGGTTACATACCAGTCAAGATTATAAAACAAACAAGACTGTATAACAACCAAGGTTACATATCAGCCAAGGCTATAAAACAAACAAGACTGTATAACAACCAAGGTTACATATCAGCCAAGATTATAAAACAAACAAGACTGTATAACAACCAAGGTTACATATCAGCCAAGGTTATGAAACAAACAAGACTGTATAATAACAAAGGTTACGTATCAACCAAGATTTTGTATCAACCTAGGCTATAAAACAAACAAGACTGTATAACAACCAAGGCTACATATCAGCCAAGGCTATAAAACAAACAAGACTGTATAACAACCAAGGTTACATATCAGCCAAGGCTATAAAACAAACAAGACTGTATAACAACCAAGGTTACATATCAGCCAAGGCTACAAAACAAACAAGACTGTATAACAACCACGGTTACATATCAGCCAAGGTTATAAAACAAACAAGACTGTATAACAACAAAGGTTACGTATCAACCAAGATTTTGTATCAGCCTAGGCTATAAAACAAACAAGACTGTATAACAACCAAGGTTACATATCAGCCAATATTATGAAACAAACAAGGCTGTATAACAAACAAGGTTACATATCAGCCAAGGTTATAAAATAAAACAAACAAGACTGTATAACAACCAAGATTTTGTATCAACCTAGGCTATAAAACAAACAAGACTGTATAACAACCAAGGTTACATATCAGCCAAGGTTATGAAACAAACAAGACTGTATAACAACCAAGGTTACATATCAGCCAAGGTTATAAACTAAAACAAACAAGACTGTATAACAACCAAGGTTACATATCAGCCAAGGTTATAAAATAAAACAAACAAGACTGTATAACAACCAAGGTTACATATCAGCCAAGGTTATAAAACAAACAAGAGGGCCAAGATGGCCCTTTATTGCTCACCTGACAGACCTTGAGTCACCCAACATAAGTAAATTATATAATTCATGTACACTCTAAATGCCAGAAAGATGAGATGGGCAAGTAGTCAGAATTCTGATTTGTTTTGAAGATGTAACAGATGCGTAGAAGATTTCAAACTTGGTAGAGGTTCACCTGTGGTAATTGTCAGTGAAATTACATCAAAATCAGGTCAGTAGATTCTGACAAGAAGGCTTTTGAAGTTTTTACTATAGATGCTTAGTCTTCGAATTAAGATAAAAATACAGTTCCAGCACAAAACTAACCTGTTATGTTTGAGAATGGTTTCAAACTAAAGCATTAGACTAAACTATTGTGTATGAAACAATCCGCAGTTTCAGCACAATAAATATTCTTAACACAAGCCTTCCCAAAGTATATCACTTGAAAGAATCTTTGTCACAGTGCACTCTCCCCAAAAAACAATTAAGCTCCTCCTCCAAGATTTCAAGTACACTTTGACACTGAAAATCGCAAGCAGACTTCTTGCTGTTATGAAACTAGCTAGAAATATTGTATTGCTTTATTATGAAGCAGTATACCATCCCTGTCTGAACTAGAAAAACTCTTGACTTTTATATTCAGATTAATACCTTTCATAAAATGGTTCATGATATCTGAATAATATGAATAATATTTCAATCATTGATTATAATTGTATCATTCATCTTTTTTATGATGAATTATCTTTTAAAACTTATATCTGGTATAATATTGTATAATAATAGAAAAAAAAAAGTTTATTTAAAGAGTATATTACCTCTTCTTTTAATAATTGCTATATACAGACATTTATGCTATAAAACAGGGGGAGTAATTTGACATAAAACTAACCCCACCCCCTGGCTGCCATGTTTTTTGACGAATCAAGATGGCTTGAACAAACTTGGTAGAGAGTTACCCAAGGAACATTTCTGCGAAATTATTTTAAAATTGAGCCAGTAGTTTCTGACAAGAAGATTTTTTAAGTTTTTACAATAGCTTACTTAGTAAACTAACCCCACCCCCTGGCCGCCATGTTTTTTGACAAATCAAGATGGCTTGAACAAATTTGGTAGAGGGTCACCCAAGGCATATTTCTGTGAAATTATATCAAAATTGGCCCAGTGGTTTCAGAGGAGAAGTTGTTAAAAGCTAAAAGTTAACGACGGACGACAGACGACGGACACCAGGCGATCACAAAAGCTCACCTGTGAGCCTTTGGCTCAGGTGAGCTTACAAGACTGTTTAACAACCAAGGTTTCATATCAGCCAAGGTTATAAAACAAACAAGGCTTTATAACAACAAAACTTACATGTCAACCAAGGTTATGTATCAACCAAGGCTATAAACCAAACAAGGCTGTGTAACAACCAAGGTTATAAAACAAACAAGGCTGTATACTAACCGATTTACATATCAGCCAAGGTTATAAAACAAACAAGGCTTTATAACAACCAAACTTACATGTCAACCAAGGTTATGTATCAACCAAGGCTATAAAACAAACAAGGCTGTATACTAACCGATGTTACATATCAGCCAAGGTTATAAAACAAACAAGGCTTTATAACAACCAAACTTACATGTCATAAAAGGTTATGTATCAACCAAGGCTATAAACCAAACAAGGTTGTGTAACAACCAAGGCTATAAAACAAACAAGGCTTTATACTAACCGATGTTACATATCAGCCAAGGTTATAAAACAAACAAGGCTTTATAACAACCAAACTTACATGTCAACCAAGGTTACATATCAACCAAGGCTATAAAACAAACAAGGCTGTATACTAACCAAGGTTTCACATCAGCCAAGGTTGTGAAACAAACAAGACTGTATAACAACAAAGGTTACATAATTATCAACCAAAGCTATATAACAATCAAAACTAATAACAACCACAGTTATGTATTAATCAAGATAATAATTATATCAACCAAGATTGTACAAGAGATTCAATGCCACAATTATGGAATTCGAATGAGCACTGTTTCAACTATTGTAAGTTTGAATTCTATTTGAACACAAAACTGTTGTAACTATATATAAATATAGCAGAGGATATAACAGTTCAGCATCCAACACTCTAAATATAGGTTACAAAGTTGCAGGACGATGCAGTGAAATAATTGTAATTTAAATATTGATGAAATGAAATCCTTTCCAAAATTCAATTAACTCATGCATGTGCATGGAGTATTTGAGTGCATGTTGGTTTGTTTTTGTAATATAAATTGTGTCATTGATTAAGTTTGGTACCTGTGGCTGACGCATTTAAACATTTTTTTTTTCTATAACTTCACAGCCTGTAGAAGTGTGTAGAATATTAATAATATGTTCAAAGACCAATACTGGATAATATTAAAACAAACTAAGATGAAAGTTATATTGTCTTAAATTATAAAATGTCTTCTGAACAAGTCTATCACATATATAGTTATATCAAATGTATTATCCTATCTCTTAAGTAGACTGAGCTGGGCCAAAACTCAAACATAAGTAGTTTATACCAATTTATGTTAGCTTCATTGTAAAGTAAGCTAGGAAATTATGTGAACTGTCCTGGGTGCAACCAGTACTGAGTGGTGGATTTGAGATAACCAGTACTAGATGGTGGTTTTGAGAGAACCAGTACTGAGCGGCAGTTTTGAACAACCAGTGCTGAGTGGTGGTTTTGAGAGAACCGGTACCAAATGTTGTATGTATACAATAGTTATATTCTGTTTGTACAGTATCTTTATCCAGTTTGTACAATGGTTATAATCTGTTTGTACAATATCTCTACCAGTCAGATTAAGACAAATTATACACAAAAATTGGTCAATTACAAAGTGCATATCAAGAAAGGAACACAACGCAATATGACAAGTTTCTGTCAGACTAGTTATATTTATTACCTGAGATTCAGTATTGCATCCGAAAAAAGCATAATGAGGATCTATATCCAAAACTTCTCCGCTACCGAGGCAACCCTGTAGATTCGTCCACTCATACGGTTCGTCAGTGGGAACACCCAACACATAACCATACTGAGATAGGGGTACAGTCTGTTCAGTGTTACAGTGAACTATTTCCTCTACAGATTTATCCAGGCAACCATTACGTGTAGCGTACGGTGTGCCGTAGTCACTAGTTCCATAGTCTGCCTGCATGTTTGCATGTGCAGTAAGCTTTAACTCCTTAAGGACAGACTTATGAATTAATGCACAAAGCTAACATTGGAATGGCGATCTAGATGAACAACCTGGGTGTAAATGTTGCAGTCCTGGTCAGCAATCTATGGTTAGTTTAGATAAATACCAAAGACAGCTAACTCCAACATCATAATTATAAACCGTGTTACTGTCAAACAATATCAAACCATACGATCACTATCACTTGTACGAAACTACCACATATACAAGCCAATCATCTAAGGCTTTACATTTGAGTATCTTATCTGAGAGCAATTTATCTTTCTTTTGCTAGTCTAACAAATATATTAACTAAAATAATTTTTCTATGTCCTTTTTTTATATTGATAAATGCTCTGCACATATTAACATTTTTTCTCTAATTCCATCTATTATTTTTATGAAGTACATGACATTTTTTTTTTGTAGTTCTTCATTTAAAAAAAAATACAATTCATGAACTCTGGATCATCAAAATCATTCGGCAAAAATAAATCCAACTTTATATCTGATTAACATGTCAATAGTTCTCCAAAACTCCATGAAGCACGTGAAATTGGTAATATAGCCATTACTGATTACTGCCCCGAAAACATTATCAAGTCAAGTGGAGAAATCCGACTGCATATTAGGAGTTGCAACAACATAGAATGAATCTGAATCCACAGCACAACATCAGGTTAATGTATTTCTCCATAGGAAGTGATTTAAAGAAAACTAAATAATAAGATAAGACAGAACGACACTATAGATATACCACGAGGGCTGGTCAAAATGCAAATTTTATCATCACATTGATAAATTATAAAGCATCATATGACAAGAGAGATATATACCATATGGGCTGGTCAAAATGCAAATTCTACCACTCATACAGATTAATTATAAAGCATCATACAACAAGAGAAATATACCATAAGGGTGGTTAAAAAATGTTAATCCTATCACTAGTATCAGGGAAATCATCATTTCCATATAAAAATACCATAAGGGTCGGTCAAAATACATTATACATTATTTCCACATAAAACAAGACAGAATGACAGTATAGATATATAGCATGAGGGTCGGCCAAAATATTAATTTTATTACAAATACATGGTTGGTTGATTGGTTGAATATTTAGCGTCATTTTTATGCCATCGATGGCTAACAGACGATCAGTTAACCTAACCACTGTTTCCTGGGATTAACCAGTACTCGAGCACACCCCATCTCCAACAAATAAATGGGTAAAGCATTATTTCCGCACATGACAGAATAGATAGCACGAGGGTCGGTCAAAAAAATAATTTATAATAATATAATAATAATAATTTAATTTTATTACAAATGTATGGGTAAAGCATCATTTCTACATAAAACAAGACAAAATGACAGTATAGATATAAGGCCACACATTAGCTATGGCCCCAGTTTATATGGGGGGGGGGGGGGGGGGGTAGGAAGTTCTCTAACAGAGTAGATTACTGTCCTTCCATAAGTAACTTGAATATTTCTTTCACATATTTTTCTTGACCAAGTTGCAATTCAACCCATAAACTCAGTTGTAAGCATCAATTGCTTTTGAAAAGCCACTATAAAGGATATATAATTGTTAAATAGGTCATGTTAGTATTGGTTCTGTCAGTAAATCATAAATACAAGGAATGAAACTCTTGTTGAATGAGATATGAACTTACATAGGATTACAACAGGCCAAGTTTACAAGAACCCCTTTAGGGTTACCTAACTTTGAACAGAATATTATTCTGAAACTTTATTTTATGTTTTTTGATGAATTGTAGATATTTCTCAGTGGATTATTATGGTAATCCACTGTTTCAAACAGTGAAATTATGAAAACAATTTTTTTAATTTTTTGTTTTTAATTTAAAAAAAAATAATTTAAAAACAAGAGGGCCAAGAAGCCACTCGTGAGAATATGACTTTTGGTGATTACCTTATGAAATATTATTCTATCTTACACCAAAACAAACAAATATCCTCCATGTATTTACTTCAACACATATTCCTTTATCAATTAAATTATTAATTAATTAATTAACCTTATTAAAGAATAAATATATATGACTGTAAATAACTGAACAGGTAAAAAAAAATGTCAGTATTAATAACTTTTTACTAACCCTCACATTAATAATTTCCTATGTCTGATCACAAATATCCTTTAAGTGAATAGCAACACCTAGCTACCTCATAATTTCAAAATATGGAAATAACTTTTTATTTCATATCTCGCTATGATCACTAAAAAACCCCACAAGAACACCCAACCTATTACACCCTTAGCTACACCCTTGCTTACTGACCAGCACTGGAAACATCAATTTGGTCGGAGATTTGTAGCAGACAAGTTACTTTGACGTCACGTCACACTTGTTTGTGAACAACATCGTTTGTGAATATGATGAATGTGGGTTGTCTCTATTATGACTTTTCATTGCTCCTGGAGATTGATTTATATTCATGAAGCTTCAATTTCTTGTCAGCAAAGCAACATTACAGAGATAAGCATCAATTGTATATTGACTCCCACGCAATGATGTTGTTATGAAAGGTTACAGTTAATTCAAACTTTACAAGAAGCTGGTGTTGTTCCTACCACCATCCACCCCGTGACATACCTACCAAACTATTGCAACTGCAACCATCCACCCCATGACATATCTACCAAACTACAGTAACTACAACCAACCACTACAGTACAGAAATACCAAATTACTGCAACTATAAGCATCCACTTAAGTTCAGAACTACCAAACAACTGAAACTACAACCATCCACACCATAACCAAACCTACCAAACTACTGCAACTACAACCAACCACCACAGTGCAAAACTACCAAAATTTCTGCAACTTCAACCATTCACTTAAGTTCAGAACTACAGCAAATTACTGCAACTACAACCATCCACTCCAGTACACAACTACCAAACTATTGCAACTACAGTACATAACTACCAAACTTCTGCAACTACAGTACAGAGCTACCAAACTACTGCAAATACAGTACAAAACTGACAAACTACTGCAACTATAGTACAGAACTACCAAACTACTGCAACTACAACCAACCATTACAGTACAGAACTACTAAATAACTGCATCTTCAACCATCCACTTAAGTTCAGAACTACCAAATTACTACAACTACAACAATCCACTCCAGTACAGAACTACCAAACTACTGCAACTACAGTACAGAACTACAAAACTACTGCAAATACAGTACAAAACTACCAAACTACTGCAACTCACTACAGAGCTACCAAACTACTGCAAATACAAACATCCACTACAGTACATAATTACCAAACTACTGCAACTACAGAACAGAACTACCAAACTACTGCAACTACAATCATCCACTAGACTACATAACTATAAAACCACTGCAACTAAAGAGCAGAAATACCAAACTACTGCAACTACAATCAAGTACTACAGTACATAACTTCCAAACTACTGCAACTACAATCAAGTACTACAGTACAGAACTACCAAACTACTGCAACTACAATCAAGTACTACAGTACAGAACTACCAAACTACTACAACTACAATCAAGTACTACAGTACAGAACTACCAAACTACTACAACTACAATCAAGTACTACAGTACAGAACTACCAAACTACTACAACTACAATCATCTACTTCAGTTCAGAACTACAAAATTACTGCAATTACAACCATCTATGACAGTACAGAACTACCAAACTACTGCAACTACAACCATCAACTATGGTACAACAACACTTATAAACTATTGCAGCTATCATCAAGTTCCACAACAGAGAACAATTGATCCACTGCAGCTACAACAGGCACTACAGCACACCAGCAAACTTTTACAACCTTTACCCCCACTGCAATACAGCACTAACAATAACCACAACTAGTGTACAATAACACTACAAAATTACTACAATTACCACCACCCACTACTGTACACCAGCACCAAACTTCTACAATCTCTACCATCACTACAGTACAGCACTTCCAATAACCACAACTAGCGTACAAAACACTACTAAATTACTACAATTACCACCACCCACTACTGTACACCAGCACCAAATTTCTACAACTTCTACCCCCACAACAGTACAGCACAACCAATAACCACAACTAGTGTACAATAACACTACTAAATTACTACAATTACCACCACCCACTACTGTACACCAGCACCAAACTTCTACAATTTCTACCGCCACTACAGTACAGCACTACCAATTACCACAACTAGTGTACAATAACACTACTAAATTACTACAATTAACACCACCCACTACTGTACACCAGCACTAAACTACTACCATGACAGTAGCTAAACACTGTTTGGCTATGTCTGCCGCAGCCAACATAAATATTCATATCTTTTCTACTTGTCTGCCAGTGTTAGAACTGTCACAGTACAACGTCCCTTAAGGCAAACTTTTAAAGCAATTTATAAATGTTCTCTTCCTGATTGTTTTGTCCCATGGAAAGATTAATCACAAAAAAGCAAGACATGAAAGGAGGGTATTTTATTGACAAAATAAAACTTAACTTTTATGCTCCTCAGGACTATTTACCTAACGATAACATGGGTAGATTGATAGACTGATTGGTTGATTGAATATTTAGCGTCATTTTTATGCCATCGAGGGCTAACAGATGATCAGTTAACATAACCACTGTCTCATGGGATCATGAAAGGTTAACCAGTACTAGAGCAACCCCATATGAAAATTAACTGATAACTTTCCCACTTGAATCAGCAGTGAGAGACAAATGATAATGAGACACAACGTCTTATATCAATCATCACGGAGACTGTTGCTGGGCGGGGATTCGAGAGAAAAACTGGTTCTACAATGACATGAAGGGAAAGGTAAAACTCCCATATACAGCCAAACATGAAGGAGCAAAAGTGGCCTTTAAGACAGGTAATTGCTTAATACATGTGAATCTGCTCTAAAAGCATCAAAATAGGAAATGAGAAATGTGAGAAATCAGTCCGGATTGAATCACTGTCCTTCTGAAAGTAACTGGCAAACTTTCTCACATAAAAGTTTTTGGAGCGAGTGAGACTGGCACCTACAACTTTAGTGGTGAAAGGTAAGTGATCTTGAGATTCACACCTTAGACTGCCACATGACCATGGAGGACCTCTCGCATGAACGGATTCAACACAAAAAAGTCTCAGGTTGTTTTTATCTTGACTATGTTCTGCTGGTCCAAAAGATCATTTCATCAGATGTTAGTTAACATTACAGATGATACATATTGCAGTTACCAAAAACAGTGGCAGTTTTCGTAGACCCATTAGCATATAATAGAGTTAAAAGATGGATGAGGATTGATGAGCACAGGACCTACTAAACTGTCTGATACTACAATATTCCTTCATCATGATTCATCAGTCATCTTCCAGAACTCCACGTTACCGGCTGCATTCAGAATTAAACATCTCTTCTTACTACAGTTTCTGATATAATACAATTATAGAGCCCGAGTTTGAATGGATAGCAATTTTAATACCATTAAGGACATACATTTAACTGAAGTCAATGCTTACATGACAGATTTACCAACTAAAGTGTGTGTGTGTGTGTGTGTGTGTGGTGGGGGGGGGGGGGGGGGGGGGGGGGGGGGGGATAAAAGATTTATGTTTTCTACAAACACAATACCTCAATCAATATTACAGAAAATAAAACCCTTTCCCTCATACATTCACTGGGAAATTTGGTTCCAGAAAAAAACACTAAGGTTTTGAGCATCCATCTATCAAATATGCACCATTAAAGTCATATGCAGAATTCCATTATTATAATATACACCAGTGAAGAATTCCACTACAATACACCAGTGAAGAATTCCACTACAATATACCAGTGATGTGAAAGGCAGAATCTACTACAATACACCAGTGATGTGAAAGGCAGAATCTACTACAATACACCAGTGATGTGAAAGGCAGAATTACTATAATATAGCTGTAATGTGAAAGGCAGAATTCAACTATAACATAGCTGTAATGTGAAAGGCAGAATTCCACTACAATACACCAGTAATGTGAAAGGAAAAAGTCCACTATAATACACCAGTAATGTGAAAGGCAGAATTCCACTACAATACACCAGTAATGTGAAAGGCAAAATTCCACTATAATACACCAGTAATGTGAAAGGCAGAATCCCACTGTAATACACCAGTAATGTGAAAGGCAGAATTCCACTATAATACACCAGTAATGTGAAAGGCAAAATTCCACTATAATACACCAGTAATGTGAAAGGCAGAATTCCACTATAATACACCAGTAATGTGAAAGGCAAAATTCCACTATAATACACCAGTAATGTGAAAGGCAGAATCCCACTATAATACACCAGTAATGTGAAAGGCAAAATTCTACTATAATACACCAGTAATGTGAAAGGCAGAATTCCACTATAATACACCAGTAATGTGAAAGGCAAAATTCCCCTTATAGGGAGCTTCAATATTTACATTAGTAAATGAATTTATGTAAACTTTTTCTCCAGTAACTCCATGGCCTTTAACCTATTGACCCTTAGGACTATCCCTTCATCCTAGTGTCCTTGGGAACTTAATCTATACTTGTGTTCATGGGGAACTTCAACATTTATCTTAGTGATGCTGGGGACTTCTTTTATCTTTATCCTATTGACCCTAGAAACTCACCATAGTGATTCTGTGGATTAACAAAAAATCCCTACTGACCTTGGGGACTTTTATTTTTACTGTTAGACTCTGTGACTTTGTGACCATTTCCCTACTAACCTCATGGTCTCTCAAAGAGTTGGCATTTATCTTACTGTCCTTTAACTAGATAGGATTACCATCTGATAGGGATTGCCATCTGATAGGGATTACCATCTGATAGGGATTGCCATCTGATAGGGATTACCATCTGATAGGGATTGCCATCTGATAGGGATTACCATCTGATAAAGTCTTTTATCATAAATGATTACGTCCTTCCTTGCATTGTATCCTAACATCCTTGCTTTAATAGCACCCATCTATGTGTCCGTTTCATAAACATGTGATTACCGAAGTCAAATATGACAATTTTACGTCAGGTAACTTCGTTAAGCACCATTAAAAAAAATGCACGTTGAGTAATGACCCCATATATCACGACAAGCACCATTGTTTTCAAGTATTTCCATCTTTTTTTTGTTTGTTTAAATACCAGGAAAGTTTTATGACAAAACACAAGTCCCCATATTATGTGCACAGGTGTGAGTCACAAACACAGCTTAAGAGCTTGAGAGCTGAAAAGTTACTGGTCCTGTTAAAAGTTTCTGAATGTTTGTTTTATTAATGTATCTAATATAGCTCTACATAACTGTTCAAACAATAGATTGGTTTATTGGTAAAACACCCGAGAGTAAATGATCAATTCTCAACTATAATTGATTTATATTAATTCATTTTAGCTCCATTCAGATTATGAAGGAAACTCCTTTTGTGAATTTCGTGAGTCGATTTCCTTGGTTGAACCATAACATAATGTTTTTTATGAGGCCACCAGGATCAAACCTGTAACTGCTAGCATAGGGAGCCAATCTCAGATTTGCTACAGCCCTGCTTAAAACATAATTGGTTTGACCTTTGCTGACTGTGGAGCGTCACATGATTATGATAGTCATTTACTCTTATATAAAACCAATATCGTATTTATATGGTTTTTAATAAGCTTTTAACACTCTTTCAGTCATATGAAAATGATATCGGCTAGAGGCAGTATCACACATACTGCCACACAAGCTAATAGCCAAGCTAGGAAGTTGTCTAGGGACATTAAAGTTTTTTAAATAACCAGGTTTGGGATCAACCCACAACCTCCCACATATAAAGTAGACTGCTTTATCGCTAGACAATGCTACCATGAGGTAGAATTAAAACATTTCATGTGTAATTTCTTAGTTTCTTTTCCAAATATTGCTATAGTATAAATCAAGGCACCTTCTGCATAGCCATATATTTTTTTGTTTATGGTATTTTGTGTCTCATTAAAACAAAACACTCAGCTATTTAATAGCGGTCAGTGCACCTATTCCTCATTCCTTGGATATGCTGGGCATTTAACCAGTATTAGACACACCTGATCTCTGCAAGTCATTGACTACTTCCCCACATATTTGGAGGTGGGAGGTTCATGCTCAAAGAACAAAGAACATGGCCAATCACAGAAACTGTGACCAGTTAGGGATTCAAACTCACAAACCTAGATTAACAGTCAAGACATTACCAACTGAGCTAGCCGAGTCCAGCATATACATATGTTACAATCCAACCTTCTTTGTGACCTTTTGGTGACATTTATTGGTTACATGGATACAGAAACAAATTCAGATTTTAAAATTTACTACCAACATTTCATCCAAAAATGGAGTGATAAAACCATCTAATATTTATATAAACTTAAAAGTCCCATCCAACTGCCTTCAAAAAGACAGTTATCTCTAACACCAATGTCATACTTCACCATATCTATCATTATCAACAAAAAACCTGTTTTTCCTGAATTTACAAGAAAGAAATGAGAGGGTCAAAAAGTGTACTGACAGTGATTGGGCTGTGAAACCCTTTATTGTCTGACACTCTAATCTGATCACACTTCAGACAACCTGTATTTATGCATTGTTTGGATTCAGTCATTGGTTTAAAGGGACACTACGCAATGTTCAAATCTATTTTATTCATTTTTAAAAATCCAATCAATTTTTATACCTTGGAATGCAATGATATTGACTCCCGTGTATTTCTTTTTAGATAAGAATTCATAATTTTAGAAATAATTAACAATTTTAATAAAAATAGTGATGTCATGATAGTTTTGGAAAAAAAAATAAATGCAAGTAACACCATCATAAAATAAAAACTTTTATTTTATCATTTTATTTTTTCTATATATAGCCATGCCTGACTTTTTAATTTCTTCTTGTTTTTAATGGGATTTAACGCCATTTCCAACACATTTTAGGATATATATGGCATGTCAAGTTTTAGTAAAGAAGGAAAACTTCAGAACCAATATGAGTAGAACCACCATCCTCCTGAGAAACTTTCTCACATAAAGTTTTTGGAAACAGCAGTACTTGACCCTACAACCTTAGCAGTGAGAAGCAAGTAATATAGAGATGTCATCTTAGACTGCTCGGCCAGAGGACCCTCTATCATGCCTGATAAAAACTGATGAAATTAAAATGCATTTCATGCTTCTTGCCGCAGATTATGTTAAATGTGTGAAATCAGGGTGGCTACAACTGCTGCGGTTTTGTTTTCAAAGACAATTCAAAGACTTTTCATGATTTTCAAATATTATTTTTCACAGACCTTTCATTATATTACAGACTTACACTTTTATATTAATTCATTGTTAAGATCACAAATTTTATCTACTTTGAAAAAGTAATAAAAACAACATAATTATAATTATATATTTATATTCAATATTTTGTATTATTCCTACTTTTAAATGACTCAATGGAAAGGAGTGACACATGTCTTATTCACCTGACCACATAATTTCGGAAATATTTTTTGCCACTTTGGAGATTCAAACCAATGGCCCCTGCTAAATCAGCGCCTAACACATTAAAGACGACATCTCTACCAACTGCGCCACCGCAACAACTCCAAAAAACGTTGCGCAAATAGCGCATATATTAACGTCGCCATTAATGTACACAGGACATAGGCGGGTATTGTTATATTTATATTCAATATTTTGTATTATTCTTACTTTTAAATGACTCAATGGAGAGGAAAGACACATGTCTTATTCATCTGACCACGGATAATTTTTTGCCACTTTGGAGATTCCAACCCACAGCCCCTGCGGCGTCAGCGCCTTGCACATTAATGACGACGTCTCTACTGACTGCGCCACCGCAACAACGCCAAAAAATTAATATAATTATATATTTTTTCAATTTCAGTTTTATTTTTAAAAGTCTTTTGAACAATTTAGTTTAAGGGTCTACACATAAACAGGGCTACCCTAATTTCATATAAATTTGAATCATATAGATCACTGTGCTACTACTAGGTGGAGCTTATGCACTGAACTGTGTCTCAACAGATGAATTTCGGGATTTGTTGTCATTAGATCTATTGTATATTGAACTTTTCCCATTATCAGGATTACTGCAGACATCTTTCTCCTCTGAAACAGCAGTCAAACTCTCAATTTACTTAAATGGTTTGATAAATCCATCAGTTACTGTCGTCTCTTGTATAACACCTTCCACGGTGAGTATTAGTTCCAGTATAACGGTACAGGGCAAAGTTTATATGTTTGTTTGTTAAAATTCATCAACTATAATATTAAGGAATATTTCCCTGAAGTTTACCAACATCTATTTTAAGGAAATGAGAAATATGCACAATTTTATTAAATCAGTCGTTGCCTTCTAACGCAGCGTGTTATAATAACTAACATAACTGGTTGGTGAGTGTCTATGAATACCAATCAATCGGAGCTAGTGACATCATCTGGGGAACACATTGTCATTCCCAGAAATATTGTCAAAACATAAAAGTTACAATGTGCTCCTTTAATCAACCAACACTTGATGTTTCAAGATATTGTAATATTTCATCTTAATTATTCAACAGTCTGTATATATATATATATCACGTGACATGGCATGTCAACTGGTTTAAATTTCTACTAAACCTCAATAAATACCGGTCCTAATAATATGCATGGAAACATTATTTTATGGGTAGTCTGTCTTTTATCATTTTTAACTGAATACACTAACTACTGAAAGTAGCTAAAACAAAACAATTAGTTTAAGAGTGACAGTAGAAAGGCTACTGCAAACTTCATGTGCCTCTGATGTAACACGTACTGTGCTGTACTGACCACTGTACTGATGTAAGGCTGTACTGTGCTGTACTGATCACTGTTCTGATGTAATGCTCTACTGTGCTGTACTGATCACTGTTCTGATGTAATGCTCTACTGTGCTGTATTGGTGTAATGTTGTACTGTGCTGTTCTGACCACTGTACTGATGTAAGGCTGTACTGTGCTGTACTGATCACTGTTCTGATGTAATGCTCTACTGTGCTGTACTGATCACTGTTCTGATGTAATGCTCTACTGTGCTGTATTGGTGTAATGCTGTACTGTGCTGTTCTGACCACTGTACTGATGTAAGGCTGTACTGTACTGTACTGATCACTGTTCTGATGTAAGGCTGTACTGTACTGTACTGACCACTGTACTGATGTAATGCTGTACTGTGCTGTACTGATCACTGTACTGATGTAATGCTGTACTGTACTGTACTGATCACTGTTCTGATGTAACACGTACTGTGCTGTACTGACCACTGTACTGATGTAAGGCGGTACTGTGCTGTACTGACCACTGTACTGATGTAAGGCTGTACTGTGCTGTACTGACCACTGTACTGATGTAAGGCTGTACTGTACTGTACTGATCACTGTTCTGATGTAACACGTACTGTGCTGTACTGACCACTGTACTGATGTAACACGTACTGTGCTGTACTGACCACTGTACTGATGTAAGGCTGTACTGTACTGTACTGACCACTGTACTGATGTAAGGCGGTACTGTACTGTACTGACCACTGTACTGATGTAAGGCGGTACTGTGCTGTACTGATCACTGTTCTGATGTAATGCTCTACTGTGCTGTATTGGTGTAATGTTGTACTGTGCTGTTCTGACCACTGTACTGATGTAAGGCTGTACTGTACTGTACTGATCACTGTTCTGATGTAATGCTCTACTGTGCTGTACTGATCACTGTTCTGATGTAATGCTCTACTGTGCTGTATTGGTGTAATGCTGTACTGTGCTGTTCTGACCACTGTACTGATGTAAGGCTGTACTGTACTGTACTGATCACTGTTCTGATGTAAGGCTGTACTGTACTGTACTGACCACTGTACTGATGTAAGGCGGTACTGTGCTGTACTGATCACTGTTCTGATGTAATGCTCTACTGTGCTGTATTGGTGTAATGCTGTACTGTGCTGTTCTGACCACTGTACTGATGTAAGGCTGTACTGTACTGTACTGATCACTGTACTGATGTAAGGCTGTACTGTACTGTACTGACCACTGTACTGATGTAAGGCGGTACTGTGCTGTACTGATCACTGTTCTGATGTAATGCTCTACTGTGCTGTATTGGTGTAATGTTGTACTGTGCTGTTCTGACCACTGTACTGATGTAAGGCTGTACTGTACTGTACTGATCACTGTTCTGATGTAATGCTCTACTGTGCTGTACTGATCACTGTTCTGATGTAATGCTCTACTGTGCTGTATTGGTGTAATGCTGTACTGTGCTGTTCTGACCACTGTACTGATGTAAGGCTGTACTGTACTGTACTGATCACTGTTCTGATGTAATGCTCTACTGTGTTGTACTGATCACTGTTCTGATGTAATGCTCTACTGTGCTGTATTGGTGTAATGTTGTACTGTGCTGTTCTGACCACTGTACTGATGTAAGGCTGTACTGTACTGTACTGATCACTGTTCTGATGTAATGCTCTACTGTGCTGTACTGATCACTGTTCTGATGTAATGCTCTACTGTGCTGTATTGGTGTAATGCTGTACTGTGCTGTACTGACCACTGTACTGATGTAAGGCGGTACTGTGCTGTACTGATCACTGTTCTGATGTAATGCTCTACTGTGCTGTACTGATCACTGTTCTGATGTAATGCTCTACTGTGCTGTATTGGTGTAATGCTGTACTGTGTTGTACTGACCACTGCACTGATGTAATGCGCTGTACTGTGCTGTACTGACCACTGTACTGGTGTAATGTTGTACTGTGCTGTTGTGACCACTGTTCTGATGTAATGCTGTACTGTGCTGTACTTATCACTGTTTGATGTTATGCTGTACTGTGCTGTACTGACCACTGCACTGATGTAATGCTGTACTGTACTGTACTGACCACTGTACTGGTGTAATGCTGTACAGTGATGTACTGACCACTGTACTGGTGTAATGTTGTACTGTACTGTACTGACCACTGTACTGATGTAAGGCTGTACTGTACTGTACTGACCACTGTACTGATGTAATGCTCTACTGTGCTGTACTGATCACTGTTCTGATGTAATGCTCTACTGTGCTGTATTGGTGTAATGTTGTACTGTGCTGTTCTGACCACTGTACTGATGTAAGGCTGTACTGTACTGTACTGATCACTGTTCTGATGTAATGCTCTACTGTGCTGTACTGATCACTGTTCTGATGTAATGCTCTACTGTGCTGTATTGGTGTAATGCTGTACTGTGCTGTTCTGACCACTGTACTGATGTAAGGCTGTACTGTACTGTACTGATCACTGTTCTGATGTAATGCTCTACTGTGCTGTACTGATCACTGTTCTGATGTAATGCTCTACTGTGCTGTATTGGTGTAATGTTGTACTGTGCTGTTCTGACCACTGTACTGATGTAAGGCTGTACTGTACTGTACTGATCGCTGTTCTGATGTAATGCTCTACTGTGCTGTACTGATCACTGTTCTGATGTAATGCTCTACTGTGCTGTATTGGTGTAATGCTGTACTGTGCTGTACTGACCACTGTACTGATGTAAGGCGGTACTGTGCTGTACTGATCACTGTTCTGATGTAATGCTCTACTGTGCTGTACTGATCACTGTTCTGATGTAATGCTCTACTGTGCTGTACTTATCACTGTTTGATGTTATGCTGTACTGTGCTGTACTGACCACTGCACTGATGTAATGCTGTACTGTGCTGTACTGATCACTGTACTGATGTAATGCTGTACTGTGCTGTACTGACCACTGTACTGATGTAATGCGCTGTACTGTGCTGTACTGATCACTGTTCTGATGTAATGCTGTACTGTGCTGTACTTATCACTGTTTGATGTTATGCTGTACTGTGCTGTACTGACCACTGCACTGATGTAATGCTGTACTGTGCTGTACTGATCACTGTACTGATGTAATGCTGTACTGTGCTGTACTGACCACTGTACTGGTGTAATGTTGTACTGTGCTGTTCTGACCACTGTACTGATGTAAGGCTGTATTGTGCTGTACTGATCACTGTTCTGATGTAATGCTCTACTGTGCTGTACTGATCACTGTTCTGATGTAATGCTGTACTGTGCTGTATTGGTGTAATGCTGTACTGTGCTGTATTGACCACTGTACTGATGTAACACTGTACTGTGCTGTACTGACCACTGTACTGATGTAATGCTGTACTGTACTGTACTGATGTAACTCTGTACTGTGCTGTACTGATCACTGTACTGATGTAAGGCTGTACTGTACTGATGTAACCCTGTACTGTGCTGTACTGACCACTGTACTGATGTAAGGCTGTACTGTACTGATGTTACCCTGTACTGTGCTGTACTGACCACTGTACTGATGTAATGCTGTACTGTACTGTACTGTTCTGTACTGATGTAACTCTGTACTGTTCTGTACTGACCACTGTACTGATGTAAGGCTATACTGTACTGATGTTACCCTGTACTGTGCTGTACTGACCACTGTACTGATGTAATGCTGTACTGTGCTGTACTGACCACTGTACTGATGTAAGGCTTTACTGAACTGTATTAATGTAACCCTGTACTGTGCTTTACTGACCTCTTTACTGATGTAAGGCTGTACTGTACTAATGTAACCCTGTACTGTGCTGTACTGACCACAGTACTGATGTAAGGCTGTACTGTACTGATGTAACCCTGTACTGTGCTGTACTGACCACTGTTCTGATGTAAGGCTGTACTGTACTGGTGTAAACATGTTCTGTGCTGTATTGACCACTGTACTGATGTAAGGCTGTACTCATGTGGGACTATTGCAGACATCCCACTGGCTTATCGAGAGAAGTTACCCCCCTTGATATCGACCATTTTTATCACTTACCTGGCTAAACCGTCATATTTGGTTTACATAGAAACATATAAGAGAAATTTAATTTTATCGTTATATCTTTTTCATTATTAAATTGCCAACCTATTACAACGTCTAGTCATTAAGATAAAAATATAACCTTCATTGTGATAAAATAAAAATTTAAATAAGTTTATGCCTTCTTGCTTCCTTTTTTGATTTTACAACAGTATATATGCTCCTTATATGTTCTATATAAAAAATACTCAAAACACGTTTTTGGCCACTTTTAATGTCTTATAAACCTTAGTTGTGATTTTTTGCCAACCTATTACAACGTATACGTTCATTGCAAATAGATATAGAAAATATGATAATTGCATCTTGCTTCCATTTTGATTTGAAAATGAGACAAAATGTAATTCTGATTTATTTTCTGTATGTTCAATAGAGCGTACTATTGAACCCAATACAGCATATTACAGTACCCAATTAAATACAGCATGTATGTCGCTATATCAGCCGGCAGATGTTGGTCAGTCCCGACATATTTATATACACATGGTGATATTACAAGTTATGTGTAGTTTAAAGTGTTGTTTTTATTTATGAATTTTACTTATATTCTAAAGAATAGATTTATTTTATTTTCATATTTTAACTAAAGAACCTTGAAAAAGCTTCCAATACAAGTACATTTCTTTTGTAAACCAAAACATTATTTAATGGTGTATTTCTTTCGCACAAATATATGTTTTAATGTCTTTGTTATGAAATAATTCAGTGGACATAGAAAGAAAATTAATAAAGATCAAAACCAGTGACTAAATAACAACAATACTTTACGCAAGGCATATTAATTAATTGAACAAAGAGATTTGATAATGTAATTGGTTGATAAGTATGTTAATACAGCATAATTAGCATATCATTGTTTTGAATTACTCAATTTAATGATTTTCTTAAGATAATTTTAAAAATGCACAATAGTACTCTTTTCTTCTTCAGCTTTTAATTCAAAACTTGGTTGATTGCAGCTTTTAGTATAGAGATTAGCAATATTTTACATAGAGCTTTATCATGTAAAATAATTGTTCTTTACATTGATATGCATAAAGAATGAATGAATCAATCAATCTTATAATTCTTTTAGTATGACTTTGTACAAGTTTAAACGTTCATATAGATGTTTTGTTATATGCAGTGTATATAGATTAGACAAAAATAAAGATAATAGCTATGAAATGAATGGTGTTTTGCGGAACGAAAATAAAATTATTTAATTATTTAAAGAAATATAAAGGTACTGAGATTTCTTCATTAAGTTTAGTAATCCGAAATAGATATTCTAACTGCAAACATGTTTCATTTTGTATATTATTATGTTTGTTTTATAGACATCGCATTGATATCGTGTAATTAACTAAATACAAGTTTGTTATGATAAACCAATATCAAATGTTTATAAATATTACTGCATATTGAATTTAAACGTTTTCGTAAGATCAGTAAAGTAATATGTAAATCTAATAATCC
Organism: Panopea generosa; assembly: GCA_029582155.1. Lineage (NCBI taxonomy): Eukaryota > Metazoa > Mollusca > Bivalvia > Adapedonta > Hiatellidae > Panopea > Panopea generosa. Next base: position 95,170,701 of record CM055895.1, read on the forward strand.
TTGTACAAAAAAAACAGAGACCCCCCCCGCCCCGCGCCTGTCTGTTTTTCAAATCTTAAATAATGGAATAAGCCAGTGTTTATTTATGACCTTAATTACCGACTACCCCTGCCCGGAGGCAAAACTTGTAATTTTATTGGGGGGTAATAATATAATTTGTTAGGATGTAGTTGAGTAATTATATTTCAACACAAGTTTGGCATCACACATTTTTTTTAAAATTAGCTATTTGATTTAACATAGATATTCAGATAAATTGATAACAAATTCAAATTTTATAAACAGATAATAGAAGGGGAGGAAAAATGTTAGCGGTTTTCAAATGTATGTATTTCTTATCTTTTTCTTAACTTACGTACAGTTTTAAGTTTATTTTTTTTAAAAAAAAGATCCTCTCGTATATTGAAGTGGTATGCAAAACATATTAATCTGTTGTAACAATATAATCAATAAGATATTATAACACCAGGTTCTAAAAAGAATTATGGTCAAGTACCGTTTTAGGCTTTATTAAAAACACATGCGCTAATATACAGATGTCTGTTTCAAACAAAATTTTATATAATTATATAACCGTAATAATTTTATTTTAGAAACAACAACATAAAGTTTAAAATATCATTTGAATATCAGTGCACTTGTCCCGTTAACACAGAAAAAAATGAGTCTGACTATCAATCCTCGGGTCGTGAATTCGAATCCCCACCCGGCATTATTCTCTGTGAATAGTGGAGCGCTTAGTCCAGTGATAAAGCACCGAACCCATGATCGGAGGGTCGTGGATTCGATCCTCTGCTACGACTATGTGTGGTGTCCTTGAGCAAGACACCTTTTCCGCATATATTTAGTACTGGTCATACCCATGAAGACTTCTAGTGTGATTTGCCTAACTTGTAAGAACTTGTTTCACAATCGAAGAAAAATAAATAAGTTTAAAAAATAAAGACATTATGTGTCATTTTCATTCTGTCTGTTTTATAAGTTTATATAATCAATTAACCGTAATAATTTTATTTATTTATAATAACATAAAATAATCAATCTTTATCTATAATAAAATTATTTCAAAGTATATCATAATTTGTAAAAAAATCATTAAAATCATTAAACTATGTTATATTTTTACACATTAAACTTTATCAAATGATTTCAGCGTTTAAGTCAAATTCAATAATTTCTTTTTTATACTACACATCAAAATCACCAAAATGCCCTTATCAAAACAAGGACATATACAAGACCTTGTCAAATTGTACCCGAGGGCATATATAACACGTCACACATACTTAGTTTTAGTGCCAGAGCGGAACGATACCTGTATGTTTTATCGCGGTCTAAGGGAAGTAATTGGATTCATCTCCACTATCATCAAACTGCGCAGGGGCAGTTATCGGATTACTCTTGAGAAATGTCTGAAATAGTCCAGTATGTGTACTGGTGTAACCCTGTACTGTGCTGTACTGACCACTGTACTGATGTAAGGCTATACTGTGCTGTACTGGTGTAACCCTGTACTGACCACTGTACTGATGTAAGGCTGTACTGTACTGATGTAACCCTGTACTGTGCTGTACTGACCACTGTACTGATGTAAGTCTGTACTGTGCTGTACTGACCACTGTACTGATGTAAGACTATACTGTGCTGTACTGGTGTAACCCTGTACTGTGCTGTACTGATGTAAGACTGTACTGTACTGTACTGTACTGTACTGTACTGTACTGTACTGTACTGTACTGGTGTAACCCTGTACTGTGCTGTACTGATCACTGTACTGATGTAAGGCTATACTGTGCTGTACTGGTGTAACCCTGTACTGTGCTGTACTGACCACTGTACTGATGTAAGACTGTACTGTACTGGTGTAACCCTGTACTGTGCTGTACTGACCACTGTACTGATGTAAGTATGTACTGTGCTGTACTGATGTAACCCTGTACTGTGCTGTAGTGACCACTGTACTGATGTAAGGCTATACTGTGCTGTACTGGTGTAACCCTGTACTGTGCTGTACTGACCACTGTACTGATGTAAGGTTGTACTGTACTGGTGTAACCCTGTACTGTGCTGTACTGACCACTGTACTGATGCAAGTCTGTACTGTGATGTACTGATGTAACCCTGTACTGTGCTGTACTCTATATTACTGTACTGTATTACAAGCACATGATCTTGTTTAACATGATAAATATATTATAATAATATCGTTACTATAATATTATTTGGTTTTGAACTGTTCACCTCTGTACTCTGTTTTACTTGCTGCGTAATGTGTTTCGGTTGCAGTCAGTCACGAATATCTATTTATTCCAATGTTCGTCCCCTTTATAATGAGTGTAGGGAATGTCTTTGGACAGGGTACAGGACTATTTCAACTGTGCTGCCGCTGAACTTAATCATTGTAATAAATCACAACTTCCCATTATAACATTCAGTGGCGTGCAAAATTACAGACATGTCCCCTGTAAACAACCATAGAAGTTGTGAATAGAACTATTTTCTGTAAACAGTCATCAGAACTCGCGACTCTTAATACAGCATTACACAAAAGGTAATTGTGAGGTTTCTTTTAGGTCAGCCACCACCATTGCGTTTTCTATAGACTTACATTATAACGTTTAACCTAATTCTACCATTCGTCGACCAGAAAGTTAAGGTTAAATTTATTTATTTTACTTCGATTGTGAAACAAGTTATTACAACTTAGGCAAATCACGTTCGAAGTCTTCCTGGTTAGAACCCGTACTAAGCATACGTAGAAAATTGTCTTGCTCAAGGACACCACACATAGCCGTGGCAGAGGATCGAACCCACGATTCTCATTATGAGTTCGGTGCTCTACCACTAGACCACATGCTCCACCAAAATGTCCTTCATCATAGCAAAGTTCTATCCAGGACTCAAATTAAAATGTCCCAAAATGGGGTCAAAAGTATCACTTTCTAGCACTTTTTGCCACCTGAAGTTTCACGAATTTTACTTTCTACACAGTTTCCTTGATAAAATGAATTTAGTCAGTCACAGAAACATAATTTTTTTATTGACGCAAACATTATAAACTTATATTTTATTGTGATCATTTGCCAGTTTGACATTTTCACCCAACCAAAATTAAGCTTACTATAAAAATATATACCCAGAACATACCTATACTTTTTTTCAGCCGATCAGCTCCTCTCAATGGTGGTAGCTGACCATATGTTCCATATGACCAACGATGAAAACAAAGCAACATGATTCTACTAGGGACCAGTCGTTATTCTTTCATATACTTCTAGCAGCACCCGTCATAATTGACAATGCCAACTGTGTATTTTGCATTTTTACAAATGCCTAAGTGCATTGTACAACATGCTTACTGTATAGTTTAACGTTTGCAATTCGAATCCTTTTGAAACACGTGATTATGCTGAACTCGTTATATTATGACAGGAAGTATGTAACTTTTACAATGATAGGATATAGTAGGATAGACAAATATCAAAGTTACAAAGGTGAAATATTTCATTTCCTACAAAGAACTAAGAAGAAAGAAACATTTACACCTATTGCACAAAGAACAAATAACAAATTTTAGACTTAAGAGTTATGATGGTGATACCCATCCATACTATATAACTGATCTGTGAGACACTGTACTGTCCTATACCGCATGTTGCTTAACTGTACTGTGTATTGTTCTACGTTGTACTGTTCTGTATTGCACTATAATATATTTTACTGTATTATGCTTCACGGAACTATTCTGTGCTGCATAATTATATTTTGTTGCAATGCCCTGTTCCATGCATTCACTTTACTACTCATTAGTAAGCTGTACTGATGCACTGTTCTGTTGTGTATTGTATGCCACTTCATTGCAATGTGATGTACTCATCATTTTGTATTGTACTACACTGTTCAATGTTGTACTGCATTGTTCTTTTTATAATAAACATCACTTTATTTCAATGTGATATACTCTATTGCATCGTGTTATTTACCAACCATTTTTAAGAATATTCTTAGACTTGAACTCAAGAATGGATCTTGAAAAACAAACTGAGAAACCATTTTTTAAAAAACAAAATTTGCAACATGCAGCTGATTTGGTCCAAATTTGATTTCACCATTATACAGGGGAAACAAGTCTTACAAAAAGGAAATGTAAATACAGCAAAGGCATTGATGTGTTATTTCCCTTTACAAACTTCCACACATCTCAATATAACAAGATTGATGCCCAGCTTATCACAGCATATTTACTACCTCTAAATGAAAACCAGTCTGAAGGACACATGTACCATGAACACTGCTGGGATACAGATTAAACAAAGTGTTGTATGGTGAATAAACATGCAGCCAGTCATGGACTTGATCTTGGGACCTTTGGCTGACAGGATAAATGCTGACAAAGCTAGCCAGACTGCCTGCATGTTTCACTCATGCAAAATTTTATGATTTTACTTACTTCTTTTTTTTTCTTCAGCCGTAAATCCAATAATTTTTTAAAGAAAATCTGTAAACAAATTAATAAACAAAAAAAAAGTTTGGCCTTACTCACCTTAAGTTTCCTGCGTGCATTGAACTTCTTGAGGCAGTCCACTGTCTCCTGTCTGTGCACAGCAGCAGCAACACGCTCACGTTGCTGAAATGAGACAAAATAACGGTTCAGCGCGTGCATACCAGTCTCATGTGCAGTACTCCTAATAAAACAGTTATACAGGTTTGGCAGATATATAAAAGGTGGGAAGTGGTGCAGTTGTAATGTAAAGTTGCAGAGAAACATGCATAAATATGTATCTACTGAAATGACCTTTCAGTGCTCAACATCACTAAATACAGTTAACTTACTAATTGTGTCTATTTCTATTTTTATTATTGTTAATATTATTATTGTATTTTATTGATTTAAATGATCAAATGTTGAATAACTAGCAGTTTAACATGTAACAAAATGTAAAATAGAAAATATTTTAAAGACAAGAATTTTAACACCTTAGTTCATTGTATAGTTGATAATTTACATTAATCTTTCTATATGTCTTGTATCAATAAAAGTTGGAAGTGATTACGATAGAAAGTTTTGCAGGCTTTTCACAATTGTTTGTTCAGCCAATCATACATGACTGACCAAAGATTTACCATACTAACATAGTTAAAGAGGAGAAGTTATGCACACAAATCCATTTCTACAAACAGTCCCGTGCAGAGTAAAAATCATAAATGAAAAGAAAGAGTGATGCACGGAATTATATTGATCGAACCATTTATAGAAAAATCATAATTGCTCCACGGACAACAAAATTAAGATGGCCTAGTATGGCTGTAATTCGCTCACCTTATACAAAAAAAGTTATGTAAAATATTATTTACACATGCAAACAGATCTACTCAATGCAAGGTGTTATTTTTTAAAATTAAAATAATTTGATTCCAACTAAATTATAATTCAACATGTGAAAAATGAGTGCACTAATATTTCAGGGGCAGTAACTCTTTCAGCAAATAAATCCATTTCAAAACAAGCTTTCTGTATAGCAGTATATTTTTCAGAATGCTCATGATGACCAATACTTTAACATACAAAGTAGTTTTTTGAGGGGCAATCCAAAAAGACGTATTCCTTTAAGAAAATTTATTACAATTATAATGATTGAGATTGGAATTTTACACCATTGTCAACACATTACAGTTTTATTTGCGGGTGAAAACTTCTGAGCAGATCCTTCATGAAATGTAACTAGCAAATTTTCTCAAATAAAGTGTTTAGACCAAGCTGGGCTTGAACCCATGACCTTGGTGGAGAGAGGTCAGTGATCTTGAGATGGTGCCTTAAACCACTCAGCCATGGAAGCTGACACTATGATAAAGATGGGTGCACAATAAAGTTTTACTGGATTGTCCTGACATCATGATAAATGTGGGTGCATGACAAATCTTTACTGAATTGTCTTCTGCTGTTGAGGCTTTAAAGACATGAAACTCACCCAAATAATTGTATAATTGAGCCAAACTAAGAGTCTGTTGAAACTCACCCAAATAATTGTAAAATTGAGCCAAACTAAGAGTCTGTTGAAACTCCCCCAAATAATTGTATAATTGAGCCAAACTAAGAGTCTGTTGAAACTCCCCCAAATAATTGTATAATTGAGCCAAACTAAGAGTCTGTTGAAACTCACCCAAATAATTGTAAAATTGAGCAAAACTAAGAGTCTGTTGAACTCCCCCAAATATCTGTAAAATTGAGCCAAACGAAGAGTCTGTTGAAACTCGCCCAATTAATTGTAAAATTGAGCCAAACTAAGAGTCTGTTGAAACTCGCCCAATTAATTGTAAAATTGAACCAAACTAAGAGTCTGTTGAAACTTCCCCAAATAACTGTAAAACTTAGCCAAACTAAGAGTCTGTTGAAACTCGCCCAAATAATTGTAAAACTGAGCCAAACTAAGAGTCTGTTGAAACTTCCCCAAATAACTGTAAAATTTAGCCAAACTAAGAGTCTGTTGAAACTCCCCCAAATAACTGTAAAATTTAGCCAAACTAAGAGTCTGTTGAAACTCCCCCAAATAACTGTAAAATTTAGCCATACTAAGAGTCTGTTGAAACTCACCCAAATAACTGTAAAATTTAGCCAAACTAAGAGTCTGTTGAAACTCCCCCAAATAACTGTAAAATTTAGCCAAACTAAGGGTCTGTTGAAACTCCCCCAAATAACTGTAAAATTTAGCCATACTAAGAGTCTGTTGAAACTCACCCAAATAACTGTAAAATTTAGCCAAACTAAGAGTCTGTTGAAACTCCCCCAAATAACTGTAAAATTTAGCCAAACTAAGAATCTGTTGAAACTTCCCCAAATAACTGTAAAATTTAGCCAAACTAAGAGTCTGTTGAAACTCCCCCAAATAACTGTAAAATTTAGCCATACTAAGAGTCTGTTGAAACTTCCCCAAATAACTGTAAAATTTAGCCAAACTAAGAGTCTGTTGAAACTCACCCAAATAACTGTAAAATTTAGCCATACTAAGAGTCTGTTGAAACTCACCCAAATAACTGTAAAATTTAGCCAAACTAAGAGTCTGTTGAAACTCCCCCAAATAACTGTAAAATTTAGCCAAACTAAGAGTCTGTTGAAACTCCCCCAAATAACTGTAAAATTTAGCCATACTAAGAGTCTGTTGAAACTCCCCCAAATAACTGTAAAATTTAGCCATACTAAGAGTCTGTTGAAACTCCCCCAAATAACTGTAAAATTGTGACAAACTAAGAGTCTGTTGAAACTTCCCCAAATAACTGTAAAATTTAGCCAAACTAAGAGTCTGTTGAAACTCCCCCAAATAACTGTAAAATTTAGCCATACTAAGAGTCTGTTGAAACTCCCCCAAATAACTGTAAAATTGTGCCAAACTAAGAGTCTGTTGAAACTCGCCCAAATAACTGTAAAATTGTGACAAACTAAGAGTCTGTTGAAACTTCCCCAAATAACTGTAAAATTGTGCCAAACTAAGAGTCTGTTAAGTAAAATCATTTAAAGATATAATAATTATGCATAGCATAAAAAATAAGGAATAACTATTTTATACAATTATGATGGATGGATGGACAGACGCAGTGTTCACAAAAGCTCGCCACAAGCCTTTTGGCTCAGGTGAGCTGCAAAATGCCATCACAGTATGATTTGAAACTTAATATATAACTGTGTCATATAATTTGGCATGTCAAAAACTTATATATTACAAACTGACAAAAAAAAAAAAACATACCAAAAAGTTACAATAATACAACCTAATACATAATTCATCTTCAATGTACTTGGAGTTCAAATGATGACACAGAACAAAATAGAATAAAAGACACAGGCATTGACGGATATCATTCCAACGATATATCGGCCATTAGGAATAAATACTAATATAGTAGGTAGGTTAGCCAACAATGAGGTAGTAGATAGTTATTGTCTTCTTTACAAGCACACATCTTACTGTTGAGTCATGCTCTGTTAGTTCTCTCAATACAGTTTTGTATACATTTAATTTTGTACTTATACAAATAAAAAGTATGTCCGTATTATCATATTAATGTAAATATTCATGAATTCTGAAGTGTTTTTAAAAATCTGAACAAAATATTCAATAAATGGGAGAATTTATCAATTTATATGACCCTATGTATAGAGAAAGAGGTTACTGCTTTAGTCCGGAGCTATAAATGGTTGCCTTTCTTTGCAATAAATAAACCAAATTCAATTGAAAATATTCCAAATGAAATAGCATATTTAACAATCCACTCATTTTGAAAAGAAGGAATATATTAAGGTTATACAAATAAAAACAGTGTTTAGCAAGAACAACATTTTAACTGGTAGCCATTACTCAACTAATCTATGTTTAAACTGGTAGCCGTTTCTCAACAAACCTAAGTTTTTAACTGGTAGCCATTTCTCAATTAACTAAAGTTCTCAACTGTTAGCCATTTCTGTTGCTTTTTAATGACATGAGGTTTGACGTTGTGTTCACCACATCATATAGGTTATAGGTAGGTAGAATTGATGGATGATCCCGGAACAAGTGGCTGATTAAGTAGTAGCTATACTGAAGTTGTACAGAGAAGTGGGGTAAAAGGAAGGTAACTCTGTCATTATTCAAAATAGAGTTTTGGTTCTTGCACTCTGCACTTCCACACATACCCTTCTATCCATTTTCCTTCCATACTTTTGACAATATACCCCAAAGAAGCAAATAAAAATCTGAGTGAATACCCACAGATACATGAGTCTGAATAGAAACACAGATACATGTATCTTAGTAGAACACACAGATACACAAATCTGAATAGAAACACACAGATACATGAATCTGAGTAGAAACACAGATACATGAATCTGAGTAGAATTCTATGATATAAAAATCTGAATAGAAACACAGAGATACATAAATCTGAGTAAAACACACAGATAAATGAATCTGCATAGAACAGATACATGAATCTGAGTAGAAATGCACAGATACATGAATCTGAGTAGAAACACACCAATATATAAATCTGAGTAGAAACACAGAGATACATGAATCTGAGTATAAACCCACAGATACATGAATCTGAGTATAAACCCAGATACATAAATCTGAGAAGAGACAAACAGATATACATGAATCTGAGTATAAACCCAGAGATAGATGAAACTGAGTAGAACACACTGATATATAAATTTGAGTAGAAACACACAGATATATAAATCTGAGTAGAAACACACAGATACACAAATCTATGTAGAATGCACAGATATATAAATCTGAACAGAAACACACAGGTACATGAATCTGAGTAGAACACACTGATATATAAATCTGAGTAGAAACACACAGATAAATGAAACTGAGTAGAACACACCAATATTTAAATCTGAATAGAAACACACAGATACATGAATCTAAGTAGAAACACACAGATATATAAATCTGAGTAGAAACACACAGATTCATGAATCTGACATATGAATCTAAGAAGAAACACCTATAAAGGTATCTAAAAAAAACACAGTCCTTTCCTTGTTTTTATCGAATAGTTTTATCAAACAGTGCTAAATGGGTCAAGGGGCCAGATATATATATATTTGTATTGGAAAATTGAGCTGATCAAACTTGCCTTACTTCCCAATTTGTTTCTAATCCAATATATTTCTTTTTTTTTTTCAAGTTTTTAAAAGTAATTCTTTGGATAATTTGCATCACCTTGTAATCTATCTTGAAAATTATTTATTTTTACATGTTTGTCACACTTCCTTTATCTTTAGCATAAATAATTACACAAATTATCACCTAATTTGATGTGATTGTTAAAGTTGAAAAATAAGATAATGGCACCATGATTACTACTAGTGAAACATTTGTACTTTCTCCAGTTTATGCATGTTTAAAGAGCGTAAATTCAACCAAACGTTTATTATGACTTTTTTTCAGATTTGATTCAATGGCAATAGACACTTTTTTATTTTACAAAATATGCTATTTAAAAACAGGAATACAAATTGAACAAAAAAAAAGATTGCCTTTATATTGGTTTAAATAAATGTAAAAATATTTTGCGAGAAAAGAAAAATTGTTGACTTACTGGAATAATGACTATTGTGCCCATATGTTACCCAGGGCACATTGTTTATATCCTAAGTATGAATAAGTTATCCCATTGAAATATATCCAAATTTGAGACAATTACCCCCCAAAAAAAGAATGTCATATCCACCACAGTTGTTACATATAAATGGCGTAGTGCAGGGTATTGTAAACAATCTCACATATTTTGTTTATACAGTATATAATATAAACATCTGATCTATAAGTATTGACAATTTGTGTCGCATATTCAATAGTCCTTTAAACTGATAAAATCATAACTGCCTCATTATAAACCTGAATATCTACAATCAGGCATCACAGTTGGGTTTTTTAAAAAAATTATTCAAATTTGATTGTGCAATGGCTTACAAAAAAAAAAATAATAAAGAAATTTTATACTCCAGTGCACACACTAAATCATTAACTGCATAGACATTGTCATACCTCTCAACGGAATTGTTATAGAATAAACTACAATGGGCCCATACTAATGTTACTATTCCCCTGTGATTGTGCTGGCTTAATGATAACTCTGCAACCTAACACTCAATTATACCTGCCACCTAATGTCAAATCACAATCAACCCAAGAAATCTTTAAACCATAAATCATATTGATAAAAAATATTTGAAGTCCCATATAAATACATAGATTGGTTATAAAAGATTCTCTTGTTTTGATTTGCAAGTTGCAACTTATTGTAACTGTTTTTATTTTTGTTAAACATGTATTATTTGGTTCCAACATCTATGAACGACTGTCATGCAAGGATTACTTATGAACAGTACAACACAGCGTATAACCAAGCCTATCAGAACAGTTAAACTCAATGCTTGTCATTTATATCACATCTGTGCTCTCTGTGGATATGGACAAACAGGCAGTAAATTGTTACTTTTTAAAAAAAATATGGTACTGTTCTCATGAACACAAGTGCATACTTTGTGTTACTGTTCTAATGAAAGTAATAGCATAGTTTATGTTTTTGTTCTATGAGAACATGACCGTACTATGTTACTATTCTAATTAGAACAAGTGCACAATTCATGTAACTGTTCTAATGAGAACAAGTGCACAATTCATGTAACTGTTCGAATGAGAACAAGTGTACAATTCATGTAACTGTTCGAATGAGAACAAGTGTACAATTTAAGTAATTGTACTAATGAGAACATGTGCACAATTCATGTTAATCTTCTAACAAGAACAAGTGCACAATTCATGTAACTGTTCTAATGAGAACAAGTGCACAATTTATGTAACTGTTCTAATGAGAACAGTAATTGTTCTAATGAGAACAGTGGCATAATTGGTAACTCTTCTTACAAGAGCATAGTTTATATTTTACTGTTCTCACATAAACATTAGCATATTCATTATTACTTTCTTAATGAAAAAAAACAGGAACATAATGTACTATTTCAAAAAAAAGGAATTGTATTTATTACTGTTCTTCAAGAAACATGAGTTTAACTAATCTAATTCTTATAAAAATTGGTAAATACAGTTCATGTCACTGTTCTCTAGAAAACAAGGGAATTATAACGTATATTTAAAAGTACTTGTTCTATTGCCGTTATCTTACCGTTGTTATGACAACAGGAACGTAGTTTATATGTTACCTTTCCATGCTCCTAACATTGAAATCACAAGTAGGACTTTATAAATAATTTCTATATGGGGCTAACAACCTTTACTAACACAAGCCTAACTATGCAGGCAGGATTTTCCCCCTAAGCATATACATATTACATTTTTGTAAAAATTAAAACCAATTTTGCAAGAATTTTGCATTGGAAGCCGAATTCTGTAACTGGCAGATTTTTGCATTGGAAGCTCATTTCAGTAACTGGCATAATTTTGCATTGAAAGCCAATTTCTGTAACTGACAGAATTTTGCATGATCAAAATACTATTGAGAAAATAAAGGTTTCAGAACAGAGTGTAATGCATTCAGTTTTAATTTTAGTAATTCTGAAATTGTTACAAATTGGATCATGGCAACCGCAGCATGATGATTGTAAAAAGTTGAAATTCTCAAATTCAAAGTTTTAGAGAAAAAAAAGCAATATTTTTTATGTGTATATGGCAAAACTGTCCAGCAACAGAAAATACAGACGGTTTGCCAAAAAAAAAAAGTTTATGTTATGAGATGGTTGGTAGCCTCAAAAGATGCATGCTGAAAATATCTTACCCCTAACTCATAATATAGTATACAATGTATATTATACAATATTCATTAGCATATGGCCAGTACAAAGTCATCATTTTCACATTCAACCATAACAGAATTATTATCAAATCCCACATTCAAGGTTTAAAATTCACACCATCCATATGAAATTTATAATACTACTAAATATTTTTTTCAAAGATTTATACTCATATATATATATAATACAATAAGCTTCTGTTGAACGCTTTACACTTGTCACTGATTACTCTGCAGATTCCACTGAGCGTTTCATCTGAATATAAGTTAAGAAATAAAAAAAAATCTCAATTAAAAACTCTTATAATTTATTTCTATGTCAACAGATTCTGTAGCAGAAAAACACGAATGTGAGATTTGAAACTCTATCTAACCTTTTCGACCAGATGCAAAAAATCATAAATCATCCACATGATTTGTAACTAGCTACTAGTTCCTGGTATGACACATGATCAAACATGTCACCTCTGGTCCCACTACCTCAACCACCCAACCGTTACTAGCTTCACAAGTCGTACTCAGTCTTTACTAGTTTAAAGTTTCAGCTTTGTTTTTATTTGCTTTTTTTTTTTAGAGAATTTATAAAATTATTTGGATAAAGTATATCTTTGAAACATATTAGAATCTAATTATTACTACAAAAGTTTTTGTTAATGTTGTAGATGACAAAGAGGAAGAAATTATATTACATATACTATCAGTGTAATATTTAATTATTTTTTTTAAATTAATAAAGGGAAGTAATTTGTCTAATTTTAATAAATATTTAGAAATGCATTTTGTTACGGTAAAAGTAATGTACAAAATAGTGCTGCAGCATTGGTGATTACAAACATGTGAAAGTGAGGTGAAGATCAGAAGAGAAGATTTAATACAAGGCAAATTCCACCAAAGTTAGAAAGTTTATGTCTTAACAGAGAGAGAAGAAATGAAATACAGGTACATAAACAGTAAAGTATTCCTAGAGATTAATTATTAATAATAACAAAAGGAGGGGGTCCATTTAAAAGGTTATGTTAAAGATGCGATATTGCAAAAAAGTTCGGTGATGGGGCACATACATCACCACAGCTTTGTTGAAATATCCCAATGTTAGGAAAGAGAGACGAGAACCTCAGAGGGGGAGAGAACATCTGTTATCAACTAAAATGGAGGATGTTTTTACATCTCCCTAAAAGGTTATAAAGTAAAGGAACCCCATATAAACTCACATTGTCTACAGTTAATCTACAGACATATTCAACATACAAGATAGAGTTGTCATAGAAACAGATATACAGCTCTTCGTTATATTCATTTATGAGAAAGTGAGACACTTCAACCACACAGAATGTGTTTTTCTACGGAAAAACAAAAAAAACTTAAATGGAAAAAGGAAAATGTATATCCTTTAAAGTTTATATCATTGATTTATTCATTTATGAGAAAGTGAGACGTCTGCGACCAAAGAATGTGTCTTTCTGCAAAAGACTAAAATGGAAAAATGGAATGCTTTTTTGAAAAGAACTAAAGAAAATTCTTAAAAAGAGCAACATTCTGCTGTTTACATTTGAAAGATGCCATTATCATAATGTAGGACCAGTGAAATAACAACTAGCATACTGTAACTAAAATGATGGCCAATCAACTACAGTAAAATCTGTTTAGCGGTTAAGTTTGATGTGCACACAGTAGACACAAATATTAAAGTGTTGATAGAGCCGCAGATTTTGTGCACACCCGGACAGCTCAACTTTTGACCTTTTTTTGTGCTATTTGGGATAAATATGCACAGCCCAGATCAAACACTGTGTTATTGAAAACTAGTGAGTCCAGGGAGCCTAACATCACAGGGGGGGGGGGGGGGGGGGTGTAATAAAAGCATTAGTATAGCCAAGAAAAGAGTCAAAGATGACCAGACATAATGTTGTAAACTTACTTTGACTATTCTACCATGGTCACAGACTGACCATCCAGTTATCACTTGACAGAACAAAATATTTTTATCTAAAATAATATATTCTTTTTTTTGTTAATTTCTTTTTATATATAGGCAAGAATTGTTGACGACTTATTTTAGTGATTCTTACTTTTACAAAAAAAAAGAGAAATTCAGTATATACAATGTACTAGGAACAGTAATTAATGGGGCCAGTTAATAATTTCAACTGTCAGAACAGAGTGAATGAAGAGTCAGATATTACTGGTTAGAAAGAGACACATTAAACATGTTTAGTTAAATAACTTACTAAGATTTTAGTACTCTAAATGACCAAGTCAAACTAATCAATCAGTATTTGAAAAGTGTGGTCTATTTCAGCCTTTCATAAATCTTCTCTTCTGTCTAAATAACTTTTTTCAGTTATACATTTATCCATATTTGGTGGTAATAAATTTTGTTGTGATGAAATGAAAGACACATTTAAAGCCACATAAACTTGTGTGTACGTACTTACAATATATCACATGAAATCAAAAACAGATAGTCAAGGCAGCCTTTATAATATTAAATTAAAATAGAACTTTCATATCGTCATGGTAACCAAACGCATAACGTAACAAATTAAAACCTTGTTACTGACAACAGCTGGACAGTTTTGGGTTGGAGATTTTAGCAGCTAGTTAAATGTCACTCGTGTTAAGACACTTTCACTCACACCAAATTTGACCGAAATCTATGCAGCTGTCGAAGCCCGTCTTGTGATAATTATAGTGTCCTGATATAGTAACAGTATGCAGAGTACAGCTATGTACCAAGTTTCAAAATAATTATCTTATTATAATTATTATCTCTTATATTCACCTATGCACAGAAATTGTATTTTTATCTATCTGTATCTTAAATAACGAACAAAAAAATACTTTTTTATCTACTCCTATTAAAAATAATGCACAAAAATTATATTCATATCTATTCTTATAAAAAAATAATGCACATTTTTTTTTTTTTTTTTTTTATACCTGTATTTAAATTAATTAAAATATTTTAAAAATAAAAGTTCGCTTTTATCTCCACTTGCAATGCTTCTTTGTTGAGACAAAATCTGTATACACAATACTATGCTAGCTTCTATGTCACCAAAAATCAAGCCACACCAAATAAAGTGAATTATAGAACTAGCTTTTGTCTAGGAATCTACAATAATGAAACTTGGTACATATGAGGTTGTTGTTGAACAGAGGTACCAGGAACTGAACATAATCAAACAATTCATTCCTACATATAATTCAGTCATACTTTTCTATCACACTAGTTCATTACTGGAAAGCAACATAAGTAAGCAAATCTCACAGTATCTCTGAAATCTTTGACAATACATTTTGATTTGTTTGCTAGTTTCATTCTCATTAATGTCTTAAAAGCTCAATAACAATTATTTTCTGTCATTTATTGCAATCAGATTGCGCGACATGGAAATAAAAAGGTAGAAAATTATGTATACATTTTTTTTTTTTTACTAAATGTTTAATCTAGCCTTACAGTAAGTGATATTTCGAAATTTTATATTTCACAAAAATTTCAGAGATGTTGCAATCAAACGAAACAGTTCTGTTTTTTTTATAATAGCGAGCCTAACATAAAAGGAAAGGCAACAGAAGATACTGGTTACTGTTGGCATAACAACAAGTCATCACGGAAACCATTCATATTGCTATGCAGGAGTAACCTTTATGACCTTGACACTGTCTATGAGTTTATATGGGGTAGTTCACCTACCTACGTACCAATGTGTCCCAATCCTTTAGTAAAACAAGGAGCAGAGTGTCAGAATTAAGGTGGAAACAACACTAGGTAACTCTGTATACTTCAAATTAAATTATCTCCCCTTACTCAAAATTCTCATCAAATTATAAAAAAATCTCTAATTTATCTCCCTTTAAGTAAATTCTTAATAAATAACCTTTATTTACTGGGAATTCTACACAAATCAATTTAGTATCTCGATTTACTGTGAATTATTAACTTAGCTTTAATTGCTGTTTTATAATTATTAAGTAATCGTGTTCATTTCGTGCATCAGAAATCTTCCAAAATATTATTTCTTAAATCCAATATGAACCATCCAAACCGGTGATAAAAGTTAGATAATTCAGACTAAGGATGCATACAGAGTTACCTATTCACATGATATGTACACAAACAGCAGACAAAACAAGTTGGACAACACAGTGCATATTGGGCCTGCTTGTTTCTCAAGGGTGGCGGTGTAGCACGGTGTGCCCGGTCGTAGTTTTGTATACTAAAATATTACATCATGCAAATTTTACATCATATACAAATAACATAGCTGCAATGTTTTAAAACTTGTCCAACTGTTCATATAGGATATTCATCTGGCTAATTGGTAATATAATTAATGGCTTAATAACTGCAAAAAACTCATCAATCAAACATGACAGGTCATTATTTTGAATTTAGAGCCCTATCACAAATTGATGACATGACCTGATAACAATCATGTTTAAACAAAGATGACAGATAATTGGACATGGGATACTTGTCAACATATCACTAATTATCCAAATCTAATATAAAACTTATCAGCATAATTAGGCCATAAATTATTAATTCTTAAGTAAGTTTACAGAAATTATCAAGACTGATTTACACAATGAAAAAGTAGCAATTTAATACAGGGTAGCCTTTATCATGTTTCTTTTTAAAACATCTAAAAATCCGACAAAAATAAGGTCATACTAATCACTATTGTACATGGTATCACCTAACAGTGTCATGACCACTTGATTAGACAGGAGCACAAGTTGTACCAGCTCAGCCACGTACGTGACATCACGTGACTAGAGGACTGATACTGTGTAGACACTGTGATACCATGACTTGCATGTCATTATTATAATACGAAGTCTTTGGCTGCTCTATTTGTTTTTGTAAGGGAAAATAGCCCTTTAATTTTTAATAAACCAGATTGTAATGGATGGGGGAATCTTTCTTTTCAAGGCATTATAAAATTAGGACTGCAAATCAAATGTTTTACAAGTTGACATGGACTGGTGACCTTCAACATTGACCTATCTGTTAGAAATGAATTTGTGATACACTGTTTGGGTACTTTAATTGAAATTGAACTTTCATTCAAAAATCAGTGTGTCCAAATATATACCATGGACAAATTAAATATAACTGATAAACCATAATAGAGAGAAACTGCTACCAGTGACCTTCAGTTTCATTAAAGAATCAGGTAAAGTGGGTATGAATATGTCAACAAAGGGATTCTTTGGAATGGCGCTAAATAAAATGTACAAAAAAAGGAAAGAACCAGAAAAATCTGTCTATTCTCATGGTTGCCATGGTTATTCTAATATATAAATGTTTTTTTTTAATTAACAAATATCAACATATATATGCAATAAGTAAACACTGCTGCCATTTTTTTGTCTTAAAAGAGAGAATATGGTGTAGCAAACCATGCCTAATAAGATGGTACTACTGATACAATGTCAAGGTCAACCATGATGCCCTCTGTAACATAATCAGTTGTCCGGAGCTAGTAGAATATGATTAAAAGCGAGCTACTTATTAAAGTTTGACAAACCTAAGTAACATCATGGGGGTATTTGTCCAAATGTAGTCATGATTTACATTTTTTTTATTAATTTATCTCAAACTTGAGCAACAAATGTGTGGGTTTTGCCTATACCTAGCCATGGCAAATGATTGTGGAGAACTAATGATATTAAGTTAAAAGGCAAAATTGTGATAGCAAGCTAGGGTGCTCTTATATTTTGTTTCAGCTAAAGTTAAATAATTATGGATAATAAAAATGAGGCAACAATTAGGTCTTTAATTTCTATAGACAATTGCAGGAAACCCTTTGCAAAATGTGCCAAGAAATGGCAAATCATTTTAGTAATCCCATGATGACTTGCTATTTATAGCAAGGGTAGATAAATACCCTCAGAACAACCTGAAAGGCAGAGTTACTTTGTTCTGGCAATGATGAAGTCAGTCAAGATATTTTATCATTTTCTAGGAACTGTAAACATTTCATCAAACCTATTAGGATGGTTTGCCTAGATCTAGCTACGGTCTAGAGCAGGGACCAACCCACTATAATGGTACGCCTAGTTGTAGAAAGTCATGAAATTAGTAAGCCCATGAGGACATGTGCCTGGATCAAATAATGGTCACGATCAGCTGGTCAACCAGTTATGATGGTTGTCTAAAAGAAATGGGCTGCATTTCACACAAAAAAAAAACAACAGTTGTAAACATGAAGAAAGAAATATTCATAATATTTTGCATAGTCATCCGCATAAATTAATATTGTATTTTCAGAAAACATATCATTTTCTGAATTATTCAACCTGAAGTTTGGTTCATTTGGATTAATATTTAAAATTTTATGAACAATATATACTTAACATTTCCGACCTATTTTTATTGTAAGTTGTTTTGTGAAATGCAAGCCATGTATTTTTTTATAATTTTTCAAATTTGTTATGGTCAAGAAATGAAGTTGACCAAAACTATTTGTGGTCAAGAACTGTGGCTAACCAAAAATTGGTTATCGGTCAAGACTACGTTTAACCAAAATTAATGGACAAAAACAGAGGTAAACCAAAATGTATTATGGACAAGAACTGAAGTCAACCAAAATGAATTATGGACAAGAACTGAAGAGAACCAAAGTTGTCAAGCGACTTGATCAAACCCATTATTTTAATTAAACCAATTTGAGATTTGGCTTAGAAATAATGATCAAACCCATGTTTCTTTAACTAATTTGAGTATTTGATAGAAATTTAACCACCAAAAAAATAATGCTTTTTCTTATTTGAAGACCTTTGCCAATACATGACAATACTTTGTATTGTTATAGAAATGACAAGGAACTGTCAACACATTGACAGGAATTGCTCAAAACTGCAATGGTTATGTAAGAAAATTTCTTTAGCAATTAACACATGGTAAGATGAAAGAATAAGGGTCACACCAGAGGGTTGAAAAAAAAATGCTCAAAAAACCAGGCAAGGTTCGATTTCAAATTCGAAAAAAATTGAGGGTAACTTTTAAAAGCAGGCAAACATACAATACAGTGACAATAAACCATGATTGGTATCAAACAACATGAAAAATGTTGAAAAAATAGTTTAAAAAGAAAAGATGTAAATCGGTTACATTCTATGCTACAAAAATAATGTTGCAAAGCATTCTTTATCTGTATAAACTCATAAGATTTGACAATAGATTTACTCGGATTAAACACACTGTAGCCTTTTCTAAGAAAGTAAAGTATAAAATGTACTTCTGTAACTTAACAATTATAATATATATAAGTATGCTAACTGTACAAGCTTTAACTGTAATAAACCCCAACATTTTACAGAGCTACAGGTCTCTCGTAAAGGGTTCCAACACAGCTAGCCAATGTCCAGAGCAGGAAATCTGTTGCCGTAAGTTTCTAAAACGCTATAATAAACAGTTCTTAGAATTCATTGACGTTAAGGTAACTAATTTTACAAATTTAGGCTTCCATTTCTTTTCCAATTTGTAAATTTCAGTAAAACATGCTTGGTAATCATCCAATATAAATTTTTAATGATGATGATATTAGATTGACTGTTGCAATTCATGAATGTAATATAAAACAAACGCCTGAAACAAAATAATTTTTTACAGATATTGTTGTAATTGACATGTGTAATACATTCAGGAGAGGATGACTAGCCAAGCTGGTTTCCCTTTACAAGGGACCGTTATACTGCAGTAGAATAGATGATAAATGTTGATGTATAAATATAGTAAGCTGGGACGTAGTAGCGGGACAGTACACTGTTGGAAACTTACGCAGATCCAAGGATGCTTCAGGGCCTCCGTTGCTGTAATCCTCTTTGCTGGGTTCACAGTTAACATGCTGTTGATGAGGTTCTTTGCTTCTGGAGTGACTGTGTCCCACTCTGGGGAGGGATACTGTGAAATGGGACGAGATATTTTAGTTTTTATTTTACATTGATAAAAGATGCATTGATTTTTTTCAACTTTACAGCTGCATGTCTAGCATGGTTAGTCATTTTCTCAAGGATATTGTGACATTTAGCACAGATATTGTCTATCCCAGAGTATCTTCAGACAAAACCGAGCAGTGCCATTTGCCACACTCACCCTGTATATACCATCTTGATGCATTTCTTTAGTTTCTTAGAAGCGGCCATACAGCATCTTTTACAAAATAAGGTTTTAACAGTTTCATACCAGTTTCAAGTCACCAAAAAAATAATGACACAATTACAGCTCAGCAGAGTGACCCAGACATCAAAAAAATGGTGGGGGGAATGTTTTACTTAGAGGAGACAAGATATTCTTATGACAACATAAAAATCAAAACATGTGCATCAACCGCCAGAAGTTGATACATGGGGCAAACAGACATGATCAATAACTTAACCGCCTGAACTTTAATTACTCAAATAACGCCAGTAATTCATCAATGAACCATTATAAGGTAATATTGTTTTATAATTATACAACTAGACACCAAATATTAATCTAACATATGGACTCTTCCACAAGTTATTCTTATTTGATAAGGGGCAATAACTTCTGTATAATTTGGTTGCTGACAAATTTTGAAGTAACTCTTTAGTTTATAATTAAGCAACCACACATCAACTATATCTTTTCATTAGGTATTCACAGGAAACCGATGGACAAAATGACGGACGGATGTAACACTTAAATCCACTTCATCTGTCGTTGAATGGCAGGGACATAAAACCAATTCACAAAATATCCAATTGGAAAATCTAGTAATTGAGAGGAAACCCTATTTCTATTTTTAGAAATGGTGACCTTGACTCAAATAAAGCAATATCAAGTTTCATTTTCAGATTTCAGCAAAATCTTGAAGAATACAAAAGTAATTAAACAGTTTTTGGGGTGTTTTTTTTGTTTGTTCAAAAATGGATGTATCAACAAAAAAAAGGTCAATATATTCTTTAAGTTATATTCTATAAGTCTTTAGAAGTTGAGTAGACAAATTATGACTGATCATTTCTGAACAAAAATTCTCATTCAAGAATGGAGCAATTTTTAAAAATAAAATAAAATAATCACACCAATTTTTTGCAATTATTTAGAAGGATGTTGAATTCTTATCTAAGCTGTGTGCCAAGTTTGATGCTAATGGCTTGAAAACTATAGAAGGAAATTTTCCAGTAAATCATGGATTTCACTTTTATTCAAAATTTAGTTAATCATAACAAATGACATTCTTATTTATGGCTGTATTTTTTTCTTGTAACTTCACAGATATGGCTTTACTTTAATACAACAAATGACATTTTTCTGTTATGACAAATAATTGTAGTTTAATATAATAATCAAAATCAAATATCCCATCCGATATTCCTTAAAATAATGAGTCGTATTTGTATGGCACAAGACACAAAACATGAATGAAGTGGTGTAGTCACAGAAGTATAAACCATGCTCAGGAACACACAGTCAGCATCCGTAGTCAACCAAACTTGACCTTGTTCAGCGACCAGTTTATGATAATGACATCGTCAGTTACCTACGCGTAATCCATTCCGATACTCTCCATTTATCACCTGTGGGATATTACACTAGCTTTGCATCATTTCTACCAAGCCACGATGCAACTATGATATCATGATTGGTTCCTTCACGATTTCATGAAGGGAACGCTATCCAAATCGCAACCCTATTTTCATGCAAACACCGTTTTAATATGACACTAACGTTAGCAATATTTTATTCTGTTTTGTTTAAATAAAACAATGCAGAGCTAGCGTAATTTCCCATGGGTGATGTATGGAGAGTATCGTAATTGATGCCCACGGTTAATGATGTGATAATACAAGACCTACAAAATCTTAGATGTTGTTACAATCTACACACCATGAGTAGTGCTAATGTTTGAAGGATAGTCAACTTGACCGTCACATACAAAGATGATAAACAATGTTGGATAAATGCCAGAGTGAGATAGACTGGTATATCAGTAAAGTACTTACATCATATGCCCCACTTTTAATCTGAGCATACAGTCTATGTTGATCTTCATCCCAGAAAGGGGGATAACCCACCAGTAGAATGTACAATATAACACCTGCAACAGACAGTACAGTACAGTTTAAAGGTTGGTCACCAAATATAATCCATGTTCCATCAGTAGTGTACTTGTAGCTAGACAGTGTAAAGACACATGTTGTCTTTTAAACCTATTTAAGTTTAATACTTAGAAACATATTCTAGGTTTGTGTGTGAAAATATATAACCAGTTTGATACTTATTTTTGCAAAAAAAATAGAATTTAAATTTAAGAATAAGGCTGCCTTCACTTCATAACATAGCGTCTATTTAGTGTCACTAGCTTGACTATTGGATTCTTATCTACTAGTTCATTGAATGTAAGGTTGACTTTTAAATATTTCTTAATTCATTATTCAGTGTGAATCCAAATATGCATTCATAACTGATACTTCAACAATCATAATTCAAACAGTATTATTGCTAAAAATGCCGTCAAATCGTATCAATTCTGTTGGATACTATATGTTGTATCTATTTTGTCAATAATCACTTTTTGCTAACATATATAAAAGAAGATTAAAAGGAAGACTGGATATTGTTCAAACTGTGTTTCCTTTTATTTTATTTTTTTTTTAAATGGAGTTTTCAACCCATTTCAGGTTATATATGGCATATCCAGTTTTACTGGTGGAGGAAGACCTCAGAATGAATCTGAGTAGAGTAGAACCACAGTCTTTCCGCAAGTAACTGGCAAACTTTCACACATAAAGTTTTTGAAGCGAACTGGATTCAAACCTACTACCTTAGCGATGACAGGTAAGTGATCTTGAGATGGTGTCTTAGACCACTTGGCCACGGAGGACCCTTCCTTTTAAATGAAGACATTATTATTATTAGCACACATCAGTATGGCATATATAGCTTGTATTGATACCTCACTACATATATACTACTTGTATCATATCATGATTATATTCCTTGTCAGACCAGGTTAGCTCAGTCTGTAGTACACCTGACTATCAATCAAGATGTGACGAGTTTGAAACCCTGCCTGGCTAGTCTCTGTAATGATTGATATACAACACTGTGTCGCATTGTCATTAATTTTGTTTCTCGCTGTTGATTCAAGCGGGAAATTTATCAGTTATTTGCGGAGATGAGTGGGCTTGAGTACTGGTTCACCTTACAAATCCAGGAAACTGAGGAAAGAGCAGTTAACCCTCAAAGGCATAGAAGTGATGCTTAACAAAACATTATAGTATACAGAACTTAAACAGAACATAGCCTTACCACAAGCCCATACATCTACAGGCTTGCCATATGGGTCTTTGCGTAACACTTCTGGAGATAAATAGCCCGGCGTCCCAGCAAACCCTGTCAATAATGAAAAACATACATTGACAATGTTAGCTGATAATCCACAAACCATGCATTAATAACAATAAATTACTAGCAATTTGTCCACAATACATGGAGGCCTTGTTACATTTTAATAAATGTTTTCAAAAGTTAAGTTGAAAACAGGCCATACTCATGAAAATTTAACTAAAAATTTCAAACTTTGAAAATTTAACAACAAATCTCTAACTTAACCTGTATCTTATAATTATACAACTACAGACAAAATATTAATACAATACATGGAAGTTTTCAGAAGTTATTATTTTGAGATCAATTTGACAGACAAATGGACACATGTATGGAAATACAAAATAGGTTAAAAGTTTATTCAAACAACTGCTGACTGTTGCGAACCCTGTTACAGATCAAACACTTGTATGCTTGGATCCTGATATAACGCAGTTCCTGGGAGCCAATGCATTGAACTGCAATATAGGTGCAACCGACTTATAAACATTTTGGATCATGGATCATCTGTGGAACTTCTTGCAAATGTCTTTCTTTCTGTTTCTTTCAATATATACAGTATATTCCCTAATTAACGCCCCCGGGGGCGTTACATTTTACAAGGTGGGGGTGTTTATAAAAGATAAAAAAAGCAAATTTAACAACAGTTAAAAATACAATAAAACCATGGAAAAAACCTTAAATCCGGTTTAAATCCCCGGATAAGTGGTTCAGAATAATTTTAGAGTGAATGAAATAATCGACATAGGATAAAAAAAAAGCTGAAAATCTGTATGAAATTACTAGTCTGCGTACTGGAATATCCGAATTTATGGTCAGTGTACTCTTCACTTTAAATCACTTGGACACTTGCTCTTATCAACGTTGAGCAATGAGCTTTCAGCGTACACAGACTAACCGCATTTTACGACGTTTTGTAATGTTTTAATTGGCAGACGGTATTTTTACTAGTATTAAACAGCAAATATGGGGAAGTATTTGTTCAACCAAAAGTGGTTAAGTAGTCACCCAAGATATAAACAATGGGTTAAAGAGTTCAAAGGTAATAAACACTTCGATAATTGTTGTCTATGTAACAAAATAATCGAAAAGGGGAAAAATGGGCGAATACGCACTCAAATCGCATATACGTTTTATTTTTTAATTTTCCAGAAAAATAGATGGGGTGGGGGGGGGGGGGGGGGGTTATTACAGTGGGGGCATTTATAAGGGAATATACGGTAGTTTAACTTATCTTGAAATGATTTCTTACACTGTTTCTAGTTATCAAATTTTTCAATCATATACATCAATAATTTGGACAATAATACTGCTGTTTTGAAGAAAAAAAATCTTTCTCGGCCATTTTTATGTACTTTGCATCACATGATCACACCTGATTCTACCTAGTAAGCCACCTTAGCTTCTGATTGGCATTTGGCAGGACCGTGTCCTGTAAAGTGTTAATATTTGCATGCATTTGGCTTTGCAAAAAAAACAATGTGTGATAAACAAGACAGATCATTAAAAGCCATGTTGTGTATAACCACAAGCAGTAATCCTAATGTCAGTTTGGATTAATTAGCTGTAATTGATGCATAAATTAGACTAAATTAAAGTTGGAAAAATGGTAATTTCGCAATTTAGATTTTCAATCAATTCATCAATTGTTATAACACAAGTTTTTCCAAGAATCTGGTTGAAAATATTAATTTTAAATTTTGGAGCCACAGAAAAAATGAGTTAAGAATTTTATCAGACAAAGCAATATCAAGATAGCAGTGTACAAAGTCATTTGCAGATTCCTGCAAGTCCTGCACAAATCAACCACATACAACTAGTGCCAGAAACTCCCCTATTATTGAAACATAGACATACACAGTTCAGTTAATTTTCATGTAAGAGTCATATTAAATATTTGGTGACTATAAAATTTGAAAGATCAATTCAAGAAACATTTATATTACTTTTTAAACTATTGTATAAAAATTGTGACATTTATAGTCCTATTTGGCCGGTATATGAACTTGTGTACATTAGGTAAATATAAAATGAAAAATGAAGGCCCAAGAGTGTAAGAAAATGTCAAAAAGTGCAACTTTGACAATTTATGGGTTGCAACTCAGACATTATTATCTGATTTGGTTAGAACTAGTCCAAGATATTTGGTAAAGAAGTTTGAAACAAATGAAAAATAACCACGCTACTTGCAGCAATAGTGGACAATGTCACATAGAGCAGTAGTTGACATTTCAACACAATGTTACATAAGGCAATAGATCCACATAGAGCAATAGTTGACAGTTCAACACAATGTCATATAGAGCAATAGTTGACAGTTCAACACAATGTTACATTGGGCAATAGATGACAATGTCACAAGTGCAATTGTGGACAGTTCAACACAATGTCACATAGAGCAATGTTTGACAGTTTAACACAATGTCATGCAAGGCAATAAATGACAATGTGACAGGGCAATAGTTACCAAATCAACACAATGTTACACAGGACTATAGTTGACAATGTCACATAGAGCAATGTTACATATGGCAATAGGTGAAAATACCACACAGGGCAATAGTTGACAGTTCAACACAATGTCATATAGAGCAATAGTTGACAGTGCAACACAATGTTACATTGGGCAATAGATGACAATGTCACAAAGTGCAATTGTGGACAGTTCAACACAATGTGACATAGAGCAATAGTTGACAGTTAAACACAATGTCACACAGGGCAATAGATGACAATGTGACATAGGGCAATAGTTGACATTTCAACACAATGTCACAAAGGTTAATAGTGGACAGTTCAATACAATGTTACAAAGGGCAATAGATAACAATGTCACATAAACCAAAAATTGACAGTTCAACACAATGTCACATAGAGCAATAGTTGACAGTTCAATACAATGTCATATAGGGCAATAGTTGACAGTTCAACACAATGTCACATATGGCAATAGACAACAATGTCACATAGAGCAATAGTTTACAGTACAACACAATGTCACATAGAGCAACTGTGACACTGTAACATACAGCAATAGTTGACAGGTCAACACAATGTCACATAGAGCAATAATTGACAGTTCAACACAATGTCACATAGAGTAATAGTTGACAGTTCAATACAATGTCACATAGAGCAATAGTTGACAGTTTAACACAATGTCACACAGGGCAATAGTTGACAATGTCACATAGAGCAATAGTTGACAACTCAACATAACGGCACATAGGGCAATAGTTGACAGTTAAACACAATGTCACATAGAGCAATAGTTGACAGTTCAACACAATGTCACATAGAGCAATAGTTGACAGTTCAACACAATGTCACATATGGCAAAAGTTTACAGTTCAACACAATGTTACATAGGGCAATAGTTGACAGTTCAACACAATGTTACATAGGGCAATAGTTGACAGTTCAACACAATGTCACACAGAGCAATAGACGGCGATCGCACAAAGGGTAATAGTGGACAGTTCAACAAAATGTCACATAGAGCAATAGTTGACAGTTCAACACAATGTCACACAGAGCAATAGACGGTGATTGCACAAAGGGTAATAGTGGACAGTTCAACAAAATGTCACATAGAGCAATAGTTGACAATTTAACACAATGTCACATAGAGCAATAGTTGACAGTTCAACACAATGTCACATACGGCAATAGCTGACAGTTCAACACAATGTCACATAGAGAAATAGTTGACAGGTTAACACAACAACACATACGGCAATAGTTGACAGTTCAACACAATGTCACATAGGGCAATAGTTAACAGTTTAACACAATGTAACATAGAGCAATAGTTGACAGGTTAACACAACAACACATACGGCAATAGTTGTCAGTTCAACACAATGTCACATAGGGCAATAGTTGACAGTTCAACACAATGTCACATACAGCAATAGTTGACAGGTTAACACAACAACACATACGGCAATAGTTGACAGTTCAACACAATGTCACATAGGGCAATAGTTGACAGTTTAACACAATGTCACATAGGGCAATAGTTGACAGTTTAACACAACGTCACATAGGGCAATAGTTGACAGTTCAACACAATGTCACACACAGCAATAGTTGACAGTTCAACACAATGTCACATAGGGCAATAGTTGACAGTTTAACAGAACGTCACACAAGGCAAATGTTGACAATGTCACATAGAGCAAAACTTGATAGTTCAACATATTGTCACATACAGCAATAGTTGACAGTTCAACACAATGTCAAAAAGAGCAAAAGGTGGCAGTTCAACACAATGTCACATAGGGCAATAATTGACAAAATCAACACAATGTCACATAAAACAATAGTTGTCAGTTCAACACAATGTAACACAGGTTAATAAATGACAATGTCACAGAGCAATTGTTGACAGTTCAACACAATGTCACATAGGGCAATAGTTGACAGTTCAACACAATGTTACAAATGGCAAAAAATGGCAACGTAACATAGGGCATTAAATGACAATATCCCATAAGGCAATAGTTGACAGTTCAACACAACGTCACAGAGGGCAATAAATGACAATGTCACAAAGGGCAATATATGACAGTTCAACACAATGTCACATCGAGCAATAGATGACAGTTCAACACAATGTCACACAGGGCAATAGATAAAAATGTCACACAGGGCAATAGTTGACATTTCAACTCAATGTCACACAGGGCAATAGATGACAATGTCACACAAGGCAATAGATGACAATGTCACACAAGGCAATAGCTGACAGTTCAACACAATGTCACATCAGGCAATAGATGACAATGTCACATAGAGCAATAGTTGACAGTTCAACACAATGTCACAGAGGGCAAAAGAAGATAATGCCACAAAGGGCAATAGTTGACAGTTCAAAGCAATGTCACATAGAGCCATAGTGGACAGTTCAAGGCTACAACATTAATGTCAATTATTTGATTTAGCCAGTTCAAGAATTTGTCCTGAGATATCATGTTTTATATAACTACTGTAATTGTGGTGAAACTCGAAAGTAAAATGCAGATGCTAGGGTGCACACAACATGGTCACAAAGCAAATATCATCCGTGTTCTACATACCAAACCATGCTTGTTGATCTCCTTGTATTTCAATAGCAAGACCAAAATCTGCAAGTTTAACAGCAGCACCTTTAGCTTTGCTTGCTAATAACAAATTTTCTGGCTGAAACAGAAAACATTTCAAAAATAAATATGTTTTTATACTTAACATAAACTATATTATACACAGTATTAGAACATTCTGTCATACTTGATTTATTTTGTTTTATGATGTTTAATGCGGATTTACAACAGTATTTCAGTTGCATCATTGAGTTTAATGCACCTTATCATTCTGTTCCTGGGACCCAATAGGTGGCTAACCAGTACTAAGACACACCTGATGTTTGCAAGTCACTGACTACTTCCCCACATTTAGAGCTTGGAGATTCATGGTTGTAGAACATCCTCATGACCAAAACATCACAGAGATTGTGGCTAGACAGGAATTCAAACTCATGACCCCTGGATTGGCAGTCATGCATACTGATTATGCTAGCAGGAACCAGTCATAATATGGTAATTTCAACCTTTGTTTAAAATCAAATTGACTCGCCACATAAGCAAATCTTTAAATAGGATCTTCCTGAAAAAATAAAGTTAATAAATTTGGTATCATCATTTTGTACAAACTGTTAATTACAATATTTATTTATATAATATAGTATGGTTTCTATTAAATCAATTTAAAAACAATTTTGTTTTCATCTTTCAAAGTAATTTAATTTAAAAACTTACCTCTAGTCTTTCTGAACTGACATCAATCCAATTTAATAATAATAACATTAATCTTACCTGGTACTTACAGACAACTTCATGTTTAACAAGATAGATGACTCAGGCTTAATACTTTAGTTTTAATAAACAAGAGTTATTCCCCTTTGTAAAAAAAATAGTACCCCACACTTGAGTACAAAGGTAATAAATGAGAAAGGAGACAGTTATTGCTACTTTAGCTTGAGTGATGTAATCAGATCAATAAAGTGATAATCTCATTAGTGCCCTGTAAATTGCTTCCCTGGCTCCCTGTTAGTTTACAGAGTCAAGCCAATATACACAATACAACTGTCCAAGTCTTTATGTTTTGTTTTTTTTATAAATACTGACCTATTTGTAGTTAATGCAAAGTAAGATCAGAGCAGGATTGTTTCTAGTTGAGAGAGTATGAATTACAAGTGTGCAATCTGTTTTAGGATAGAGCTCAGAAAACTTGTAAGAATAATGCCATATTCTACAATAGTTCTGTCGTCTGTAAAATTAATATGCCATCATCTATATGAACTCTTCCATCATAGTCTGCCAGAACTGTACTATCGTCATCAATTATAAGAATAATTTTATCATTAACCCTCGTCAAAAGAATGTCTATCACCTGTAGGAATCATGTCAATATCTATAAGAATTATGCCATTGTCTATAAGAATTGTGCCATTATCTACAAGAATTGTGCCATTATCTATAAGAATTATCCCATAATCTATAAGATTCATTTCATAATTAACACTCATCGAAAGTATGTCTGCTTTCATCTTTAAGAACCATGCCACTATAAGTATGATGCCATCAGCATATGTAGAATGATATCTTCAGGAAGATGCCATCCTCTATAAGATGCCTGTACTCATCAATAAGAACTACGTTAGATATCAACTACATACAAGATATGATCTTCAAGAATTATGATATTAATTATGTCACTAGACAACGTATGTACGGTGTTTGTTTCAAAAGTAATGAAGGACAGTGACGTCAGCATCTATAATAATTTCACCATCATTTCATCAGCACAGAGTGTCATGAAGAACGTGTTATTTATTTCAGAAGTGCCAGCCTTTTTCACCCCCAACCACAGATCATGTGCTATAATAGTGTTGGAGCAATCTCCACCATGATTAACACTCTGATTAACTAAATGATTTACTGTCCACCAGGGAGATGAATCTCCTCCTAACATCTGCAGTCAATAGACAGGTCTGTTGAATAAAAATAAGTACAGTTTCTGAAAGTATGACAAACTTGGCACTAATCTACAGCATGGGATGGGAGTCTGAAATTAGCAATTAAGGACAAGCACTTGATGTCAGTTTATAGAAAAGAAATGCCACAATAAACAATAAATTATCATCATTATCACCATTACCAGAGAGTGAACAACAACAGCTTCTTAGCATTAACAGTAGTTTCTTAGCAGTATATCATTATGTCAATGCATTAGCATTAAATATCCCCATATATTAATTTATCAGGACTTCTATTAGCAAATAATCTTTAATTCACAAAATAAAGTTTTAATTCAAGCTAAAATTTCATTTTTTATTAATATTATTTTCGAACAGTTGTATCTTCACTGTCAATTAAAAAATTGATATACATTGATTAACTTTGTCTTTTGAAAATTTTAAATGAATATATTATTCATAAGCTTTTTAATTAAGTCATTTTTAATGTACTCATACTCATAATGTAATGGACACAGCTGTGCATTATTAAAGAAGGGGGAGCAACTAGGACGACTAACTATACAGTTACCCGATTAATCGCTTCAGCACTAGCTTGAACCCATGACCTTAGCAGCGACAGGGAAGTGACAATGAGTCAGGCAATATATCAATTAAATCAATTAAAGCAGGGTGGTGGAATTGTGGAAAGATTACTGGCTGCCCATGCATGAGGTTACAAGTTTTGTTCCAAGGCCCATACCCATGATGCCCATAAACAACACCCAGAACTGGTTCTACCCAAGAAACTTGGAGTGTGAAAGTAATCCACAATGGACACAATATAGAATAAATTTTAAGTGCAACCATGAAGTGCACTTTTCATCAACCTTGAGAGTAATGAATACCCTATAAAAAGTCAGGTAACAAGAAACAGCAATTACTCAAATACCAAAGTACCAAGTCAAAGAACAACAACATTTTGCAATACAATAAAATACACAGGTAACTTGCCTCCAGCTCAAATATATATTGTAACAGAAGTTGGTTTACTGTGCATATATGATTACTTTTCTTGCACACCCACAGTACAGCAAGTACAATACTTACTCGACTTACATCAGCTACAGGGAGAAAACATTACTGTTTGCAATATTTAATGTTTGCTATACTTGTGGTTATTTGACTTACAGCTGGTACAGGGAGAAAACAGTAATGTTTGCTATACATATGGTTATTTGACTTGCAGCTGGTACAGGGAGAAAACATTAATGATAGTTATACATATGGCTATTTGACTTTCAGTTGGTACATGGAGAAAACTTTAATGTTAGCTATACTTATGGTTATTTGACTTTCAGCTGGTACAGGGAGAAAACATTAATGTTAGCTATACTTATGGTTATTTGACTTTCAGCAGGTGCAGGGAGAAAACATTAATGTTTGCTATACTTATGGTTATTTGACTTACAGATGGTACAGGGAGAAAACATTAATGTTTGTTATACATAAGGTTATTTGACTTTCAGAAGGTACAGGGAGAAAACATTAATGTTTGTTATACAAATGGTTATTTGACTTACAGCTGGTACAGGGAGAAAACATTAATGTTAGTTATACATATGGCTATTTGACTTACAGCTGGTACAGGGAGAAAACATTACTGTTTGCTATACTTATGGTTATTTGACTTTCAGTTGGTACAGGGAGTAAGCATTAATGTTTGCTATACTTATGGTTATTTGACTTTCAGCAGGTACAGGGAGAAAACATTAATTTGTACTATACTTATGGTTATTTGACTTTCAGCAGGTTCAGGGAGAAAACACTAATATTTGCTATACTTATGGTTATTTGACTTTCAGCAGGTACATTGAGAAAACATTACTGTTTGCTATACTTATGGTTATTTGACTTTCAGCTTGTACAGGGAGAAAACATTACTGTTTGCTATATATATGTTTATTTGACTTTCAGCAGGTACAGGGAGAAAACATTAATGTTTGCTATACTTATGGTTATTTGACTTTCAGCCCTTATACATACCAGCTCCTTGATTTGTCAAAAATTCAATCACCAAATCATAGGGATTTGTTGTAAGAAGAAATGCTTTAGATTTTAAACAAGGGGATGCAAAAAAAGATTTTTTTTAGTTTTCCTCAAATTATTCCTACGATAAAGTAAAAGTCACATTGCATAGTCCCTATATATCCCAGCCTATTAGTTTGCATGGTCCCTATATATCCCAGTCCATTGGTTTGAAGTATCATCAATCCCTTAAGGATGCAAGGTTAATTTTTAAAAAAAATAGAATTAATGTTAAGGGGACAAAAATTCTTTAGTATGCAACTCGTCCTGCAGGACAAGTGACTTGCTAAATGCACTTGTCCTGTTACCATATTCACTCGTCCTACAAACAGGTATGAAATAATCAACAAAACACTACTGGTGTGACAACAAACTTGTTCTTAGAATCATTATGGTATCTTCTTCAAAATTTAACAGAATGCATTTGAAAATGTAGATTTCTAAAGAAGAATGCTACTTTAAAATAAATATAAATACATTTTTGCTTGTATTCTTAACATAGGATATTGAAAAACAACAACTTTTTTTCAATTTTTGTTGAATAATATAGTTTTCATCTTTTGTGTCTTTTAACGTTATTATTGATTTTAAAAATACACTTTCACAGTAAATTCTTAGTGAACCCTAAACGTCCCGTTATTGCATACATTTTTGATTTAATCTTTTATTCCTCCATACAAGGAGAGCATACATATACACATACAAAACAATGAACAACCGTAAACATATTACAAATTTACAATGACAATACAACATTTAATAAATATATATATAATTATATAAAGGGATTTATATATAAATGATTTAAAAGTGACAGGGTAGGATGACCTTTGATGTTATAACGCCCAGGAAGTCAGAAATAACTTTTTGTAAAACAACAGACTGGTAGGCTGGTAGCAGACAATAATGGACAATTATCATGTCCTTGGAGCAAAAAGTAAACAGTCTACAGTATTCACATTTCACCAAACAAGTTAACACATGGCAAAGACCCAAGAAGTGTCTAAGAAAATTACAGTATCAATAAATGACCTTGAATATTATGTGTTCATATAAAACAATTCAGAAGTAACATGGAAGTTGTGGGTATCCATCAAGAAATATTGAGGCATTTACAATTAAGAACATATAACTGATGGGTAATGTTTATGTAAAACATATAACTGATGGGTAATGTTTATGTAAAACATATAACTGATGGGTAATGTTTATGTAAAATTTTCCTTCTCAGTATACTAATGTTGCATGCAGCACATTTAAGTTTGTGGTTGGTGTAACCAATCTTGATGGGCAGGAACCCTGTGCCAAGATATCCATATTGATGGAGACAAAAATTTATCATCATTATCTTCGTGAATTGCACCCCTGAAATATCTTTAGCTGCTGTTCTAATATTACGCGGTCCAATATAACGAGAAACTATGGGTCCCAATTAAAAGTTGATATTTTCAACCAGATATATCAAAAAATTATTTTTAAGATTTTGCAAACTTCTTACATTTTTGCCAACTGTTAACTCATGTTTGTCTAAATAATTCAGTCTGACATGATTATTACTATTTTGATGAACACTGACAAACAATGGACTGTTTAGTTCATCATATATCAATTGTCCTGTTTTTCAGAAATCCAACTGTTTACACTTTAACCGGATATAGGATTGCCAATTGTCATGTGTTTCAGGAATCCAACTGTTTACACTTTAACTGGATATAGGATTGCCAATTGTCATGTGTTTCAGGAATCCAACTGTTTACACTTTAACTGGATACAGGATTGCCAATTGTCATGTGTTTCAGGAATCCAACTGTTTACACTTTAACCGGATATAGGATTGCCAATTGTGATGTTTTTCAGGAATCCAACTGTTCACACTTTAACCGGATATAGGATTGCCAATTGTCATGTTTTTCAGGAATCCAACTGTTCACATTTTAACCGGATATAGGACTGCCTATTGTTGGGATTTTTCAAAATCGATTCCTGTCTCTGTCACGAGGTGCAAAGTGTGAATAAAGATGGTGAATGCAGAATGTCTTTATTTCAAAACAATTGTCCAAATTATCAATATGTATGATAGAAAAATAATAAAAGAATAAAAAACAAGAGGGCCAAGATGGCCCTACATCGCTCACCTGACTGACCTTCAGTCATCCAACTTAAGTAGATTATATAATACAGGTACACTAAAAATTAAAAAAAAAAACGAGATGGGCGAGCAGTTAGAATTTCTATTTGTTTTGAAGATATAACAGATGCGTAGTAGAATTCAAACTTGGTAGAGGTTCACCCATGGTAAATGTCAGTGAAACTACATCGAAATCAGGTCAGTAGATTCTGACAAGAAGGCTTTTGAAGTTTTTGTTATAGCTGCCTATATAGTAAACTAGCACCTCACTGTGGCGGTCATGTTTTTTTAACAAATTACAACGGCTTGAACAAACTTGGTAAAGGGTCATCCAAGGAACATTTCTGCAAATTGTTTTAAAATTGATCCGGTGGTTTCTGACAAGAAGATTTTTTATGATTTTACTATAGATTATATAGTAAACTAACCCCACCCCCTGGCCGCCATGTTTTTGACAAATCACTACAGTTTGAACAAACTCGGTGATGGGTCCTCCAAGGAACATTTCTGTCAAATCATTTTAAAATCGAGTAGTTTCTGACAATAAGATTTTTTAAGTTTTTACTAATTAAACTTGCCCCACCCCCTGGCGGCCATGTTTTTTGACGAATCAAGATGGCTTGTACAAACTTGGTAGAGGGTCACCCAAGAACATTTCTGTGAAGTTATATCAAAATTGGCCCAGTGGTTTCAGAGGAGAAGTTGTTAGAAGCTAAAAGTTAACGACAGACTACGGATGACGGACGACAGACAACGGACACCAGGTGACACCAGGTGAGCTAAAAATGTAAGAGATCATTTCATGATATGTTGCACACTATATATTGTTTCCATAAAATAACAAAGATAGCCATGATATTAATAACACTTCTATCTATATTGAGCCCGTGTGGTTCCAGATAAGAATAGAATCTCTGCAGAGGGGTAGGAATCCTCGAATAGGTGTCATGTTCATTTTATCATTTTTTGTCATGTTCACTATTGTGGTTAAATTATCAACCTCTGTGTGGTCCCAGGGAGCCATGAGTGATGGCAAGAATAGGATCACTGTAGCTTATGCATGTCATAAGAAGCGACAAATTGAGTAATACAAAAGAATTTGTTGTAACTCTGCAGTTCTGCAGGTATCAAGGTTCTAGGTTCATTCTGCAAATTCATTTGTTGATGTATTTTTTTTTTTAATCTGTATGTTAATTTGTTGTTTTTGTACATGTAGAGTGAACCTGGAATCTGCCTTCCTGTTGGTGTCAAATATACCCTATAATGTGTTGGTATGGCGTAAAACCCTATTCATTCATTCATTCCATCTATATATTGTGGTCCAGCTTTTTGGTTCCCGGAAACTGCGTGATATCTGGACTGCAGTGTACATATATTTGCAATGGTGGTTTACACACATACACATTGATAAAAATGGTAAAAAGGATTGCTATGGATGGCCAGAAAAACTGTAGGAAAAACTGACTGATAATAGCTTGGGTAGGATGTTCCATAATTTTATGTATATTATGACCTCTGGTACAGGAGGTCAGTTGTGATGTCTAAGAGATGATGATGTACTACATCATCATCCTTC
This sequence comes from Panopea generosa, assembly GCA_029582155.1. Lineage (NCBI taxonomy): Eukaryota > Metazoa > Mollusca > Bivalvia > Adapedonta > Hiatellidae > Panopea > Panopea generosa. The sequence continues at coordinate 95,207,164 of CM055895.1, forward strand.
AGAATTTGGGGGAGCTTGTTCAAGATTTACAATATCAACACAAGATTGTAAATCCTGGATCCGCCTGTGGCACTGAGTACAGCTAGTTACCTGCACTTCTGTTTACAAACAGCATTAAATACCAGTAGGTTCATGATTGAATAACCAAGTTTGAAACAAGTCCTCCAAAGTATTCCTCCTTGTATTTCTTTATATGGCAAGAATGGCAAAGCAGACTACAAATATATACCCGATATGCAAATATTGCATCATATAAATATTCATTTAGAGAAGCATGCATTAACCTTGCATTTTATCATTAATTGGTATCAACAACTTTTGTACAGCAAGGCTTTGGCTTACATAAACAGGTGCACTGCAGTAAAGCAGACAAATCTCGGCCATAGCCAATAATTTACTAGGCCTACAAAAACTCAAGTCACTTATTCAAAACAGACAACCACGGAATACAACTACACCCTCCTTATTATACTGCTATATGTATTGCTATGAACCTCCCTGTTTATCATTATTTCAAAATAAAGGGTTACCTTTCAATACAAAGCTGTCAATACTATATACAGTCAAACTTGCAGAAGCGACCACTTGTTATAAGCGACCCCCTGATGTAAGCGACCATATTAAATCCCCCCCAACGAATTTCATTCATCATTACACATGCAATAAGCGACCACTTGCTCTCTGCGACCAGCGACCGCTTAAAATCCATCAAATTTCAACAAATATCCTTTAACATACGACCACGAATACACGAGGTGTGAAATTTCAGCATCATGTTTTGTGTACATGACAAAAGTGTAAAATTGTTGATCTCCAAGGTAATGTGCTAAAAATAACCCGAGGCCAAATACTGCAGTGTCTCGTGGTAAAAGCCGATAATTGTTTGATAACAAGTTATAGAGTTAAAACACTTTAACCCCAATTATGAATCAACGTTTGATCATTGTTTGGGTGGAATAAATTGACATGTTTGCTATTTGTTTTATTACGATTACAGGATCGTCAATTACTTAAATAAAATTGGAATTAAAGATTGGACAGTTTGAGGTTTGTTTGTTGTTTGTTTTTTTTACGACAAAAAAGATTAAATAGGTTTGATCAGACTTTTGGAAAATTGAGATTGGACTGTGTGCCGTTTGTTTTTATATTTTTTATTATGATTAAAATTTTTAATTATGTTTGATTATTTGATCGGCTTTTTGGTTAGATTAAATTGGAAACTAAAGACAAAACAGTTTGTCATTGTTTTCATGGACGGTTTGAAAGTTTTTACAACAAAAATGAGTAAACGTAAGACAATGAATATCAAGGTTTATTTGACTGGGTTTCAATATTGTGGTTTCATACTGCGATATTCTATCAACATTGCCATATTTTCAGCAAAGAGAAAATGTCTAACATTAGAACAGCGGGTGAAAGCCCTAAAAATGATGGAAACGTACATGCATTATATAAGACAAAAAAAAAAGACCAACAATTTTTTTTTTTACCCCAATAAGAGACCACCTGCCTTAAGAGACCATTTTTCAGATTTCCCTTTAGTGGTCATTTAAGACAGGTTTGACTGTATACTGAACAGAACAGCTAACCAGTCACTTTTGTAGTTCTAATATCTTCGTCAAAACACGGAGTAGTGCTATTAAAAATTGTATATTTACAGACAATTATGCTTTTTTACATAACCTAAATTTTCTTTCTTATTCAAGTATAAACCTCAAGGAAATTGCTTTGATACTTTTTAAGAAAAAACATAAAATGTCAAGTATATAATATGTCAGGTATATAAAATGTCAGGTATATAAGATGTCAGGTATATAAAATGCCAGGTATATAAGATGTCAGATATATAACATGTCAGGTATATAAGATGTCAGATATATAAGATGTCCGGTATATAAAATGTCAGGTATATAAGATGTCAGGTATATAAAATGTCAGATATATAACATGTCCGGTATATAAAATGTCAGGTATATAAGATGTCAGGTATATAAAATGTCAGGTATATAAGATGTCAGATATATAACATGTCAGGTATATAAGATGTCAGGTATATAAGATGTCCGGTATATAAAATGTCAGGTATATAAGATGTCAGGTATATAAAATGTCAGATATATAAGATGTCCGGTATATAAAATGTCAGGTATATAATATGTCAGGTATATAAAATGTCAGATATATAAGATGTCCGGTATATAAAATGTCAGGTATATAATATGTCAGGTATATAAAATGTCAGATATATAAGATGTCCGGTATATAAAATGTCAGGTATATAATATGTCAGGTATATAAAATGTCAGATATATAACATGTCAGGTATATAAGATGTCAGATATATAAGATGTCCGGTATATAAAATGTCAGGTATATAATATGTCAGGTATATAAAATGTCAGATATATAAGATGTCAGGTATATAAAATGTCAGGTATATAATATGTCAGGTATATAAAATGCCAGGTATATAAGATGTCAGGTATATAAGATGTCAGGTATATAAGATGTCAGATATATAAGATGTCCGGTATATAAAATGTCAGGTATATAAGATTTCAGGTGGCAGGTTAGCTGTTCCATTATCAGAAGGAGATCACTGAAGTATACATTCTGAGTGGTGAACTTTAAAACTTGTTTACTTATTCCCTACTTCCCCTGAGTGGATATCAGACCTCTTTTAGTTGGGCTCAGTAAATCTGATACACAAACCTGTCTATAAAGCTAATCTGAAAGATCTGTCGCATGAACCACTGACATGCAAAACTAGCCTGGTGCCTCCACCATTCTGGTGCTACTGCCAGATGTAAAACTAGCCTGGTACCTCCACCATTATGTGACACATTTCTGGTGCCACTGCCAGATGTAAAAACTGACCTGGTATCTCCACCATTATGAAAAACATTTCTGGTGCCACTACTAGAATCTGATGCAAGGTAGCCTGGTAACTCCACCACTATGTAAAACATTTATGGTGCCACTACCAGATGTAAAACTAGCCTGGTACCTCCACCATTATGTAAAACATTTCTGGTGCCACTACCAGATGTAAAACTGGCTCTTTCCAGATGTAAAACTGGCCTGGTACCTCCACCATTATGTAAAACATTTCTGGTGCCACAAGCAGACGTAAAACTGGCCTGGTATCTTCACCATTATTTAAAACATTTCTGGTGCTACTACCAGATGCAAGGTAGCCTGGTAACTCCACCACTATGTAAAACATTTCTGGTGCCACTACCAGATGCAAAACTGGCCTGGTAACTCCACCATTATGTAAAACATTTCTTGTGCCACTACAAGATGAAAAACTAGCCAGGTACCTCCACCATTATGTAAAACATTTCTGGTGCCACTACCAGATATAGAACTTGCCTGGTATCTCCACCACTATGTAAAACATTTCTTGTGCCACTACAAGATGTAAAACTGGCCTGGTACCTCCACCATTATGCAAAACATTTCTGGTGCCACTACCAGATGTAAAACTGGCCTGGTACCTCCACCATTATGTAAAACATTTCTGGTGCCAAAAGCAGATGTAAAACTGGCCTGGTAACTCCAATTTTATGTAAAACATTACTGATGCCACAAGCAGATGTAAAACTGGCCTGGTACCTCCACCATTATGTAAAACATTTCTGGTGCCACAAGCAGATGTAAAACTGGCCTGGTAACTCCAATTTTATGTAAAACATTACTGGTGCCACTACCAGATGTAAAACTGGCCTGGTACCTCCACCATTATGTTAAACATTTCTGGTGCCACAAGCAGATGTAAAATTGGCCTGGTAACTCCAACATTATGTAAAACATTTCTGGCGCCACAAGCAGATGTAAAACTGGCCTGGTACCTCCACCATTATGTAAAACATTTCTGGTGCCACAAGCAGATGTAAAACTGGCCTGGTAACTCCAATTTTATGTAAAACATTACTGGTGCCACTACCAGATGTAATACTGGCAGAGATGCCAACCCTTAATTACTGAAAATAGGAGTGTGGTCGAAAGCTAGGGTTTTGTGGGGGGTCTGGGGGTCCTCCCCCCGAATTTTTTTCAAGTTGTAGATGCTGGGAGATGGCATTTCAGCACTTTTCAGTGATAAAAAGTCATGTATTTATTAACAAATATTTCATAATACCTGATGAAAAAAAGAATTGAGTGATCGAGTTTTATAAAATAAATTAAAAAAGCTGACAAACTGATGAAAAGCGAGGCTTTATTGAACATTCAAATTAAGCTTAATTGGGATTTAATTACCGACTCATCCACTGGTTGAGTTGTCGCAACCATTGTCGATATTTTCCTTGACGATGACTGACAAGTTGAGCGGGTGATGTTCTGTTTTGTAGCAATGTTTTTTTTCAAATCACCCATCCCACCGTGAGATAACATAATTTCTGCATTTCTAATGCACCCCTATCTTCGATGTTGAAAAGCAAGGATATGCATCTGTGTAACTTTTAATAAATGTTTGTTTATGTTCGTACTTTTTTTTCTTTGGCGGTGTTGCATCCGCCATATTGGATTTTGAAGGTTGTTGATCAGTCTTTCCGGATCATCCGATATTGTTTTCGTAAATACTCGGGTATTTTCCGGATAACCTAATTAATAGCGCTTTTAGAAGTGACGTAGCGCATACGGAAATGTCCGAACATCAAAACCGGTGTCAGTGTAAACGGTGCTGATTATTTGTTTTACCCGTGAAATTTATCCCGGATCATTCTTTTTTAAAAATCGGTGACAATTCATGGAAAATCGGAGAGCGGATTTTTCGTACAAAAATCGGATTCACTCCGCCAAAATCGGAGGAGTTGGCATCTCTGAACTGGCCTGGTAACTCCACCATTATGTAAAACATTTCTGGTGCCACAAGCAGATGTAAAACTGGCCTTGTAACTCCACCACTATGCAAAACATTTCTGGTGCCACTACCAGTTGTAAAACTTGCCTGGTACCTCCACTATTATGTAAAACATTTCTGGTGTAACTACCAGACGCAACGTAGCCTTGTAACTCCACCACTATGCAAAACATTTCTGGTGCCACTACCAGATGTAAAACTTGCCTGGTACCTCCACAATTATGTAAAACTTTTCTTGTGCCCCTAATGGATGTAAAACTGGCCTGGTATCTACACCATTAGGTAAAACATTTCTCGTGCCACTTCCAGACGTAAAACTGGCCAGGTACCTCCACCATTATGTAAAACATTTCTGGTGCCATTACAAGATGCAAAATTGACCTGGTAATTCCACCATTATGTTAAACATTTCTGGTGCGACTACCAAATGTAAAACTGACCTGGTACCTCCACCATTATGTAAAATATGTCTGGTGCAACTACCAGATGCAAGATAGCCTGGTAACTCCACTACAATGTAAACATTTTTGGTGCCACTACCAGATGTAAAATTTGCCTGGTACCTCCACAATTATGTAAAACATTTCTGGTGCCACTACAAAATGTAAAACTGGCTGGGTACCTCCACCATTATGCAAAACATTTCTGGTGCCTCTACCAGGTGTAAAACTGACTGGGTACCTCCACCATTATGTAAAACATTTCTGGTGCCACTACCAGATGTAAAACTGGCTTGGTACCACCACCATTATGTAAAACATTTCTGGTGCCAATACTAGATGTAAAACTGGCTGGGTACCTCCACCATTATGTAAAACATTTCTGGTGCCACTACCAGATGTAAAACTGGCTGGGTACCTTCACCATTATGTAAAACATTTTTGGTGCCTTTACCATATTTAAAACTAGCCTGTTACCTTTACTATTATGTGAAACAACTCTGGTACCACTACCATAATGTAAAGCTAGTCTGGTACCTCCACAACTTTTAATGCTAGTCTGGAACCTCAAACTATAAAACAAGTCTGGTACCTTTATCACATATAAATCTAATCTGGCCCACAAGATGCAATATGGTAAATACACCAATTATACAAAGTGCAAGGGCAATCACTCTGCATGGAGTTTAGTCAGCATCACAAAATTTGCATCACATATATATCTACATTTGATGTTGATCATAATTATATGCAAACTTTCAAATCAAACACCTAAAAACTGTGGAGCAAGTTCGCTCTACAAGACGAAAAAGTCCAAGGGCAATAACTCTACACAGAATATAGTCAGCATCACAAGATTTCTGCCACATACATCTGCACAAGTTGTTGATCTCATATAGGAAAGGTTTTAAGTCAATCAAGCGTGAAAACTGTGGAAATAGTACTCCACAAGTTGGAGATTGATCAATCAACCAACAGAAAAAAATGGCTCCTATTTACACTCGGGTCCAATTATAACGTGGTGACCGGGATCCTTGGAATGAAACACAATATATGGGCAACTGCATTATAAATATTCCAATGTGCACTGCACTACAGTATTTGACAATACTTTATCCGGTCGAAGTACCGTAAACAAATACATGACAATGTGTGAAAAATATGACAGACCATTGTTTATCAGTGTAAATCAATTACAAGAGTTGTCAGAAGACAACAAAGCTTGCCCCTGCGTGTCTAAGTCCAAAAAGGACCGTAAATGTGCCAAAATGTAATCCAGAATTATGGTTCTTGTCTGTGTCTGTTCCATTGATGATGGCAAACATACAATCGAAGTTTCATTCACATCCAATGAGTGGTTGGATAAATATCTTAAACTTAAATGCAAAAGTTTAACCTGGGTGTCTACAGACGACGACGCCGCCGGGAACATGGCAACAGCTCTCTTTGGTCTTCGTCCCGGCGAGCTAAAAAGTGCTGTGGTTTATAACAATTACAGGTTGTTATCATGTCAGTCTGAATTATCAAGATGCAACTGCTACATTAATATGTGGTCATCTTTTGGAAAAACATAATGAGCTTGAAAACACTTGGCGATTTAGTTGAGAATTTCGATCAATTCATCAATTATTATACCACGGGTTTTTAATAAATCTAGTTGAAAATATCAATTGTAAATTTGGGAGCCATAGAAAAACGATGTTATAACAAGTTTTGAGATATATTGGGCCGTGTTATAACGGGACACGATGGTATATACACTTCACTTTAAAATTTCATTGAGGTGGTATAATGAATGTAGTCTGGTACTTGTACTATATACAAATCTAGTCTGGTACCTATACCAGTTACACGTCTTGTCTGGAACTCTTCTATTTAAAAAAATGTCTGGTACCTCTAGATAGCATGTATATAGACCATGTTTATAAGTTGATGTTTATCAGGCTGTGTCTGTCATCTCTCTATGTTCAGTCCTTGCATTCAGCTGCTATACACACACACACACTGTATTATTGATTATTTTCTTGACAACTTATCATGTGACAGAACAATGGAAAGTCTCATACAAGGTAACTTTTTATTTGAGCTGAGATAATATTGGGAGTGTGTTGAAAGTCATTGCCAAAAATGGCCCGATTCTTCAGGTTTGCATTTTAATGTAAATATATGATACCTTTTAATGTTGAAATCCTTACCAAGAAGGTCAATCAACAAAAGGTCATGGTCAACATACAAAGTCAACAAGAGCATGTTGGACATGGCCAATCCCCCCGCCGAAGCAAATTCTTGTACTGTCTTCCTGTCAATGCTCTCTGTCATTGTAAATTGCAGTTTCAAAGCATTTACTTCAAAACATTTCACAGTATGCACATAACAAGGGAAAATAACAAAGGGGAGTAGTTCTGCAAAGACAGTAGAAAGAGTAATGCTTCCTTTACACTGCACATCCTCTCAATGTCCTCTATCATTGTATGAAATATAAACTTAATCCATTGAAAACTTTTGGAATTATGTACAGACTAGCATAATAAAATATAATAACAAAAGAAATAATTTATGTAGACAGGAGAAAGAGTTCTGGTTCTTGCACACTGCACTTCCTCTCAATGTCCTCAATAATTGTGTGAAATATCAACTAAATCCCTTGAACACTCTTTGAGTGATGTTCCTGATAAGGAAAATAAAGGGAGATAATAAAAAAATGGGCAAGGTAGAGCTATACTTCTAGACTATGTCCTCAGTCAATGTGTGATGATTCAACAAAATCGCTTGAATAGTTTTAGTGCTCTGGACAAGTAAATATAATAAAGGGAGATAATTAAAAAAGTAAGCAAGGTAAGGTAGAGTTATGGTTCTTGTCGCTGCACTTCCTCTTAATGTCCTCTGTCATTGTGTGAAGATTCAACAAAATTGTTTGAATGGTTTTGTAGTTATGCTCCGGACAAAAGTGTCACAGGCAGACAGACAGGGACCTTTACCATATCCCCCTTTGCTTTCTGGATAACAAACAGCAATATGACTTACCTTCAAATCTTGATGTACAATACCATGCGTATGTAACCATGCATCTACTTATTATCAAATCTCAATGTACAATACCATGGCAATGTAACCGTGCATGTACTTACCTTAAAATCTTGATGTACAACACCAAGGGTATGTAACGGTGTATGTACTTACCTTCAAATCTTGATGTACAATATCATTGGTATGTAACCGTGCATGTATTTACCTTAAAATCTTAATGTACAATACCGTGGGTATGTAACTGTGCATGTACTTACCTTCAACTCTCGATGTATTATACCATGGGTATGTAACCGTGCATGTATTTACCTTCAAATCTTGATGTACAATACCGTGGGTATGTAACCATGCATGTACTTACCTTCAAATCTCGATGTACTATACCGTGGGTATGACAGTAGTTTACACTCTCTAGAATTTGTTGCATGCAGTGGCTGAAATGATTGATAGCATGGATGTCACAATACAATGTCACACAATGTAAAACATTTAGCACTTTAACTGAGTATACATAAATCAAATATATATGGCTTGATAGCAGTCACCTCTTCTGAAACAAGCAATTTATAGCACTCCTGAAACAAGCAAACATTATACACAATGGATATAGCACTTCTAAAACAAGCAAACATTATACACAATGGATATAGCACTCCTGAAACAAGCAAACATTATACACAATGGATATAGCACTCCTGAAACAAGCAAACATTATACACATGGATATAGCACTCCTGAAGCAAGCGAACATTTACACAATGGATATAGCACTCCTGAAACAAGTAAACATTATACACATGGATATAGCACTCCTGAAACAAGCAAATATTTAGACATGGATAAAGCACTCCTGAAACAAGCAAACTTTTACACAATGGATATAGCACTCCTGAAACAAGCAAACATTTACACAATTGATATAGCACTCCTGAAACAAGCAAACATTTACACATGGATATAGCACTCCTGAAACAAGCAAACATTTACACAATGGATATAGCACTCCTGAAGCAAGCAAACATTATACACAATGAATATAGCACTCCTGAAACAAGCAAACATTTACACAATGGATAAAGCACTCCTGAAACAAGCAAACATTATACACAATGGATATAGCACTCCTGAAACAAGCAAACATTATACACAATGAATATAGCACTCCTGAAACAAGCAAACATTTACACAATGGATATAGCACTCCTGAAACAAGCAAACATAATACACATGGATATAGCATTCCTGAAACAAGCAACATTATTCACATGGATATAGCACTCCTGAAACAAGCAAACATTTACACATGGATAAAGCACTCCTGAAACAAGCAAACTTTTACACAATGGATATAGCACTCCTGAAACAAGCAAACATAATACACATGGATATAGCATTCCTGAAACAAGCAAACATTATACACATGGATATAGCACTCCTGAAACAAGCAAACATTTACACAATGGATATAGCACTCCTGAAACAAGCAAACATTTACACATGGATATAGCACTCCTGAAACAAGCAAACATTTACACAATGGATATAGCATTCCTGAAACAAGCAAACATTTACACATGGATATAGCACTCCTGAAGCAAGCAAACATTATACACAATGAATATAGCACTCCTGAAACAAGCAAACATTTACACAATGGATATAGCACTCCTGAAACAAGCGAACATTTACACAATGGATATAGCACTCCTGAAACAAGCAAACATTTACACATGGATATAGCACTCCTGAAACAAGCAAACATTATACACATGGATATAGCATTCCTGAAACAAGCAAACATTATACACAATGGATATAGCACTCCTGAAACAAGCAAACATTTACACAATGGATATAGCACTCCTGAAACAAGCAAACATTTACACATGGATATAGCACTCCTGAAACAAGCAAACATTATACACATGGATATAGCATTCCTGAAACAAGCAAACATTATACACAATGGATATAGCACTCCTGAAACAAGCAAACATTTACAAAATGGATATAGCACTCCTGAAACAAGCAAACATTATACACATGGATATAGCACTCCTGAAACAAACAAACATTATACACATGGATATAGCACTCCTGAAACAAACAAACTTTTTACACGATGGATATAGCACTCCTAAAACAAGCAAACATTATACACAATGGATATAGCACTCCTGAAACAAGCAAACATTTACACAATGGATATAGCACTCCTGAAATAAGCAAACATTTACACAATGGGTATAGCACTCCTGAAACAAGCAAACATTATACACATGGATATAGCATTCCTGAAACAAGCAAACATTATACACAATGGATATAGCACTCCTGAAACAAGCAAACATTTACAAAAGGGATATAGCACTCCTGAAACAAGCAAACATTATACACATGGATATAGCACTCCTGAAACAAGCAAACATTTACACAATGGATATAGCACTCCTGAAATAAGCAAACATTTACACAATGGGTATAGCACTCCTGAAACAAGCAAACATTATACACATGGATATAACATTCCTTAAACAAGCAAACATTATACACAATGGATATAGCACTCCTGAAACAAGCAAACATTTACACAATGGATATAGCACTCCTGAAATAAGCAAACATTTACACAATGGGTATAGCACTCCTGAAACAAGCAAACATTATACACATGGATATAGCATTCCTGAAACAAGCAAACATTATACACAATGGATATAGCACTCCTGAAACAAGCAAACATTTACACAATGGATATAGCACTCCTGAAATAAGCAAACATTTACACATGGATATAGCACTCCTGAAACAAATAGCTTTCCAGAGTGAAGCAAAAAATTGTGTAGAGTTTCTAAAATAAGCACTCCTCAAACAAGCAAACATTATACAAATTCAATTTAAAGCAATAAAACACAGCTTGACAAAACACATTATCGGGAGTTTTCTGCACTGACCTACTAGTTCACTTTTAAAAAGTTTGAAATCGAATATAAAAATATAAAAAAGATATTAATTAAATATGAAAACACAACAGGTAGTAAAATACTTATAAAATACTGAAACAAGAGTTGTCAGAAAACAACAGAGCTCGCCCCTGGGTGTCTAAGTCCAAAAGGGCCATAACTGTGCCAAAATGCAATCCCTGTGTGTTCCATTGATGATGGTGAACACACATTCAAAGTTTCATTCACATCCAATGAGTGGTTGCATAGATATTTTTAAAGTTTAACCCCGGTGTCTACAGACAATAACTCTCCTAAGATGTCGTCCTGGTGAGCTAAAAACAGCTTTTTAATCATTTGGCCAGATAGGATTTCTTGCAACATTATTTTGCATTTCTATTATGTCCCAAGACAGTGAATGATTTCTTTTTGTCCTCTATGTTAAATGGCTTGTTGACTTATTAAGATAATTTCTCACTAAGGTACTGTTTAAATGTCCAACAATACACGACACCTTTCCATTGGTCGATAGCAGTCACATGCACTAATTGTTACTAAAACTCAGAACTGAAAGTCACCATTATGACATATCTACTGTTAATACAACAGTATATAGTGCCATTAGGGAAATTGTGAGCACTCCCTGCTTTGATCTATAAATAGATCCTTTTGACATGGTGTTGTTTTTAATGATCTCTGAAATTATGAATAACATCAAATGGGTGGGAAAATGGAAAAGTATTTTTCACCAGCATTGAACAATGAATTTGCATTCTGAAATTGCAACTGCATTATAAGTTCTGTATTTTAAGCCCCTTGATTATTTTCAGCAATGATGGTTATAGAAATTTCTTTTTCCAAAACAATAGCAAGTTGCACTGATCTGTATAATGCTGCTTTTTATTTTCTAGCTAAAAAGAGAAGTAGAAATCTTTTATACTTTTCGAGCATCATACAGAATAAATACAATAATTTATGACCGAGCGGGAGATGCTCGTTGATATTGAGAGCTGTTGTTACCTACAGACTTATCACATCTACGTGAACGCAAGTTGTTTCTAGTGAGCTTCAACACAGAATAATTAGTTCCTGGTAATTATGAGCTTTAATCGCATTATGTCTTATAACAATGATTAATGTGCAACTCTGAGCCTGCAGAATAATTTACAAAGAACATAGTACACACAGCCAGATTAACCTGCAATTAACTGCTGGTCTGATCAGTGTTACGTAGATTCTTCTGTATGAATACTTACCATGCAAATTTCTTATGATCAATAATGAAATGGGACACAACAAAACAAGAATAGGAGAGCCAGTTATAGAAATTCAGCAAAAAGGTCAAGCTGGTATTGATGTCAAACTCAGGTCTTGAACTTTATGATATTCCATTGGAGAGTTTACCATTGCTAAAGTTTATATTGAGTAAGTTGTGAAGATGGTATTTCAAATATTCATTAAACAACAATCGTTTCCAGGCAGCAGTTTTTAAGTTATATGAAGAAATATGAAGAAACAGTTGCAGGGATTAATAAATTAAAAGTTTACATGTTCCAACAGTAATGCTATTTTTTAATATAGATTTAATGCCATCTTTAAGATAAAGATAATAAATAAATAAATTATTTTATTCACTTTTTCATATGGATCTAGTTTTATTGATGGAGGAAGACATCAAAATTAATCTCAGTAAAACTACGGTCCTCTTGAAAGTAGCTGGCCTGGACTATCTCACATAACGTTTTTGGACCAAGATAAATTCAAACCCATGACCTGATGTGTATAAGGGAAGTGATCTTGTAATTAGTTTTAAACCAATCGGCCATTGGTGACCCTTGGAGTGCTTATACTACTTCTCTCCCAAATAAATACTACATGTTAGTTCTCAAATATGCTCTGATACAATTTAGCTGACATAAAAATAGATGGACAGTGGTTTTTTAATATTCGTGCCATTCAGGGCTAGGTTCTTGGATACTAAAACAAGAGGGCCAAAATGGCCCTATATCGCTCACCTGACTGACCTTGAGTCACCCAACTTAAGTAGATTATATAATACATGTACACTCAAAATTCCAGAAAGACGAGATGGGCAGGTACACTCGGGTCCCGTTATAACGCGGATTTTGGGGTCCACAAAAGGAAACCGCGTTATAGCAATAATTACCTCGAAAAAATCAATGTCGGTTTTTCACACCTATCGTGCTGTCCTACTGTGAATGGTATTGTTTGCATTGTAATATGATATAACGCGTATTTAGTTACAACAGATACACTTAGATATGTATGAAATTAATACAAAAAAAGAAAAGAAAGAAAAACGTTTTCGTGTTTTGATTATACTAAAATTGGCAGCCATTTCCGTTTAACCCGGAAGGAGAAAAAACGGTGTCTATATAAAAAATCGCGCTTCAATTTAAACTCAACGCTGTTAGTATAAAAATATAAATCTGAAGTATTAACAACAATTAAATAATAAAAATAAGTTTGTGTTTACGATCCGATAAGATACCCGCGATATATTAATACCTGTCAACCGCTTCGTTGCTTGATCACGCGATCACTCGATAATAACAAAAATTGCATATGGCTTCCGTGTTTGGCGCGTGTCAGCATTTATTGAAGCACTCGGGATTATTACAAACTGTTAATAGTCAATGCTGGCATGAATCAGTCCCTTAAACAATCCTTTAAACCACCATGAGGTAATGGTTATAACAGTTTGTTATAATCAAGGCTAATTGGTGAGTAGAAGATGAGCGATTATCAAATCAAAACATGGCAACGATCTATTATTTCGTTGTCATTTGGTCATTCGCGCATATTTTCAAGTTTTGTATCACGACCTTTCCCCCCCGCCGAAAAATTGGGAGCCAAGCAAAAAACGCGTTATAACGGAATTCGCGTTATATCGGACCGCATTATAACAGGACCGCAGTGTAATTAGAATTTTTGATTTGTTTTGAAGATGTAACAGATGCGTAGAAGAGTTCAAACTTGGTAGAGGTTCACCCATGGTAAATGTCAGTGAAATTACATCAAAATCAGGTCAGTAGATTCTGACAAGAAGGCTTTTGAAGTTTTTACTATAGCTGCCGACTGTTCCAAACTTAAGTCTTCAAACTAAGATAAAAATCCAGTTCCAGCACAAAACTAACCTTTTATGTTTGAGAATGGTTTCAAACTAAAACATCAGACTAAACTATTGTGCATGAAACAATCCACAGTTCCAGCACAATAAATATTCCTATGAGTTTCAAACACAAGCCTTCCCAAAGCCTATCGCTTGAAAGAATCTTTGTCGCAGCGCACTCTCCCCCAAAACCAATTAAGTTCCTCCTCCAAGATGACACTGAAAATCTCAAGCAGACTTCTTGCTGTGAAGAAACTAGCTAAATATGGTATTGCTTTATTATGAAGCAGTAAACCATCCCTGTCTGAACCATAAAAAACTCTGACTTTTATATTCAGAAAAACACCTATTTTAAAACAGTTCATGATATATGAATAATATTTCAACCATTGATTATAATTATATCATTCATCTTTTGATGATGAATTATCTTTTAAAACTTATATCTGGTATAATATTGTATAATAATAGCAAAAAAAAAAGTTTATTTAAAGAGTTTATTACCTCTTATAATAATTACTATATACAAACATTTATGCTATAAAACAACGGAAATAATTTGACATCAAACTAACCCCACCCCCTGGCCAACATGTTTTTTGACGAATCAAGATGGCTTGAACAAACTTGGTAGAGGGTCACCCAAGGAACATTTCTGTGAAATTATTTTAAAATTGAGCCAGTATTTTCTGACAAAAAGATTTTTTAAGTTTTTACCAATTAAACTTGCCCCGCCCCCTGGCGACCATGTTTTTTGACAAATCAAGATGGCTTGAACAAACTTGGTAGAGGGTCACCCAAGGAACATTTCTGTAAGTTATATCAAAATTGGCCCATTTGTTTCAGAGGAGAAGTTGTTAGAAGCTAAAAGTTAACGACAGACGACGGACACCAGGCGATCACAATAGCTCACCTGTGAGCCTTTGGCTCAGGTGAGCTAAAAAAAAAACAACCACTGTTTCATCTTTACTCTAATTTTTGTCTCGACATGGGGAAACTTTGATTAACTGATGACTAAGGCAATGAACTAAGTTGTCTCTATATGTCTGCAATGCTGTAGACAGATGTATTTATAAATACTTCATAAAACATAATACAAATTTACCCCCTTCCTGGAATGAATCACAAATCAAACAGAACCATTGTCAGGAAGCAATACAATTTTCTCTTAAAATGCAATAAAAATGCATCTTTCCTATTTTGAAACTAAAAGCTTTAATCTATTAGTATAAAAGCTTTGATTGTAAAATTGATTTTCCCTGAAATAATGGGCATTCCAAATGATACATTTCCTGAATGACGAGCCCAAGTTGCTAATTATCACCTTTTACGGTCCAGGAGCCATTGTGTTATTAGATTTCTCAGACATTTTTTTTTTTTTAAAGACAGAAAAATCTTTCCATACTAGAATATTTCTGTATTGATTTTATATTATTTTGTACATTTCAAACATAGCACCATTAGCTCATCTCACTACAGAATCAAGTTATTTATGTGTGAAGATATTCAAGAAGCAGTTTTTACAAAGTCTGGCCGTTCAAAATGGAGACAATGCACTTTGGATAATAAAATCTATATAATTTATAATTCCAGCTTTCTGCAATTTTGTCAAATGAATAACTGGTGTTATAACCATGTTTGCTTATAAAAAAAATATGTATAAGCAGTGAATAGTATTGCATGTGTTAGCAGTGAACAGTAGTGTGTTAGAAGTGAACAGTGTAGTGTATGTTAGAAATGAACAACATTGCATATGTTAGCAGTGAACAGTAGTGTGTGATAGCAGTGAATAGTCTTGCATGTGTTAGCAGTGAACAGAAGTGTGTGTTAGTGGTGAACAGTAGTGTGTGTTAGCAGTGAACAGTAGTACATGTAAGAAGTGAACAGTAGAGTGTGTTAGCAGGGAACAGTATTGCAGGTGTTTGCAGTGAACAGTAGAGTGTGTTAGCAATGAACAGTATTGCATGTGTTAGCAGTGAACAGTTGTGTGTTAGCAGTGAGCAGTAATGAGCTTGTTAGCAGTGAACAGTAGTGTGTATTAGCAGTGAATAGTAGAGTGTTAGCAGTGACTAGTATTGCATATACTAGCATTGAACAGTAGTGTTAGCAGGGAATAGTATTGAGTTTGTAAGAAGTGAACAGTAGTGTGTGTTAGCAGTGAATAGTATTGAGTTTGTTAGCAGTGAGTAGTAGTTCATGTGTTAGCAGTGAACAGAAGTGTATGTTAGCAGTGAATAGTATTGAGTTTGTTAGCTGTGAGTAGTTGTTCATGTGTTAGCAGTGAACAGTACAGTTAGCAGTGAATAGTATTGAGTTTGTTAGCAGTGAGTAGTTGTTCATGTGTTAGCAGTGAACAGTAGAGTTGGCAGTGAATAGTATAGTTTTTGTTAGCAGTAAATAGTAGTGTTTTAGCAGTGAATAATATTGCATGTGTTAGCAGTGAACAGTAGAGTGTAAGCAGTGAATAGTCTTGAATGTGCTAGCAGTGAACAGTATTGCATGATTTAGCAGTGAATAGTAGTGTGTTAGCAATGAATAATAGTGTGTGTAAGCAGTGAATAGTATTGCATGAGTAAGCAGTGATAGTAGTTTGTTAGCAGTGAGTATCAATGTGGGTAAGCAGTTAAGTTATTCATGTGTTAGCAGTGAATAGTATTGCATGTATTAGCAGTGCATAGTTGTGCATGTGTAAGCAGTGAGTAGTAGTGTGTTAGCAGTGAACAGTCATGCATGTGTAAGCAGGGAATATGGTAAGTTAGCATTGAATAGTTTTGCATGTGTAAACAGTGAATAGTCATGCATATGTAAGCAGTAAATAGTGGTATGTTAGCAGTGAATAGTTCTGTATGTGTAAGCAGTGAATAGTGGTCAATATGTTATCAATGAATAGTTTTGCATTTGTAAGCAGTGAATAGTAATGAGTGTTAGCAGTGAATATTCATATATGTGTAAGCAGTGAGAGGTGGTGAGTATGTTTGCAGTTAATAGTTTTGCATTTATAAGCAGCGAATAGTGAGTTTGTTAGCAGTGAATAGTCTTCATGTGTAAGCAGTGAACAGTAGAGTGTGTTAGCAGTGTTTAGTCATTCATGTGTAAGCAGTGAACAGTAGAGTGTGTTTGCAGTGAATAGTCCTTCATGTGTTAGCAGTGAAGTTTTGTGTAAACAGGGAGAGTATTGCGTTTGTTTGCAGTAAATAGTAGTGTGTGTTAGCAGTGAATAGTAAGTAAAGTTAGCAGTGAAAAGTCTTGCATGTGTTAGCAGTGACTAGTAGTGCATTTGTTTTTTGTAATTCAACTTTTATTTCATCATTGTATCAATATTATTACATAAACGATACAAAACATGATAATGTTTTTTTATAAATTCTGGTTATACTAATTCGCATAGTTCAGTTTTAATTGCATATATATCAACACAGTCTCAATAACAAACATCTCCATGTTTTTGCCAGTAAGTGAAAAAATCTACTTAAAATGATAATATGATAAAAACAATATTTTTTTTTTGTTGAAAAAAAAAAAAAAAAAAAAAAAAAACAGGAAAAGAAAGGAAGATTTTGATTTTTTATGACTTATAATGAAAAGAGTGAAAAAAAAGAAAAAAAAAAGATTGTCTCGTCCATGTAAATATCATTAACAATTCCTAACAGCTTTCCCAGTTTTTAATATTATTGTCATTTATAATATTTTAACGGAGATAAAGTAGTGCATTTGTTAGCAGTTTTAATATTACTCTTTATGGTCTGACACTGCCTACAAATGGTATTAGTAGCACCGACAGCTCGCCGACTACTCAAACAAATGCTTTATATAACACTTCTTCAACAATTGCCTAGCTGGGTTTTTTTGCTCTGAAGAAAATGTGGATATAATTTAATTCTTCAAATAAAATTTCTGCACTGCTATTAGTTTAAACTTATTAATTTACATTGATTCTGAAACAAGTTATTTCAACTTATACAAATCATGCCAGTACTTAAAGCATAATTATGTGGAAAATGTGTCAAGGAACTACACATAACCCTCACAAAGCATTGAATCCAAGATCCTCCAATCATCATAGGGGCCGATGAAAAACGTGTCTTGAATGTTTGCTGTAAAAGTTACTCACCATCTTATATGAGCCTTAACAATTTACTATTTTGCATGTCCTCCTGAATTCATGTACCATATGAGAGAGAATAAAGGATAATGATTTTAATTTAAGATGCCCACGCTAATTTTACAGGATACAAATGGGTGTAATTATGAAACAAGAGGCCCAAAAAGCCTGAGGACGCTCTACTGACTCATAGTGGCCATAGCACATTTTGAAATTCTACTATGCAATAGAAACATCGGGGCGTGGTCATTTTTAACTCTAGGGACACCATTTGAACAAATCTAGTTGGTCATCATTACCACATAAACTTTTTGAAAATCTGTTGGGCCGTTCATGAGAAGAAGATTTTTTAAGTTTTGGACTATCTTTAGTAACGGTGGCCATCTTGAATTTTAGATAAAAAAAATCTTTTGTATAGTCTCCTATGCAATAGAAACATCCATGTGAAGTTTCAGTTTAATTGGCCTAGTGCTTTCAGAATAAATGAAAAAAAAAGAGAATTTTCTGTTTTCCCACAGTATCCCTATGTAAAATTCTAAGTCCCCTTACAGGGCCCCTATATATTTTAGCCCCTAAATTCTTATCTGCAATCAAACCCCTACACATAGGGATAATTTATATCAAATATGTACAAATATGACATACTGGTTCTTAAGAAAACGATTTTACTAATTCCCAATTTGTACCCTTTTGGGGCCCCTCCTGACCCCTTAAGACATAGGAACCCAGTCATTTTTACAAATCTCAACCTCCTTCACCTAAAAATGCTTTAGTGAAGATATAGGCAAAATCATTTCCATTTAAAAAAAATATATATATATAATTATATATTATATTATATTGACATGTGTCCCCTAATTGAACTCTCGGGGCAGGGTCATATTTAACCGTAGGGACACCATTTGAACAAATCTAACAAAACTATAGTTGGTCATCATAAACATTTTGAAAATCTGTTGGGCCGTTCATGAGAAGAAGATTTTTTAATTTTTGGACTGTTTTTAGTAATGGCGGCCATCTTGAGTTTCAGATCGAAAAAAAAAAAATCCTCTTTATAGTCTCCTATGCAACAGAAACACCCATGTGAAGTTTCAGTTTAATTGGCCTAGTGGTTTCAGAGAAAGTGCTGCTAAGAGACGACAGACGACAGATGTCAGACAACAGACGACCGACAAGGCGCCATCGCATAAGCACTTCTGGCCTTTGACCAGTAGAGCTTAAAACAAGGATAAGAATTAAAAGACTAATGATGTGGTGTCATTATGAATAAAACATTAAAATGAACAATAACGTGCACCTGTATTCTTACATCCACGAGCAAATGAACAGTATTCAATAAATTAAAGCAGAATGATGATAACAACAATAATTGCCAAAAATTACCCTATACCTCATCTCGTCTCATATGCTGTGTAAAAACAATTTCAGAAGCTTTGTTTGGCTTTTTAAAGATTTACAGGGTAAATATTCTGCTGAAAACATTCTACCCACTGCTGATATATTCTACTTATTCTACCCATGGAAGTCAGGTAAACCCGATAAACGGCATGTTCAACCAAAATGTTTACAAAGAAAGCTCTTTCACAGTATGTCCCTAGCTAGATTATCCAATCACAGACAAGCACAAACATGTGATACAAACATACGGACCCATGAACAAATACAGTTATATGCTAATATCAATTAACTTTAGCAGGGGTTTTAGACTAAATGTATCCATGAAGACTTTATAAAGTTGTTTTTTTTTCTGCCACGAGGCTTAGATGATTCCAATCCTACTTGTACTTAATTGTGTCCCTTCTCAGAGATTCTTTAACACTGACTTAACTGTAAAATGAGATGTCGTAATCCTGTACTTCAGTAACTATTGAGTTCATGTTTTGTAATTTTTTTTTATTTTTTTTTTTTCATTTTTTTATCTTTTGTCTTCAGAAAGATCATGACAATGTACAATATATCTGTCTTTATTGTTTTTAAGCAGAGAACTTTTGTGAACAGCTACTTTGACAGACTTGACATTATTATGGATACATTTGTTCTAATTGGAGGAATGGCAATGCAATGACAATAGCTATGCAGCAATGCTGATGACCAAAGCTGTCGACAGTTTTGTTTTCACAATGGTTATGTAACAAGACTGGTGACTGTAGCGGACCCACCTTCAGGTCACGATGGATAACCAAACTCTGGTGACACAGGTTAACACCTTCCAGAATTTGCTGAATGCAGCGACTGAAACACCAAAATATACCCATATTTCTTAATGCTCTTTCAAGATCTTGGATTCAAAACTCTTTACTTGTAACTCAATCTTGTGTTAAAAACTCTTTACTTGCAATTCAATATTGGATTCAAAATTCTTTACTTGCAATTCAATCTTAGATTCAAAACTCTTTACTTGCAATTCAATCTTGGATTCAAAACTCTTTACTTGCAATTCAATATTGGATTCAAAATTCTTTACTTGCAACTCAATGTTGGATTCAAAACTCATTACTTGCAATTCAATATTCAAAACTTTTTACTTGCAATTCAATCTTGTATTCAAAACTCATTACTTGCAACTCAATCTTGTATTCAAAACTCTTTATTTGCAACTTAATCATTGATTCAAAACTTTTTACTTGCAATTCAATGTTGGATTCAAAACTATTTACTTGCAACTTAATCTTGGATTCAAAATTCTTTATTTGCATTGTAATTCAATGTAGGATTCAAAACTCTTTACTTGCAACTTAATTTTAGATCAAAACTCTACTTGCAACTCAATCTTGGATTCAAAACTCTTTACTTGCAATTCAATCTTGGATTCAAAACTCTTTACTTGCAACTCAATCTTTGATTCAAAACTCTACTTACAACTCAATCTCAGATTCAAAACTCTTTACTTGCAACTCAATCTCAGATTCAAAACTCTTTACTTGCAACTCAATCTCAGATTCAAAACTCTTTACTTGCAACTCAATCTTTGATTCAAAACTCTAATTGCAACTCAATCTTGGATTCAAAACTCTAATTGCAACTCAATCTTGGATTCAAAACTCTTTACTTCCAACTCAATCTTGGATTCAAAACTCTTTACTTCCAACTCAATCTTGGATTCAAAACTCTTAACCTGCGATTCAATAGTATACATTACGAAAAATTAGATTTGTTTTGGCAAACAAATTAGATGCAAATGCCAAGTCAGGGACCTTTTCATGGAAAATTGTCATAAACAGTTGTTTGTTTTTTTGTAGCAATGACATCATTTCCAGACAATTTTTAATATTTTTCAAATTTCAGCATCCAAGCACATAATTCATCAAATCTTTCTTTCTCCTGATCTACCGCTGAAAGACAGAGCATGGTATAATGAATATGGTTAGCAAGATGACTCATACCATAGTTCAGTGACTCTCTGAGTCCTATTATTAACAAATAACACACAGGATGGCAGTTTTATGAGGGCCTATTGACACCTTGATGCCGAAAAAAGTAACAAATAAAACATTATTCATAAAAAATTCATCATGTCTCCCTCCATAAGTCAGCATATTTTCCAACATGAAGCCTGTATTTGATATATAAACGGCTATCACACTTCTTATTTCAAATCTTTTTTAAATTGTTGCAGCATCTTGCATTGCTGTTTGACATTATAATATTATAGTTTTGTAAAGGTTGAAACTTTTATTATTTTTTCTAATGGGGTTTAAAAACATTTTCAACACATTTCAGGTTATATATTTACTAGTGGAGGAAGACCTCAGACTGATCAGACTAAGTAGAACCACCGTCTTTCCGCAAGTAACTGGTAAATTTTCTCACAAAGTTTTTGGACCTTAGTGGTGAGAGGTAAGTGATCTTGAGATGTGAGATGGCACCTTAGACCACACGGCCAAACTTTGAAACAGTAGATAGCATTTGTCTATTTGTTGTTTCAATATTACTTCTGCACTTATGTTTGCACTGTTCTGATATTGTTTTGTTGGCAGATTCTAACAGACTGCATTTGTTAAGCTGTATGTTTCATATTATTTTTGAGTGTTGTTTTTACACAATCATTATAACTGAAACAGACAGCTTGTAAATGATCAATTTCTTTTTATTCTAAAAAAAATGTATGATTAATATGAACAAAATTAACTACAGAGTTTCCACACATAGCATAACACAGAAGGGCATGTATATCAATTTTTCACTTTTAAATACACTGGACATGCATAAAAACATGCCAGTCTACCAGTGTCAATAAAACATTTAATGGTGTCATAAAGACTCTGACTTTTAACGACATCAAGTCACACTAAAATCAATCTTTAACACACACATCATTTATATGCATGGTCTTGTATGCAGCTTTTAATGACAAAGGGATCCTCGAAGTTGAGTGGTTTAAGGATGTGCCTTTCATCCCTGAAGTTGGGGGTTAAGGTTGAGGTTGCTGGTTCAATCCTGGTTTGTCCAAACACTGTATTTGAGAAAGTTTGACAATTAATTGCGGAAGGATACTTGTTTTATCAGATTTACTTTGATATATGTCTCCACCAATAATGATTGATTAATTGAATATTTAGCGTCATTTTTATGCCATCCAGGGCTAACAGACGATCAGTTAACCTAACCCCTGTTTCTTCGGATCCTGAAAGGTTAACCAGTACTCCAGCACACCCCATCTCCGCAAGAAACTGGTAACTTTCTCACTTGAATCAGCAGTGACAGACGAATGATAATGAGACGCAATGTCATATATCAATCATCACTGAGACTGTCAAATGGGTGGGGATCCGAACTCACAACCCCTTCATTGATAGTCAGATGCGTAACCGACATAACTATCTCGGAAACTGTCTATTTTTAACACTTTTCACAGTTATGAAAATGTAATACACGACAAATGACAATCACACGCATACTGAACGTGATGAAAAGGATGGTATATTAAATACAATTACTGTATTTTAACTTCAACTATGATAAATATTTTAAATATTGATTTTACTGATCAATAGCAATAAAATGCACAGAATAAATAAAGATTGAATTTCTTTAATAGGTCAGGAGACCTGGGTACAGGTAAAGTCTATACAGTGTGGATGTCACAAAATATTCGTGGCTAATGGATTTTGTTATAATTGAGGCTCCCCATGAAATCAATGAAAATTAATCGCTCACAAAAATTAGTCCCCACGAAAATTGAAGATTTTGCAGTACTATAAATAATGCTGAGAATGAAGAAACAAATCTCACTAAATTTCAACCTCTAAATTATTGAATTGCAACAACCGACTCTTCCTTCTATTTGTTTAACATTCCTTGACCATTGAGGATCTTAATGATCAGGGTTTGAAATTAGCATTGGAATGCTTCCAAAATTTGAGCAGATTTTAGAAAATGTGAGTTGAAATTCCCACTGCATAAAAATCAAGAGGGCCAAGATGGCCCTATATCGTTCACCTGACTGACATTGAGTCACCCAACTTAAGTGGATTATATAATACATGTACACTAAAAATTCCAGAAAAACGAGATGGGCAAGAATTTTTATTTGTTTTGAAGATGTAACAGATGCGTAGAAGAGTTCAAACTTTGTAGAGGTTCACCCATGTTAAACGTCAGTGAAATTACATTGAAATCAGGTCAGTAGATTCTGACAAGAAGCTTTTGAAGTTTTTACTATAGCTGCCTGTATAGTAAACTAGCACCTCACTGTTGGGGTCATGTTTTTTAACAAATCACAACAGCTTGAACAAACTTGGTAAAGGGTCACCCAAGGAACATTTTGCAAAATTATTTTAAAATTGATCCAGTGGTTTCTGACAAGAAGATTTTTTAAGTTTACTATAGCTTATATAGTCAACTAACCCCACCCCCTGGCCGCCATGTTTTTCGACGAATCACTATGGTTTGAACAAATTTGGTGGGGGTTCCTCAAAGGAATAGTTCTGTGAAATTATTTTAAAATTAAGCCAGTAGTTTCTGACAAGAAGAATTTTTAGTTATTACTGTAGCTTATATTGTAAACTAACCCACCCCCTGGTCGCCATGTTTTTGGTGAATCAAGATGGCTTGAACAAACTTGGTAGAGGGTCACCCAAGGAACAGTTCTGTGATATTATTTTAAAATCGACCAAGTAGTTTCTGACAAAAAGATTTTTTAAGTTTTTACTATAGCTTATATTGTAAACTAACCCACCCCCTGGTCGCCATGTTTTTGGCGAATCAAGATGGCTTGAGCAAACTAAGGAGAGGGGGTCACCCAAGACATTTCTGTGAAATGATTTTAAAATCGACCAAGTAGTTTCTGACAAAAAGATTTTTTAAGTTTTTACTATAGCTTATATAGTAAATTAACCCCACCCCCTGGCTGCCATGTTTTTTTGATGAATCAAGATGAATTGAACAAACTTGGTAGAGGGTCACCAAAGGATCATTTCCGTGAAATGATTTTAAAATCGAGACAGTAGTTTCTGAGAAGAAGATTTTTGAAGTTTTTACAATAGCTTATATAGTAAATTAACCCCACCCCCTGGCCACCATGTTTTTTAACGAATCAAGATGGCTTGAACCAACTTGGTAGAGGGTCACTCAATGAATATTTCTGTGAAATGATTTTAAAATCGAGCCAGTAGTTTCTGACAAGAAGATTTTTTAAGTTTTTACTATAGCTTATATATAGTAAACTAACCCCACCCCCTGGCCGACATATTTTTCATTGAATCAAGATGGCTTGAACAAACTTGGTAGAGGGTCACCCAAGGAACATTTCTGTGAAATTATTTTAAAATCGAGCCAGTAGTTTCTGACAAGAAGATTTTTTAAGTTTTTACCAATTAAACTTGCCCCGTCCCCTTGGGGCCATGTTTTTTGACAAATTAAGATGGCTTGAACAAACTTGGTAGAGGGTCACCCAAGAAACATTTCTGTAAAGTTATATCAAAATTGGCCCAGTGGTTTCAGAGGAAAAGTTGTTAGAAGTTAAAAGTTAACGACAGACAACAGACAATGGACACAAGGCAATCACAAAAGCTCACCTGTAAGCCGGCTCAGGTGAGCTAAAAACCAGAGAGCCAAGATACCCCTATATCGCCCATCTGAGTGACCTTAAGTCACCTAACTTAAGTAGATTATATAATACATGTACACTCAAAATTCCAGAAAAACGAGATGGGTGAGAAGTTAGAATTTTGACTTGTTTTGAAGATGTAACAGATGCGTAAAAGAGTTGTGCGATAACAATAGTATCCTTGTGCGGATATCTGGATATCAGATATCGAAAGAAAGTTTTCACTATATATCCATATAAAAAAAAACAAAGGTTCAGAGCAACTTCATGACTATATAATAATCACGTAACTTAACTCCTGTACTGTAACATTTTAAATCAATGCTAATTCGTGAATCATTTCAACAAAAATACAGTGCTCTCAACTATTAAAATTACTCAACAAAACAAATATGGACAAAGTTCTATCAGAGTAGTTGAATAATAAATAAATTTACATCTGTTTTAGATTGAAAGTAAAGTACAGTTTATGTTCCATCAGGGTAGTTTATATGAATGGTTTAATGCCATTGACAACACATTTCAGGTTATATATGGCATATGCAGTTTTACTGTTGAAGGAAGATCTATGACTGAGTAGAACCACCGTCCTTCCACAAGTAACTGGAAACTTTCTCAAATAAAGTTTTTGGAGCGAGTGGGAATCAAATCTACTACCTTAGCTGTGAGAGTTAAGTGATCTTGAGACGGCGCCTTAGACCACTCGGCCACGGAAGACCCCTTGTTTATTATGAAAAACAGACAAAATGAGCTCTTTCTTTGCCAGCTGTATAGATTTACTATTGGATTTTAATACTGCAGACAGTGTTATTGATTCCTGTGGGAAAGTAGTTAAAAATTCAAGTCAAATATTCAATATAACAATCTAAATCAATTGCTGCATAAAAATCTATATTTGCTATCAATAATAAAGAAATCTTGTTTGTTTGAACTACTTGCATACTGCTCTATTCTTCCTTTAAACCCCAAACTTTTCTATAAAAAGAAATGGGAGGAGCCTAATTTCGAATGGTGGCACTTTCTTGCAACAATGTTGAATTGGGAGATGTTTTCTGTAAAACATAGTAACAAAGTTATCATTATTTTCAAAAAAAGGTGCAATTGCAGGGACATGTTTTGTCTTTACAAAAATGCCCTTTACTCATAATAGCTCCCTGAAACAAAGTAGTAGTAGTCCTTACAAAATTGAAATATCAAGGAAAATTTGCTAAATATTTGAATTTTGAACCCCGTTTGACCCTCGTCATGTAATGTAAAACAGTAACACTTGCTTGGAGATGTGTATAACCCACTTGCGAGGAGCCATGTAGTGTTTGATATCTCAGAGTAGAATAATGTGTTTGACTTTCAGTTTGTGAATTAGGAAGATAAATCTCATAATGTTTCTGCCTTTTTCATTGATAAACAAATGATTATACATTGTAGTTTATGGCTTATCCCAGATTCATGCATACATGCTTTTTATTCGGATGCAAATAAGTAACCATTCACACTAACCTTGGTTGATCAGTGTTTTGAATCCTTTTGTAAACAACTTTAAGTCTTGTTATTTTAGCAAATAAATGTCATTTTATTGTTTATACATGTCTTATATCACAGCCTTCAATTTTAAACACTTAGTGCTATAAAGGTGGCATATGAGGTTTGTAAATGAACCATGTACTAGATTCAAAACACAACTTAGCATAATTAAGATCTTGGTGGTTCAATATTCTTTGCTTTTTTCTTACATAATTAAGTAGGAACCAAACTCCTACATTTGAAAACATATTCCAGTATTTTCTGTATCTATGTTTTGGTAAATGACTGTTTCTTTGATTATGAAATGAACATTCACCTAGCCAAAACTGATGTTAAAATGTTATAAACGGACATGAAAACAATATCCATAACTGTTTAATATTATTTTCATCATCAGCATCATAATCATATGATCATTTTCCCCAGCTGTGCCTCAGTTTTTGTCCTGATTGCCATCTGACAATAAATATTCCTTTATGCTTTGTGTCTAACTATCATTATTTTCATCACCATTAATTGACCCATCTGGTGTATCTAAATAATTCTCAAAATCACATTCATTATAATCAAATAAATGAAATAATATACGAAACTGTTCCCTCAAACTTTCAAAGTATTTCCACGATTTTCTTCCATTTGTAAGTTTTGCCAGGGAAATTGTGAACCTAACTGGAATGATGTCAAAGGGGTTTCTGTATTTTTCAATCTTTGTATGTTTTGTCTCACAAATAATTGTTTGCCCTTTTCTTGTGTCCAAGCAATTTATTTACAATTCATTACAACATGTATGCCTGTTTGATAGAAGTCCATAATAAATAAGATAAACCATTTTTCATAAATAGTTTCATTCTTTCTAAGCAAATAATGTACTAATCCATGGAACTTGAACCAAATAATTTCACTTTGTCTCTTTGATCATGACCAGAGATGTGTTATATGAAGCCCCCCCCCCCCCCCTCCCCCTCCCAATCATGAAACTGTAAATTGGATGTATTTTGTTTATTATGCAATGCAGATAAGATGTCCATTGCAATATATTTGAGTGCTGTGTTTGCTGTAGTAAATCTGGGGAAACCTTTGTTTCAATCCATAATACTGAGGAACCTGCACGTACAATAAACATTGTTGCTTAGATTAACTTCCATAATATCAACCAAATATATTTACAAAAAATTCAGAAAGTGTGTTAACTTGCAACAGGCAGTATCCTGTATGGCTATGCTGGTAGTTACAGCTTATGTTGGACATAAGTATTATCAAATAACTGATGTAAACTTGTTGGCTGCTAGTGATAAGCTCCGCCTATAATACTGTGTGTAGCTGCTACCGGCGATGGGCCTCCCCCCACACCCAAAATATTCAGTTTCAGCATATACTTTGGAGCCTGGAAATACATCCTCTTACACTCCCCACGAAGGTTCCCCCCTTTAATTTTCGGTTTGTTATGAACAAATTAATGTAAATCTACCATATCATGTTTTTGCTACTTGAGAGTAGATTTCATTTTGACATTGCAACAATCTTTTAAAGGGAGTATATCAGGAAAAAACGCTATAAATGTCTTAAAATTAAAATAATTATCAAAAAATGGATAAAAAGCATCTCATTATCACTAATGAATAAAATCTGAATTGTTTGGTATGTAAAATTCACCATAAAGTGACAAAATCAATATCTGAATTGGAGTGGTAAACTTGAAATGCAATCCCCATTCTAAAAATAGATAGCACTTAAATACTGTTTTGCAATCTTCGCATCATCATTCGGACACTTTCTAAAATGAAACAAGTTTTACTACATGTAAACCTATATAACTGATCAAATTGAAATCAAAATGAAATCACATGACTCATTTAATTCGTCACAAAATAAGCAATTTTTTGTGGGAAATCTATTTAAGTCTAACCTAGGCGCATAGCCCAAGCTAGGATATTCCTTTTCAATCATTATTTTGTCATGTTTGAATAGATATCTTTAAGACAATACAGGGTCAGTTAATATATATAAGCACGATATATAGGGAAAAAATGTTTTTAGCTAATTTTAAAAGATTTTGAAAATCCTGATAAGTTCCCTTTAATAGTAAGAAAGCGAGTATTTAATGGCAGCCATAATGGATGATAGGAAACCATGGATCCAGAATCACATACAAGATCTGGCGAGTCTTTCTCAAGTTTGTGGCAGCAGCCATGGTAAGGAATGATAACAGAGAGTGGGGATAATGTATTAGAACAACCTAATTAGGCAGCCATGTTATTTTTTCTCTCGCTTTAATGATCAATTATCAGCCTTCACCTATGATGGTATTCACACTCAAGTCTGTATTTGTATACAATTAGCATGTTTATGTATGAACAAAAGCAACCTATAAATTACTGAATTTCTATAATAGACTCCAGCAGTCTTGCAGTTCTGGACCAGTCATTGACCATGTGCAGGATCACAAAGAGAATTCAAACTTACTGGGCTGGGTACCATCTTGAAATCAATTCTTTATTTACATAATTATTATTCAAAAAGGCTGTTTTGTTTTAAGAATTAACAGAGAGGCAAATAATGTTGACCCATGATCCGACAGCAAATTATTCTCAGACTGATCTGGGTCTACATTGTTTGCAAATCTCTGACAGGAACAGTAACTGACACATGAAATTATCATTTAAAAACCAAAAGCTCACCTAGCATCTGCCTCACTATAAAATTCTCTGGCTACAATATCTTCAAATAATTCTCCTCCAGTTACTCTGAAATAGACAAGGTAGATAACTATTAAATAGAAATTAAAATAATGGAAATAACAAAGTATAGGCTAGAAGTTATATGGATCTTTAACAAAGTATAGGCTAGAAGTTATATGGATCTTTAACAAAGTATAGGCTAGAAGTTATATGGATCTTTAACAAAGTATAGGCTAGAAGTTATATGGATCTTTAAACAACAAAGTATAGGCTAGAAGTTATATGGATCTTTAAACAACAAAGTATAGGCTAGAAGTTATATGGATCTTTAAACAACAAAGTATAGGCTAGAAGTTATATGGATCTTTAACAAAGTATAGGCTAGAAGTTATATGGATCTTTAACAAAGTATAGGCTAGAAGTTATATGGATCTTTAAACAACAAAGTATAGGCTAGAAGTTATATGGATCTTTAACAAAGTATAAGCTAGAAGTTATATGGATCTTTAAACAACAAAGTATAGGCTAGAAGTTATATGGATCTTTAACAAAGTATAGGCTAGAAGTTATATGGATCTTTAACAAAGTATAGGCTAGAAGTTATATGGATCTTTAACAAAGTATAGGCTAGAAGTTATATGGATCTTTAAACAACAAAGTATAGGCTAGATGTTATATGGATCTTTAACAAAGTATAGGCTAGAAGTTATATGGATCTTTAAACCGGCTTAGATGTTGATCTATATTCTCGTTCCTCGAGCAATTTCATTTGCTGAGGAAGTAGATCAGCATGTACTGAAGGTCATGACATTCTCTGTAAACTGCTGGGTTTTTTTTAAAAAAAATCTTATTTTATTGTCTGGGAATGTAGAATATCTAAGATAGAAATGGATCATGTTTTGTATGTGTGTTTTTGGGTGTTTTTTTTGTTGTTGTTTTATTTTGGGGGGGGGGGGGCTCTTAAAGCAGTGGCAGTCAGTGCACCTACACCTTGTTACTGGGATTTACTAGGTGGTTAACCAGTGCTTAGGTTAAGACACATCTTATATATTATAATCTATGCAAGTACCTGACAACTTTTCAAAATTCTATAATTTTTATCAAAATGGTGCAAATATGAAAT
Organism: Panopea generosa; assembly: GCA_029582155.1. Lineage (NCBI taxonomy): Eukaryota > Metazoa > Mollusca > Bivalvia > Adapedonta > Hiatellidae > Panopea > Panopea generosa. The sequence continues at coordinate 95,238,042 of CM055895.1, forward strand.
TAAAAAAAACCAAAGCTGTTAAATCCCTCACTTTTGTTTCTAACTGACAGTTGGTAATTTGTCTGTCAATTAGAGGTTGCTAGTTTGAATCCCTGCCGAACCTCAGACTTTGAAATAATTCGCCATTAGCTTTGTTCAGCAACCAGAAATCTCCCATCTCTGAAAATGTGGGGAAGTATTGTGTCTAGTACAGAATAACTGCCTTTGTGATCCCAGGATGACGATTAAGTGCACTAACCACCATTAACTAACTGAAATACTGTTGAAAGAAAGGCACCCACCTCCCTACAAACAAATACAAAACAAACAGAGAGAAAAAAGCATAAACAATATAATACATTAATTTTTATCTAGTTTTATAAATAACCATAAAAACTGTGTAATCACTTTCATAGTTAAAAAGCAACTCTGTTCCAAATCAACTCTGTTCCAAATCAGACTGATTCTATGTGTTAAGAGAGAAGGTGAGAGAGAGATAGACTGATGCTTCATAAATCATATGTGAAGTGTTGTTTGCTGATCAGCCAGTCAAGTAGCACTTCTACTAACAAATCTTTCTCACATCACCATCACTGTTTACTTTACTGTCTTCTCTAGTTATTGACTGCTTTTGTTCATCACTTTTTTATTCCATAACATATCTCCATGCTAATAAGATTAGAATTTATGAATCAAAAGGAATAAAGATACTTTTATTATCTTCTTGTACTATGTCTGGCGTCCCTTTCAGCAAGTTGTCAGTTATATTGCTACGGTGTCTACTTAGGACAGTATTCTGAGTGCTGTCACTCGAGTATCATGCCACAGACACATAGTGTGATACCCCTACCAGTCACATTATAATGACTATGGGTTGACCAGACATATAACTAAATACTGAGCGTCAAGTGAGGTAGCCTCTTATACCATTTTTCAAGACTTTGTTATGACCTCACCGGGGATCGAACCCACAACCTTCGACGTTCTACAACTAGACCACCTCTGCGGTAGTTCATATCTTGAAAACTATGTATAACAGAACAGCCAGTCAAGAACATTTGGTTGAATCATCAGTTTTTGCCATCTTAATCATCATAATATTGATGCTTCTATTGATGCTACTGATGATGATGTTATTTACATGAAGAAGTTATAACAAACAGTACAAAGAAATATGTCATAATTACAATAAATAAACATAATTTAAATCATGGTGACGATGAGAGATGTAAGGATGATAGAATTGACACTGATAAAAACTAGAATTTGTTTTTCAGTGAATTATGAGAATTAACTTAAATGTTATTTTTAATGTTCAAAACTGGCCAGTTCTAGGGCTGGTGATTGTTATATTCAGAACTGGCAAGTTCTAGGACTGGTGATTGTTATATTCAGAACTGGCAAGTTCTAGGACTGGTGATTGTTATATTCAGAACTGGCAAGTTCTAGGGCTGGTGATTGTTATGTTCAGAACTGGCAAGTTCTAGGGCTGGTGATTGTTATATTCAGAACTGGCAAGTTCTAGGGCTGGTGGTTGTTATGTTCAGAACTGGCAAGTTCTAGGGCTGGTAATTGTTAATGTTCAGAACTGGCAAGTTCTGGACTGGTGATTGTTATGTTCAGAACTGGCAAGTTCTAGGGCTGGTGATTGTTATGTTCAGAACTGGCAAGTTCTAGGGCTGGTAATTGTTAATGTTCAGAACTGGCAAGTTCTAGGACTGGTGATTGTTATATTCAGAACTGGCAAGTTCTAGGGCTGGTGATTGTTATATTCAGAACTGGCAAGTTCTAGGACTGGTGATTGTTATATTCAGAACTGGCAAGTTCTAGGACTGGTGATTGTTATATTCAGAACTGGCAAGTTCTAGGACTGGTGATTGTTATATTCAGAACTGGCAAGTTCTAGGGCTGGTGATTGTTATGTTCAGAACTGGCAAGTTCTAGGGCTGGTGATTGTTATATTCAGAACTGGCAAGTTCTAGGACTGGTGATTGTTATATTCAGAACTGGCAAGTTCTAGGACTGGTGATTGTTATATTCAGAACTGGCAAGTTCTAGGGCTGGTGATTGTTATGTTCAGAACTGGCAAGTTCTAGGGTTGGTAATTGTTAATGTTCAGAACTGGCAAGTTCTGGACTGGTGATTGTTATGTTCAGAACTGGCAAGTTCTAGGGCTGGTGATTGTTATGTTCAGAACTGGCAAGTTCTAGGGCTGGTAATTGTTAATGTTCAGAACTGGCAAGTTCTGGACTGGTGATTGTTATATTCAGAACTGGCAAGTTCTAGGGCTGGTGATTGTTATGTTCAGAACTGGCAAGTTCTAGGGCTGGTAATTGTTAATGTTCAGAACTGGCAAGTTCTGGACTGGTGATTGTTATGTTCAGAACTGGCAAGTTCTAGGGCTGGTGATTGTTATATTCAGAACTGGCAAGTTCTAGGGCTGGTGATTGTTATGTTCAGAACTGGCAAGTTCTAGGGCTGGTGATTGTTATGTTCAGAACTGGCAAGTTATAGGGCTGGTGATTGTTATGTTCAGAACTGGCAAGTTCTGGACTGGTGATTGTTATGTTCAGAACTGGCAAGTTCTAGGGCTGGTGATTGTTATATTCAGAACTGGCAAGTTCTAGGGCTGGTGATTGTTATGTTCAGAACTGGCAAGTTCTAGGGCTGGTAATTGTTAATGTTCAAGCTGGCAAGTTCTGGACTGGTGATTGTTATGTTCAGAACTGGCAAGTTTTAGGACTGGTGATTGTTATATTCAGAACTGGCAAGTTATAGGACTGGTGATTGTTATATTCAGAACTGGCAAGTTCTAGGGCTGGTGACTGTTATGTTCAGAACTGGCAAGTTCTAGGGCTGGTAATTGTTAATGTTCGGAACTGGCAAGCTCTGGACTGGTGATTGTTAATGTTCAGACCTGGCAAGTTCTAGGGCTGGTGATTGTTAATGTTCAGGCCTGGCAAGTTCTAGGGCTGGTGATTGTTAATGTTCAGGCCTGGCAAATTCTGGACTGGTGATTGTAAATGTTCAGACCTGGCAAGTTCTAGGGCTGGTGATTGTTAATGTTCAGGCCTGGCAAATTCTGGACTGGTGATTGTAAATGTTCAGACCTGGCAAGTTCTAGGGCTGGTGATTGTTAATGTTCAGAACTGGCAAGTTCTAGGACTGGTGATTATGATCAAAACTGGCAAGTTCTAGAACTGGTGATTGTTAATGTTCAGACCTGGCAAGTTCTGGACTGGTGTTTGTTAATGTTCAGAACTGGCAAGTTCTAGGGCTGGTGATTGTTTATGATCAGAACTGGTGATTGTTAATGTTCAGAGCTGGCAAGTTCTGGACTGGTGTTTGTTAATGTTCAGAACTTGCAAGTTGTAGGGCTGATGATTGTTTATGTTCAGGACTGGCAAGTTCTGGACTGGTGATTGTTAATGTTCAAAACTGGCAAGTTCTGGACTGGTGATTGTTAATGTTCAGAACTTGCAAGTTGTAGGGCTGGTGATTGTTTATGTTCAGGACTGGCAAGTTCTAGGGCTGGTGATTGATGTTCAGAACTGGCAAGTTCTAGGGCTGGTGATTGTTTATGATCAGAACTGGTGATTGTTAATGTTCAGAGCTGGCAAGTTCTGGACTGGTGTTTGTTAATGTTCAGAACTTGCAAGTTGTAGGGCTGGTGATTGTTTATGTTCAGGACTGGCAAGTTCTGGACTGGTGATTGTTAATGTTCAGAACTGGCAAGTTGTAGGGCTGGTGATTGTTAATGTTCAGAACTGGCAAGTTCTAGGACTGGTGATTGTAAATGTTCAGACCTGGCAAGTTCTAGGGCTGGTGATTGTTAATGTTCAGAACTGGCAAGTTCTTGGGCTGGTGATTATTAATGTTCAGACCTGGCAAGTTCTGGACTGGTGATTGTTAATGTTCAGACCTGGCAAGTTCTAGGGCTTGTGATTGTTAATGTTCAGAACTGGCAAGTTCTAGGACTGGTGATTGTAAATGTTCAGACCTGGCAAGTTCTAGGGCTGGTGATTGTTAATGTTCAGAACTGGCAAGTTCTAAGGCTGGTGATTGTTAATGTTCAGAACTGGCAAGTTCTTGGGCTGGTGACTGTTAATGTTCAGAACTGGCAAGTTCTTGGGCTGGTGATTGTTAATGTTCAGAACTGGCAAGTTCTAAGGCTGGTGATTGTTAATGTTCAGAACTGGCAAGTTCTAAGGCTGGTGACTGTTAATGATCAGAACTGGCAAGTTCTACGGCTGATGATTGGGCTGCAAGAAAAACTGAAATGAAAGAAAAGGGGACAATAATGGACATCTAGGTTTCGCATCGATCATTCACAGCAACTTTTTTCAAAGTGTTTGTTGGTTGTGAAGAAGGAGCATGGGTAATATTTTTCATTCAGAACATTTAAAAAGCCATATTCCATATAAAACTAATATTTTAACATGTTTTTAAAACAGCTGAACCTTTCCTAAATTGAAACAACTATTGGTCTGCACAGATTTTATAATTTCATATTATAATTACCCATCATATATATATATATTTTCAGAGTAAGTGTTTTTGTAACATTTCTATAACCAGAGAAATTGATGCCTAAATGTTTTGATACAGCTCCAATGATATTGGTGCTTGGAGAAGTAATAAAGCTTAGAGAAAATGGAAATACATCCTAGTAGACCTTAAACATGCTTTACAGAGACAGATAGGAAAGCCGGATATTCAGTCATCTGTAAGGCTCTGTGAAGCTGGATGAAAATACGGAGATTAATTTACAGCCTTATGGCTCCCAAACTGACAATTCATTATGTATGAAATAAAAGTTAATTGTTGGAATAAACATATATGAATCATTGGTGGCGAATGAATTAGTAGGAAATTACACTTAAAATAAGGATGGAAATGTATAAAGGCCTAGATAATTAATTATCTTTTCAGGTATTGTTGTGCAAGATGTTTTGAATTTTGCTTTTAGCTACATTTTAGTCCATTCAAGGCATTGTGATTCAGTGGATCAAGATTTTTTTTTATTTTGAATGGGGTTTAACGCCATTTTCAACACATTTCAGGTAAATATGGCATATCCAGTTTTACTGGTGGAGGAAATCCTCAGATTGTCAGACTGAGTAGAACCAAAGTCCTTTGGCAAGTAACTGGATCAAGATTTAAATACTGGTTCTGCTTCCCACGAAACTAAGTAAGTCTTGACCTGATTTCATAATAAATCTGACAAGTTAATATAAACCAGGGCTCTTGTTTGGCGTTTTTTTGGCCGCCCAAATTTTGGCCCCATTCCACATGTCCTGGAATTTATATACTATTTGAACTTCCCCTCTGGCCTCATTCCTCTAAAGCGAATGGATGGCCCTGTAAAGTTGTGATTTAAGACTGACTGAGACAGCATTACAAGCAATGCCGCACTGAAGCATAATATTGCACACATGGTACAATATCCAATCCAATTGCATTATAATGTTATTTTAAAATTTTAATCCACATCTGGCAAGCCAGCAAGATAGTTATGAGCCTTGTAAGAAATGATAAAGGGCAATTTTGAGAAATAGTTGAGGCAAATCCTTTTTTATTATTTTCTTAGCTCAAGATATACTGCACAAAATCTTTAACCTAAAAACCTAAGTAAAAAGGGGACATAACTTATGGTGTAAGAGCTATGGACCTTGTCAGTAATGATGCAGATGATTGTGAAAAACAAATGTCAGAAGTACAAATGCAATTCCTTGGGTAATTTTTTAGTTACATTTCATGTAAACAAAAACTTTAACCTGAAAAATCTAAGTGAAACAGGTGCATAATTCACGAAAAAAAATGGTAGGAGAGTTATATACCTTGTGGTTTAAAGTTTTTAATCTTTTGGTATAATTTAGTTATAAGTCTATAGAACAGGAACTTTTAACCTGAAAATCAATGTAAAAAGTGGGCATAGGTCAAGAAAAATAGCAAGAGGAGAGTTAAGGGCCTTGTCTGTTATTCTAGTGATGTTGTGAAACAATTGTTTAAAGTTGGAAGTCAATACTTTGGGAATTTTTAGTTAAAATTCCAGAGCATGGGAAACTCCAACCTGAAAACCTTGAGGAAAAAGTGGACATGAATAACTTAGAGAAAAAATGTGGTAGTCATGGACCTCGTGAGTACTGATGTAACTGATGGAAATAAACAGTCGCTTTAATTTTGAAGCAAATCTATTTGCCAATTTTAGAGTTATGGTATTGCACAAATTTTAACCACACTCTGGACACCGATACACGGGCAAAAATAATAGCTCTCCCTATTCTTTGCATTGTCAAGCTTATAACAAGAAAATGATTGGACTACTATATACAAACACGCAATGTCAAATAGTTCAAATTATAGGTTATATAATATATAGCACATGGTTTTATTGGTGGAGAAAAACTCCTGATACATAGAGATCTATAAATCTGGATAAAATAATAACACTTCGGTCAGTAACTAACAAACATTCTCTATTTATAAATCTTCAGACTGTGCTGGGCTAAAACCAACAACTTCAGCAGTGACAGTAAAGTGATTTTGAGTTTGGTGAATACTGGAGAAGGCTGACAATGCCATCAGCCAGACATGAAAACAAAACCACACATATTTCTTAAGCATCTAAGGGACAATGTCTCAGTTCATCTTATCCGCAGATCACCAGGATATCCATACCTAGCATGCCAGTGTACAATAGAATACCCTGACACTGTCAGCATAATAATATATAACAAGTTTTTATACTGACAAAATATATAAATTGAGTGTAAGAGCCGTCTACAGCTGTCTATAATCTATAGGCGACATCACTAGTTGTTTGCCATATTTAGCCAAATAGCTGCTAACCAATGTCTGTTTTATATCGTAGAAAACATCTACTGGAAAAAAAAATCAATGTGATTTCATGGAATAGATGTTAAATAATTGACTCAGGAAGTGATTGTTCCTTGTTTTCCCATAGTCCTTTGTAGTAGGACAGACATAGCAGTGAGAGAAAAATTGGTCAGACAATCATGTCCCAAGAGTTGTGCCTTAATGAAGTCTTAATCATTATAAAGTAGGAATGTACAAGGTGCTCATTAATATAACCTCTCTGATCATGATGGCATGGGAACTGCACAAGGAACATTTCCTTGATGTACTTATTTAACAACTAGCATGTGCAACTCGTAGGTTTGTATACACTTCAATGATAAATTGTCTTGGACAAGGCTCGTTAAGAAATGATGAATGTACCTGGTCATATAGCAGCAAAAAAGATCAGGAATATTGCTCATGGGATGAATAAATGAATGAAACAATGAATGCATGAATGCATGTGAATGAATGAATGAATGAATGAATGAATGAATGAATGAATAGAATGCTAAATTTTCAATTTGAAGAACATGGGACCTGGGGATGAAAAGGTTACACAAAGTAACATGTATATATATATATATTGGAGGACTAGAGGGTACATGTGAAGATGAGATGAAGGATGATATTACTGTTGTTGTTGTTGTATGGCGTTTAGTGTCGCTTTCAACAATTTTCCAATCATATTGCGATGGTGTCTACTTCAGGCAGTATTCTAAGCGCTTCCACACTGGAGTATCATAATGCTGACACATGGTATGATAGACCTAGAACCTAGACCTAGAACTATCCTCTAAATCCCGAGTGCCAAGCTAGGAAGCTTCTGGTACCATTTTTCAACCATTCAGGATAACCAGGACAGGGTTTGAACCCATGACCTTCCGAGGTGAGGCGAAAGCTCTAACCCTAAACCCCCGCTGTGGTTGGAAAGTATTGTTAAACTAGCTGAAACATGAGCTTGGGAGATGTGGAATTATTAGCCATAACACGTATAGGAGGATGACTAAAAACACAGAAGATGAGGGGATGAAATATTTAAACAATGTCTGTTTAAAAATCAAAGGAAAGCTAGCTACTTTAACCAATATATTTATTATATGATTTGGGAAATTGAAAATCATGTCAAAGACTGTATACATGCAATGTCATAGATTGTATATATGTAGCGTCAAAGATTGTATACATGTAGCATCAGAGATTGTATACATGTGGCGTCAGAGATTGTATACATGTGACGTTAGAGATTGTTTACCTGTAGCATCAGAGATTGTATACCTGTAGCATCAGAGATTGTATACATGTAGTGTCAAAGACTGTATACATGTAGCATCAGAGATTCTATACATGTAGTGTCAGAGATTGTATACATGTAGTGTCAGAGATTATATACATGTAGTGTCTACCTGATGAATAATTCATCTTTAGCAAAAAAATCATCATGATTGCAAACAAAATTTATGCACTACACATAAAGCTATCATGGAATATATGCACCAAAAACATCATAAATATTCAGTGCTCCAAGAATAGGATAGCCCGATGATGCCCGGGGCTTGTCAAATCTGGATCCGGGCATGTGCCTTTTTCAAAGTTACTTGCCCATCGGGCTTGTCTTAAAAAATCGGACAAGCTAGTTTTCACAATACACAGGTCTGCAATTATCTCTATTCGAAACGACACAGGTCAAACTGTTGTTTAAAGACCGTAACTAATCAGTATAAACAATTGACCCCTGCGGTGTTTATCATACCACATGCTTGATAATGCGACTTCGGTAAACCTCTCATGCATATTCATTTATCTATTTTAATTCCTCTAATGTGATTGGTGGATAGCTTTGAATATAAAGTAATTTATTTTTAATAACCGCTCTGATTGGTCGGATATCTACGCCCAAGGTAAACAAGTTTCTTACCACCTACCCAAGCAAAGACTAAAAAAAAAAGACGATGACGTAATTCGCGGGTGTTTCTCAAATTCTCCATTATGAAGACTATAAAATTACCTCCCTTTGCCAAAATGGTAACGATTTCTAAAATCTGGTAATGTTTTTGCAGATAATTTGCGATCGATAGCATTATGTAAAATGTCAGCGTTAGGTTCTGGTTATTTTATAAGTATTTCGTAGATTTACAATAATTGGAACTGTATGTATATAAATTTTCTTCTGTGAAAACGTGAGAGTTGATATTGAAATTGAGTTTACGGTAAAGAAAAATGTGGGTGGGGTATTATTATAGTAATAAACATTGCTTTTTGGTTGTGTAGTTTCAACGTATATTTTTTTTGGCTTGATTTAAATATAGTATTGAAAACAACAATTAAGATGAATTATGTGGGTTTTTTTTAATATTTGAAATATAGTTGACTAGTTGCACTTTCTAAATATTTGAAGGCTATCATAAATTGCATTCATTTACCATATTGCCAAGTTCTCTTGGATAGATTGAATAGCTTTGTAGGCTTGGCATTGCCATTATTGTATGTTGTGACAGCAATAATAAGAAAACAAGAGAAAGATATTTAAAATAATGTTTTAAATATACTCCTGCTCCCACACTGCCACTGAATCAACAGAACAGAAATGAAAGTCAATAAAGAACAATTGATTGATTGATTGATTGATTGATTGATTGATTGATTGAATATTTAGCATCTTTTTTATGCTAATAAAGAACAAAGATTAAATACAACATACTGATAGAGACATAGTCAGTTCTCCCGAATTTCTCTCACTTCTCCCGGTCTTATTCAAACTCTAAAACTTGTGATTTAGACATGCATAATGTTATGGGGAGCTTACCCTACATAAAATTAATACATTTAAGTCTATGTTTACATATTTCATATTATACCACAAGGTGTATTGGTAATAAAAATCTGGGCATGTGAACCGTTGATCAGGGCAAGTTATTTTTCAGTCAGGGCAAGTAGATTGAAAAAATCTACTTGCCCAGGGCTAGTCCCAAATTTTTTTTTTTCTTGGAGCACTGATATTCATTCTTTCATTTCGTGTTGCCATTTCTGACGGAATAAATGATCATTAGAATTTTTTGTCGATATATTTAGATAGAATGATGTCATACATATTAAATGACAATGTTGATCTAGGTGTAAGCCAAGCATTGGATGGATGGTTGGACAGACAAATAAATGGCAAAAGAGAATAGTATTTTCGCTCAAACACAATTCGCAAGAATTAATCAATGTGGCCATATTTTGTTTACTACTGAATGTTATATTAGGATGCTGCATACTTACAAATCAAAAACTAAATAGTGAAACCCCTCATCTTGTATACTATCATGTAGTCGTACTGAAAAGATAAAAAACATGTTTATATTAAAAATTTATAGGAATTGTGAGATCCTAAACTCTAGTTTAAAATAGAAATATCACAGAAGGTCCTGAATACCCAAAGATGGCGCCCTCACATAGTTATTGCACCCTTTTGCTGCCCACTTTGACTATGAAACAATTAGAGTAACAATCGTTTTTGTGAAGTGTCACTGAATTCCAGCCAATGGTTGCCAAGAAATAGCGACCACAAAATATGCAAAAATAATTTTAAAGGACCATAACTCATTGAACAATAACGTTTGTGGATAATGCTGACAATATGCACAACTAGGCAGTGTACCAGTCACCCATAAGAAGTGTCACTGAATTCCGGCCAATAGTTGCTGAGAAAGAGCGATCTCAAAAAATTTTCACAGACAGACAGACTGACTGATGAGCGTGACTCCTTTAATTTAATATTATTTCTGCTAGCAATGTTTTTCAGTTTTGTATGAAAACGAAGACCTAGATGTTAAAATCATTGATAATAATGGCTAAAGGGTCCTCTTGGGCCAATTGGTCTATGGTGCTGTGAAAATCATCGATGATAATGGCAAAAGGGTCCTCTGGAACCGAGTGGTCTAAGGTGCTATCGTCTCATGATCACTTAACTATCTGAAGTCTTGGGTTTGAGCCCAGCATGCTCAAAACAATTGTGAGAAAGATTGTCAGCTACTTGCAGATGAAGAATGTTTGTACTCAGATTCATTCTGAGGTCTTGATTCATGCTATCCACCCTAATATAAACTAATGTTAGTAATGAAAACCCCACCTCCCGATACATATAAATCCATCTTGATTAAGAAAGCCACCTCAGGATACGTATCTATATATATCAATCTAAAAAGAACCATGCCACTTTGGCAAGTAACTGCAAATTAACATTTTCATTTAACTTCGAACTGAGCTTGTCTCAAACTTACAAATCCAGCATGGAGAGTGAGTGAAGCAATCTTGAGCACTTTTTGAAATTTCCCAATATTTACACTCTTTGGGGGTTCGTCTTAACAACATATGGATAAAAAAAACACCACACCCATATTGAACAAAAACTTAATTGCTATGAAAAGGAAATACTGTAAATTCCCATACCTTTCATCTGTAAAAAAAATGTAGTCTCCTGTACAGAACCCTTATACAACCCAGCCCCTTAATTTGTCAGATGTTCAATCACCTAGAATCACTAAGAAATTTGTTATGAGCAGAAATGATTCAAATTTTAAAAAGAAGTTTTTTTGTACACATGGATGCAAAACAAAAAGTTCAGTTTCCCCTATCATATTCCTATATAAATTTAGCCCCTAAATTCTTATCTGCAATCAAACCCCTACACATAGGGATAATTTACCCTTTTAAAGCCCCTCCTGACCCCTTAAGACAGTGGAGCATTTTTACAAAACTGAACCTCCTTCACCAAACAACGTTTCTGTGAAAATATAGGCAAAATCATTTCCATTTTAAAAAAGAAAAAATGTTTATTATAATGACATGTGTCCCCTAATGAACCATCGGGGCATGGTCATTTTTAACCCTAAAGACACCATTTCAACAAATCTAACAAAACTATAGTTTGTTATCATTACTACATAAACATTTTGAAAACCTGTTAAGCCATTCATGAGAAGAAGATTTTTTAAGTTTTGGACTATTTTTAGTAAAGGCGTCTATCTTGAATTTCAGATCGAAAAAAACTTCTGTAAAGTCTCCTATGCAAAAGAAACATCCATGTGAAGTTCCAGTTAAATTGGCCTTGTGGTTTCAGAATAGATGAAAAAAAAAAAAGCGAATTTTCTGTTTTCCCATAGTATCTGTATGTAAAATTCTAAGTACCTTACAGGGCCCCTATAAATTCTAGCCCCTAAATTCTTATCTGCAATCAAACCCCTACACATAGGAACAATTAATGCCAAATATAAACAAATCTGACATACCGGTTCTTAATAAACCAATTTTTGTAATTCCCAAATTTTACCCTTTTGGGGCCTCTCCTGACCCCTTAAGACAGTGGAACACAGCCATTTTTACAAATCTGAACCTCCTTCACCAAACAATGCTTCTGTCAAGATAAAGGCAAAATCTTTTCCATTTTAATAAAAAATTTAAAAAATTATTATGACATGATTGTGTCCCCTAATTGAATTTATAGTCTCCTATGCAATAGAAACATCCATGTGAAGTTTCAGTTTAATTGGCCTAGTGGTTTCAGAGAAAGTGCTGCTAACAGATGACAGACGACTGACAACACTCCATCGCATAATCACTTCTGGCCTTTGGCCAGTAGAGCTAAAACCAAAACAGGTGCACCAAACTTTTGTAAGCATAGAGCAAATTATTGGATACCAAATTTATAATATTAAAATTATGACAATATAACACAACTAACAAATAAAACAGGCAGACAAAAACCCATTTACAGGATAAGCATCAAACCATTTATTTCATCTTTCAAAAGCAACTAAATTAGAGAAATGGTAGCCACAATCTGATAAATACATTCTTCCAAACTATAGTCTGATTAAAATGAATAATGGGACATTTTGAAATAAAAGATATATTCTACACTGGAACTAATCTAGTCTGGCTCCTCTGTTTGAAACAAGAGCACCCAGACATGCTTACATCACTCACTGGAGGCAAATATTTTAGTATTGGCTCCATAGAAGTTTTAACACATTTTTCTGTTACTTTAAACTCAATTCATTTCACACCGATTGTAATACAAGAACTTCAAGTGACTGTAAGACAAATCATGCTGGAATTTGCCTAGAAGAACATGCTGGGAGGTCAGGACAACCAGTAACTGCTGCGAGGCAGTCAGCTGAGGAGTGTCAAAGGCATGGACCAGCCTTATCCAAAGCTCTAACATTGGCCAATGTTCTCTTGTATACTGCTCGGGTTATATATTGCTATCTCACCCTAGGGCCAAAATACAATTCTCGCACTGGGACGTTACAGGGCTCTTTTTTCCTATTTTTGTGGCCGTTATTCTGCCCCACTGGCAATGGCAAATAGCACATGTATTCTTTTTTTTCCCAATCCAAAGTAAAACATTTCCCAATTCCAAAATGCAAAGAAACCAAAAGAAATATTTGAGGGGAAAGTTTGGAGATTTTTTTATATAAGGATTTTAATAATGTCTTCTATAAGAACATCTTTTATACCTTTGATATATATATATATACATATATACATTACACATTATATAATAGTTATGTATATTGAATGAACATGTGTAATTTTCCCAATTTCTTAAAAAAATAACGCTAAATTTCTCGAAGTCAAGGGTCCCCGACACCATTCCCAAATGTAAGAGCAAGAGCCCTGCATTAGAACCAGCTACAATGTATAAAATATATGACGTAAATCATATAATCAATGACTTAAAATTGTTTTAAAAAAATATGATGTTAAATCAAGTTAAAATTAAACATTCAATGTATTTGGTATTTGGAATGACAATGATACATAATGTCGTATATCAATCATCACGAAGACTGTGGCGGGGCGGGGATACAAACCTACAACCCCTAGATTGATAGTCAGAAATGCTACTGACTGAGCCAACCAGACCTGGGTCTGACCAATAGGACTCCAATTTTCAATGTATTTATCTTTGTTTGAGTAACGTTACATGGATCTTAAAGGTTTAATTGCAACAAAACTACAAAACTAAGACGAAATAATAATCAAAAGCCTAAAGGGACTGAGGGAAGGCTCGCTGCTTGTGTTAATTCGAAAATGTAGGTTCGGAAAATTGGAAAACTTTGTTAGATTTCTGATATGTTAAAAGGCAATTCATTGGGATTTAGAATAGAATGTGGTGTGTTTAATATTTATTTTATGTATCTGTATAAATAATCTCCTGCATACAATACAGAGTCCATACCAATACTTTTCCAACAGTAGCTATCAAACGGTTTTAAAAATGCATTTGAAACAAGAAATGTCACTATTAAGTGTCACATGCCCCCCAAATGGTCTGTGAAAATAAAAATATATGATAATTATGTTATGTTGATCATTTGTAGCAAGTATCAACAAAATCCATCAATGCATGACTAAGTTACAGGCCTGAAACGAAATCTCACACAAACTCAAAGTGTTGTCAAACAAACTCAAATTGTGACCTTGACCTTTGAGGAATGGGTGTGGGTCTTACTCGCGACACGTCGTCATGTTATGTTGATCATTTGTAGCAAGTATCAACAAAATCCATCTATGCATGAGAAAGTTACAGGCCGGAAACAAAATCTCACACAAACTCAAAGTGTTGTCAAACAAACTCAAATTGTGACTTTGACCTTTGAGGTACGGGTGTGGGTCTTACTCACGACACGTTGTTATACTATGTTGATCATTTGTAGCAAGTATCAACAAAATCCATATATGCATGAGAAAGTTACAGGCCAGAAATGAAATACCAGACGGAAGGACGGACGGACAAATGGGTATTTAGGTGTCTAGGGTTTAGGGTTAGTCATTTTTATGGACAGTTGAAAAGCTGTTGAAAAAACATTAAGTGGCTGTTCTAGACACTTAAAAAACAGCTCTTAAGTGGCTTTTTTTCTCTAACTTTTGTAAAAAAAAATTGAAACTTTTGTTGTATAACACGTCCTCTGCTACGGTAAATGCGTGTTGAAAGTTGTGAACTACTTTATCGGTCGGATGAATATGGCGGTTCCTGCCATACGTAGTTTGTATAACAAATTGCTAGAGCTGCATGACAGCTAAGGAAGTCAGAGCTTTGCCCGCCTTCCAAAAACCAGAGTCCACTGGGTTAAATAGTTTCAATGGTATGTATGGGAAATTTCTAAAGATAATTCAGATATCAGTTCAAAGTGCATTTCATTAACAACAGCAGTATAATCTTTTTATCATGTCAATGCATTCTTTTCTGTTTTGTCAATGCATTCTTTTCTGTTTAAAACTGCCTGCCTGATAAACATCTATGTTTATCAAGTCAAGGCAATTAAGTTTATCAGGCACATGATGTCATTATGTATAATTATACATTTTGACCTGGAAGGAACTACTTTTAATCCTACTTAAAATGAATAAAAAACGAAATAGAAATATTGACATGATGAATAGATAATCTTGTTAGTGTCTAATGTTATCAACTTTATCAGGTTCACCACATAAAAAACAAGAGGCCCAAGAGGGCCTGAGGATGCCCTACTGACTCATAGTGGCCATAGCACTTTTTGAAATTCCACAATATTTACCCTCTTTGTGGGTTTGTCTTCACAACATATGGATAAATACCCCCACCACACCCATACTGAACAAAAACTTGATTTCTATGAAAAGGAAATACCGTAAATCGCCAATTATAAACCAAAGTTTTTTTCCAATTTTTTAAGGTCTGAAACAGGGGTGCGGTTTATATTAAGTTATAGAAAAAATAATTTTATTTTTCAGGTTTCATCCGAGTTTCCCGCTAACTTCGCGATTGTCAACAAAGGCCAGTCGTGATCAGTATTTCTGATGCCTATCATCCTGAACGTAGTGCAAAAAGCACACAAGTTTTAAACATGTCTAACATGCTTTATATTTTATTATTTCTATTAAATAAACACAGTTTACAAAGCCTTTGATGTATTATTGTGTATTCTATAACACAACAAAACTTTTCGCTGAAACGGAAGTCATCAATTTATTTACTAGACTGGTACAAACATAATTCAACATCTGTTCAATTCACTATTTTTTACGGGATAATTGTATGGGGTTTAATGTAATAAAGAAATATATATGAAAATATTGATATTACTATGAATTTCATTTTTTTAATACTTATGAATAATTATTATCAGTTGACTGATTAAGAATATTACAAAACAAATTTAAAAATTTGGGACAAGAAAATTGTGCAGGTGTTTGGCGGCGCCAATTTGACTCCGCCCTTTTGTACTTTCCTTGTCCATTACTGCTGTCGGATTATAATAATAATAATAATAATAATAATAATAAAGTCTTTATTTAAAGAGAAAACATAGTTGGAACAATCTCCAATTTTCCCTGTGGTCCTCTATTATATACATGGTAATAAAGTAATAACAAAATATATACAACAAAGTTAAACAGCAGAATCAATACAATTTGGAAACTTATTAACAAAGTGAATTATTTTTGTTGACATATTAAATTTGTAATGTATATTTCAATTGCAATGAATATCCATTGTTTATTTAACTAATTCAATAATATATTTCAAGGAAGGAAATAATAGTATTACAATGTAAAGTTTACACTTGAAAGTGATGAGTTCACTACAAAATATATTTAGACAGTCAACGATACATTCAATGATTATAAGAATCAACTGACTGCAATAAGGTTTTGTAACACAATGAAAATTTATCTTTGTTGTGACAGGGGACTTTTATATTTAAATGTTATATAATATCTCTTAAATTCTTGAACTGATGAAGCATTTTTAACATGGTTTGGAAGGGAATTCCAGATTTTGGATCCAGAATATATACGGTAAGAGTTTTACGATATGTTTCTAACTTTGGTTTTGGTACATATAGAGAATTATTTGACTGTGAGCGTAGATTTTTAGAATGTATATTTGGTGTAGGGGTAAAATTATTTTGCAAATACTCTGGGGCCAAGTTGTTGATGATCTTGAACATTAAAATAGCCTTTTTATATTCTACTCTTTCATGGAATTTCATCCATTTTAGATCATTAAATAATGTTTCAGATGGTGTATCAATGTCTTTATCAAGGATAAGTCTTGCAGCACGTTTTTGAAATTTTAATACGTTGTCAGATAGGTCAGAGTTGCAATTTCCCCATATTGTACAGCAATAATCTAGATGAGGAAGTATGTAAGAATTGTAAAATAATTTCCTAATAGGTATTGATAAATAGTATTTTATTCGGCCAAGTAAGTATAATAAGGAATTGCATTTTTTTAGAGTGTTTTTAACTTGTTGAGTCCATGTTAGTGTGTTGTCAATTGTTACTCCCAGAAGTTTTTTATCACTCTGTTAATTGAAACTAATTGACATCTCTTTGATCTTGAATTAAAAAGCGCGAATACTGTTTGACAAGTGTCAATAGTGACACGTGTATGTAGGTGTTCAGAACCTTGTTGGTGAGAAGGGGTTTAGAACGTGTTATCGTTGCTTGGAAGGAGACGATTTTGAGGGTTTTGATAGTGGGTCTGACGGTAGTATAATTAAAATGTTATGACTGGTTGGTGTTTTCATAAAAAAAGTGCAATGATGCATACTACCATAAACAAAATATATATAGCATTTGAAATTAAAATAAAAATTTCCATACGGGTTTATCATTGTTGACATAATTAACTTTAATCCATTTTTTTATATATATTTTCTCCACATTTACAATACCCTAGAAATCTGACAACAGTGTTTAAATTGAAATGACATAAACATGTCTGACACATTCAAGGACTTTTATGTTCATTACATAAAATTCATGAAATTCCTTGTCAGATATCCTTCCATCAAAAATTTCCAAGATGCCCACTTAATGCAATAATGTTTGTTTCACTGTCTAAGTGACGTCTGACACATGGTGTTGGTGAAAGGTACAGCGTGTTCATTCTGTACATAAATTTAGTCATGTGTAGTTATAAATATAACTCTATTTATGGATTGTATAGTAATTTATAGTAATTCTATTTTCAACAAATAAACATTTTAGAAGACAACCAATTACAAACAAACACTGACCTTTTATAACTTTTTATTTTTTTTTTTCGTTTGTTATTCTATAATGCCCCTTTATTTAATTCTCGACCTTTGGAAAGCTATGACGTTATCACTTGCTCATCCGTATTACATCAAAAGTGTTATGTCAGCGTACTTCAAAGAAAGTAGGCAAACATCATGACTAGTAATTCTGCAAAGTGTTACAATAAGAGAAAAGAAGAAAGGGGATTTTAACCTATTTTCTTTTTATTTAGTGCGTGGTGGTAATTTGACAATTAAAATTTTGTGCATGGTGGTATTTGATTAATTAAAATTTAACCCAAATACACAAACATAAAAATAATTTCGGTAACACCATTTGATACTCGCAAGTTTTATTGTCTCTAACACATAAGCCAATCAAATTTCATCTTTCACTTTGGTCTGGATTTCAAAATGGAGGATGTAGTAAAACAGCTGATTCATCGGATTCATGCCTGCAGATTATGGACGGATACTAGCTTTTTTCGACCAGTTTCGGCTTCAAAATCACCTGCGGATTATACTTGAGTGCGATTTATAATTGGCGATTGATGGTACTGTAAATTCCCATACCATTCATCTGTAAAAAAAAATGTAGTCTCCTGTACAAAACCCTTATACAACCCAGTCCCTTGAAAATGGCGCGGGCATAAAAAAGGCCATAACTGTGCCAAAATGCAACCAAGAGTTATGGTTCTTGTCTCTGTGTGTTCCATTGATGATGGTGAACACACATGCGAAGTTTCATTCACATCCAATTAGTGGTTGCATAGATATCTTAAACTTAAGCGCAAAAGTTTAACCTGGATGTTTACAGGCAACGACAACGCCGACGATGACGATGCCAGGGTTATGGCAATAGCTCTCCTTAGACTTCGTCCCGGTGAGCTAAAAAGAGAATTTTTACGTTTTCCAATAGTATAATCCTATATAAAACTCAAAGTCCACTTACAGGGCCCTATAAATACAAGGCCCTTGATTTGTACAAACTTTAAACCCATATTCGTTAGGATAATCCATATCAAATATGAACAAATTTGACTGACCAGTTGTTGAGAAGAAGATTTTTGAATTTTTTTTATTTTAACCCTTTTTTTACCCACCCTGGCCCCTTATAGAAAGTCAATTCTCCTTTTTGAGCAAAATCTTATTCCCTATGACTAGATGATACTTCAGAACTCCAACTGAATAATAATTTTGCCTAAACAGATGAAAAAAAAAAGAGAATTTTCTGTTTTCCCATAGTAATCCTATGTAAAATTCTAAGTCCCCTTAAAGGGCCACTATAAATTTTAGCCCCTAAATTCTTATCTGCAATCAAACCTCTACATATAGGGATAATTCATGCCAAAAATGAACAAATCTGACATACTGTTTCTTAAGAAAACATTTTTGTAATTCCCAATTTTTAACCTTTTGGGGCCCCTCCTGACCTCTTAAGACAGTTGAACCCAGTCATTTTTACAAAACTGAACCTCCTTCACCAAACAATGCTTCTGTGAAGAAATAGGCAAAATCATTTCCATTTTATAAAAAAAATTAAAATTTATTATGACACGTGTCCTCTAATTGAACCCTCAGGGCAGGGTCATTTTTAACCTTAGGGACACCATTTGATCAAATCTAACAAAACTATTGTTGGTTATCATTACTACATAAATATTTTGAAAATCTGTTGGGCCGTTCATGAGAAGAAGATTTTTTAAGTTTTGGACTATTTTTAGTAACGGCAGCAATCTTGAATTTAAGATCTTAAAAAAAAATGTTCTGTATAGTCTCCGATGCAATAGAAACATCTATGTGAAGTTTCAATTTAATTGGCCTTGTGGTTTCAGAAAAGATAAAAAAATAGAGAAATTTTTGTTTTCCCATAGTATCCCTATGTAAAATTCTAAGTCTATATAAATTTTAGCCCCTAAATTCCGGTTCTTAAGAAACCAATTTTTGTATATCTCAAATTTTACCCTTTTGGGGCCCCTCCTGACCCCTTAAGACAGTGAAACCCAGTCATTTTTACAAAGCTGAACCTCCTTCACCAAATAATGCTTCTGTGAAGATAAAGGCAAAATCATTTCCATTTATAAAAAAAATGTTCATTAGAAGAAGATTTTTTAAGTTTTGGACTAATTTTAGTAATGGTGGCCATCACGAATTTCAAATCGAAAAAAAAAACCTTCTGTAAAGTCTCCTATGCAATAGAAACATCCATGTGAACTTTCAGTTTAGTTGGCCTAGTGGTTTCAGAGAAAGTGCTGCTAACACACTTTGGAGGCGACGGAAGATGAACAATGCGCCATCGCATAAGTACTTCTGGCCTTTGGCAGAGTCTCGTCCTTGTTTGTTGTTTTTTTTCTATGCCTCAACCGATAAAGTTGATAATATCAGACACTTACAGGGTATTCTCTATCTCTTGCCAATTTTCTATTAAAGACGGTTGAACATTTCACCATCTGACCATTCAATTACCATTTAATTGTGATAACTAATTAGAATTTTGAGACTTAGAGCCTAATAATGAACCCCTCCAAATCAGATTGCAAGTTTAAGTTCTCGGACCTGACCTGGGTCTATTCAGTTTGCAACTGTTTCATTTGTACAAGTCAAACAGAAAAACAAAAGGCCAAAGCATTAGAAATAAACTATACACTCAACCCATGTTTCCATTCAAACAAGTCAACTATAATTACACTTTAGTACACATACTGAAAAAGTTATTAGAAGCAATCAACTTGAAATTCTAAGCTCTTCTATATCAATGTGACATAATCAGATGGCGAGTAAACAGCCACATCCCCTCGCTTGCAGACAGTTTCCGCTACCAAATCAATAATTTTGAATATCTGATACACAACATTGTATTGGCCGCAAACTAAATATTTCACCATCAATATTTAATACATCACTTCATGAGTAAACTTCATCCTGACACACGCTTTAATATAAGGTTTATGCTGTACACTTATCAAACATGGCAACCATAACATAACTGGGCTCCTAATTAAGCCCAGAACAAATTAATTCTATATTTTTACAACAATATTTCACTGCATACTGTAAGGTTGCTTAAGCCATAAATTTCCTTCCGAATGCAGGGCTTCCACAAAATAGAAAATAAAAAATTCTGTGATTTATCCTCAACTTAAAACAATTTCCCTATTCAAATATTTTGGATAAATCAACAAAAATCATGTCAGAGCTGCCTGTTTACTGTGTAGCATGTTATATCATATCAATAACATTCGCTGCTCACTCTAGAGGTTATGTGGCCTCTAAAAACACCACTCAGTAATGATACTATTCAGTAAGTGGACTCAGGAGCAGTTCATTATTATAAGCTTTAAGCTTTGGTCTTTGAGCTTACTTCACAATCAAACTGATATAAATCAGTATAAACTAAACTGTATCATCTATCAGTTTAGTCACTTAAATCACAAATTTCCCTGACCAATTCCAGAGGGTCCTGACAATATTCTGACTTATAAAAATGTTAAATTCCCTGACTTTTTCCCTGATTGTGGAAATCCTGAAAAAGAATGCTTGTAGAAGAAAAATGTAAGAGGATTTTCAGAATTAGCAGAATAATAGAGAGATAGTCACTTCCCATAGAGTAAAACTGTTAAATCAATGAGTATTACATGCAATCCAGGAAAATAAGCACAGAAAGGAAATGGCAAACTGATTGTTTTGTTTTGAATTATTCAAATACATTTACAAATTGACATTGTATTGTTTTTCTGTATGATCATTTTTGCATGTGTGTTTACTATAAACAATAACATGCATAATTCTGCATTGAATTCCTTATTCCTTATTTTACCCGCATTATCAATTAAATCTTATACAGACAGACCTGTGCAAGCTGTCACCCTTGTTAAGCAGCCATCTGTCTTAAGCAACCATATTTTCTATTTCCCATTTTTATGTTTTCAGAGTAAATTAACCTTTATTAAGCAACCAAACAAAAAACACTTTCGCTCCTTCCATCAACTGGTTGCTTAAGACCAGTCCCTCTGCCAAAACCAAACCATTTACTAAAACTAACAAAAGCTGCAGTCCAATGCTGGAAGTTTGGCTCAACACTTTACCATTAAGGTACCAGCAACATCTATGCCTGGCATCCAGGATTTCAAGATCTATAGATCATTTTTAATGTTGATAAAGATCAGAATACAGTATAATATTATTTACAATCTACAAAAACAACAAATTTGTGAATATATTATATTTTGTAAAGTTTCATCATGTTGACAGCTTGGTACAGCTAGTTCAGCAGGTAATGCATCCGACGATCAAACCAGAGGTGTTGAGTTTGAATGCCTGTCCTGCTCTACTACATTCCCTGTGATGATATGTCATCTGACTGTCAAACCAGTAGTCTTGAGTTTGAATCCTTGTCCTGCTTGACTACATTCCCTCTGATGATATGTCCTGAACTATGTTCTATGAGTCTCCCATCACTAGAACTGTGAAGGAGTAGTCAGTGTTTGCTACACTCCCTGTGATGATATGTCATGAACTATGTTCTATGAGTCTCCCACCACTTGATATGTGAGGGAGAAGTCAATGACTCGCTACATTCCCTCTGATGATATGTCATGAACTATATTCTATGAGTCTCCCACCACTAGATATGTGAGGGAGTAGTCAAGTGTCTCGCTACATTCCCTGTGATGATATGTCATGAACTATGTTCTATGAGTCTCCCACAACTAGATATGTGAGGGAGTTGTCAGTGTCTCCCTACATTCCCTGTGATGATATGTCATGAACTATGTTCTATGAGTCTCCCACCACTAGATATGTGAGGGAGTAGTCAGTGTCTCGCTACATTCCTGTGATGATATGTCATGAACTATGTTCTATGAGTCTCCCACAACTAGATATGTGAGGGAGAGTCAGTGACTCGCTACATTCCCTGTGATATGTCATGAACTATGTTCTATGAGTCTCCCACCATAAGATATGTGAGGGAGTAGTCGATGACTCGCTACATTCCCTGTGATGATATGTCATGAACTATGTTCTATGAGTCTCCCACCACTAGATATGTGAGGGAGTAGTCAATGACTCACTTCATTCCCTGTGATGATGTCATGAACTATGTTCTATGAGTCTCCCACTACTAGAACTGTGAAGGAGTAGTCAGTGTCTTGCTACACTCCCTGTGATGATATGTCATGAACTATGTTCTATGAGTCTCCCACAACTAGATATGTGAGGGAGTTGTCAGTGTCTCGCTACATTCCCTGTGATGATATGTCATGAACTATGTTCTATGAGTCTCCCACAACTAGATATGTGAGGGAGAGTCAGTGACTCGCTACATTCCCTGTGATATGTCATGAACTATGTTCTATGAGTCTCCCACCATAAGATATGTGAGGGAGTAGTCAATGACTCGCTACATTCCCTGTGATATGTCCTGAACTATGTTCTATGAGTCTCCCACCACTAGATATGTGAGGGAGTAGTCAATGACTCACTTCATTCCCTGTGATGATGTCATGAACTATGTTCTATGAGTCTCCCACCACTAGATATGTGAGGGAGTTGTCAGTGTCTCGCTACATTCCCTGTGATGATATGTCATGAACTATGTTCTATGAGTCTCCCACAACTAGATATGTGAGGGAGAGTCAGTGACTCGCTACATTCCCTGTGATATGTCATGAACTATGTTCTATGAGTCTCCCACCATAAGATATGTGAGGGAGTAGTCAATGACTCGCTACATTCCCTGTGATATGTCCTGAACTATGTTCTATGAGTCTCCCACCACTAGATATGTGAGGGAGTAGTCAATGACTCACTTCATTCCCTGTGATGATGTCATGAACTATGTTCTATGAGTCTCCCACCACTAGATATGTGAGGGAGTAGTCAGTGACTTGCTACATTCCCTGTGATATGTCATGAACTATGTTCTATGAGTCTCCCACCACTAGATATGTGAGGGAGTAGTCAATGACTTGCTTCATTCCCTGTGATGATGTCATGAACTATGTTCTATGAGTCTCCAACCACTAGATATGTGAGGAAGTAGTCAGTGTCTCCCTACATTCCCTGTGATGATATGTCATGAACTATGTTCTATCAGTCTCCCACCACTAGATATGTGAGGGAGTAGTCTGACTCGCTACATTCCCTGTGATGATATGTCATGAACTATGTTCTGAGTCTCCCACCACTATATATGTGAGGGAGTAGTCAGTGACTTGCAGAGACAATGTGTGTCTAGTACTGGTTAACCACCTAGCAGATTTCAGCATTACGATGACCAGATGTGCTTACTGTCATTAAAAAATAAAAATACTGATTTAAAACACAAACATAAAATGAAATCACTACACTCAAGAGATAGTAAAGGGAACATATTTAGCACGGGTCTAATTGGTTGTTTACTTGAGATGTTACTGAATAATTTGGTACTTCCTACATTTTTGTCACTTTTTTTTTTTCATTTCAAAGTAAGTCCACTCAAAACCCGGTGTTGCGTTTTCATATTTCTTAACAGTACGTCATGCCTGATGATGAAGATAATTTTATTTATCATCGCCACTGTTTTCCCATACAGGCGAAGCCTCCAGAAGAGTATTAGTTATTTTGGATTTTTGGAGGATAATGCAGAGATACAGAAGAACCGTTTGTAGCGTCTCTTGTTCTTTTACATGCTCAGTGTTAAACACGGATACATGGGACCTCAATTTTTGTTGAAGTCTCATCTAAAAGACTGATAAGTATCTTAGTTGGAGGAGCGTGGAGGATCCAACCTGCGGCCCCACAGTTTGCAGTCCAAGGCCTTAACTACTGGACAACTAATCCACTCTAACTGGAACTCTTCTTGTACTGCTTCTTTTGTATGTGAAACTTGTGGCCACCATGTTTGTTTTGTATGTGTAAACAAACCCACTAAGTAATTACTACTGTTGTTAACAAACTGACAACAATAATGAAATTCAACTACAACCCTGATCTGCATGACAAACTCAAATTTCCCATTTTTAAATAAGGCAGTCATTGACATTGATTTTTGTTCTGAGTGAGAATCTTGAGCTAGCTCACTATTCAATATTTCCCCCCTATTGTACTATTGGTAAAGAATTAAGCTTTTTTCCTCTGTCTATTCTCTCAAACATACAGATCAATGACAATTTCACAATTATATCATCAAAATGCAAGTGAGCATTGGTGAATTATTAAACAGCACACTGAGAATGGAGGCCGCCACAAACTCCCTGTAGGTTAGCACAAGACGTGAATGAATTAATAATTACTGACATCTCCCAGCTCATCGTGATGTCCTCTTCTTAAGAAGCAATCTGTTTGCAGTAAACTACAGTTCAAATTTACAAAATGTGATTAGGATAAGTTATGCTCTATTTGGATATAACATGTTTGCTTTCACTGCTGCTATACATAATCACAACATGCCGCAGTTCAGTGAAACTCTGTATAAGTACAAAATGTCTCACTCAGTTCAAGCCAACATGTCCCAGTTCAGTGTTGCTATACTTATACCCAACAAGTCTCATTTCTGTATTGCTATACCTATACCCAACATGTCTCAGTTCAGAGTTGCTATACCCAAACCAAACATGTCTCAGTTCAGCATTGCTATACCTATACCCAACATGTCTCTGTTCAGAGTTGCTATACCTAAACCCAACATATCTTAGTTCAGTGTTTCTATATCTATACCCAACATGTCTCAGTTCAGAGTTGCTATACCAAAACCAAACATGTCTCAGTTCAGTGTTGCTATATCTATACCCAACATGTCTCAGTTCAGAGTTGCTATACCTAAACCAAACATGTCTCAGTTCAGTGTTGCTATATCTATACCCAACATGTCTCAGTTCAGAGTTGCTATACCTAAACCAAACATGTCTCAGTTCAGTGTTGCTATACCCAAACCAAACATGTCTCAGTTCAGTGTTGCTATACCTAAACCCAACATGTCTCAGTTCAGTGTTGCTATACCTTAACCAAAAATGTCTCAGTTCAGCATTGCTATGCCTATACCCAACATGTCTCAGTTCAGTGTTGCTATACCAATACCCATTATGTCTCAGTTTTGTGTTGCTATACCTTAACACAACATGTCTCAGTTCAGTGTTGCTATACCTTAACCCAACATGTCTCAGTTCAGTGTTGCTATACCTTAACCAAAAATGTCTCAGTTCAGCATTGCTATGCCTATACCCAACATGTCTCAGTTCAGTGTTGCTATACCTATACCGATTATGTCTCAGTTTTGTGTTGCTATACCATAACACAACATGTCTCAGTTCAGTGTTGCTATACCCAAACCAAACATGTCTCAGTTCAGTGTTGCTATACCTAATCCAACATGTCTCAGTTCAGTGTTGCTATACCTAAACCCATTATGTCTCAGTTCAGCATTGCTATACCTATACCCAACATCTCCGTTCAGAGTTGCTATACCTAAACCCAACATATCTTAATTCAGTGTTGCTATATCTATACCCAACATATCTCAGTTCAGAGTTGCTATACCTAAACCCAACATGTCTCAGTTCAGTGTTACTATACCTTAACCAAAAATGTCTCAGTTCAGCATTGCTATGCCTATACCCAACATGTCTCAGTTCAGTGTTGCTATACCTATACCCATTATGTCTCAGTTTTGTGTTGCTATACCTTAACACAACATGTCTCAGTTCAGTGTTGCTATACCGTAACCAAACATGTCTCAGTTCAGTGTTGCTATACCTAAACACAACATTTCTCAGTTCAATGTTGCTATACCTAAAGCCAACATGTCTCATTTCAGTGTTGCTATACCTATACCCATTATGTCTCAGTTTTGTGTTGCTATACCTAAACACAACATATCTCAGATCAGTGTTGCTATACCTAAACCAAAAGTGTCTCAGTTCAGTGTTGCTATACCTAAACACAACATGTCTCAGTTCAGTGTTGCTATACCTAAACCCAATATACCTCAGTTCAGTGTTGCTATATCTAAGACAAACATGTCTCAGTTCAGCATTGCTATACCTATACCCAACATGTCTCAGTTCAGAGTTGCTATACCTATACCCAACATGTCTCAGTTCAGTGTTGATATACCTAAACCAAACATGCCTCAGTTCAGTGTTGCTATACCTAAACCCAACATTTCTCAGTTCAGTGTTGCTATATCTATACCCAACATGTCTTAGTTTAGTGTTGCTATACTTAAACCCAACATGTCTCAATTCAGTGTTGCTATACTTCAAGCCAACATGTCCGAGTTCAGTGTTCCTATACCTAAACCCAACATGTCTCAGTTCAGTGTTGCTATACTTATATCCAACATGTCTCAGTTCAGAGTTGCTATACTTAAACCCAAAATGTCTCAGTTCAGAGTTACTTTACCTAAACCCAACATGTCTCAGTTCAGTGATACTCTACCTATATGGTACTCAAAGTCTCCTTATGAGACCCCAGTATACAGTAACCCACAAAGACAATATGTGCATCTCTGCTCAGAAGTGATGCATCCAGCAAGTTTCATAAAATTCCAACATGAGGTTGTAGAGAAATAGCGCAGACAAGAATTTGGTCACAGACAGAATCAAAGGGCCATAACTCCATGAAAAAGCATTGAATCAGAACACAAAGACAATATGCGTATCAGCACTTGATAATGGTGCATCCCATTAAATTTCATAAAATTCCAAACAGAGGTTGTAGAGAAATAGCCCCGACAAAAACTTGGGGACGTACAGACAGACGGACAAAGTGGCGACTATATGCTGCTCCCCCAAAATATGCTTCCCCCCTTTGGGGGAGCATAAAAAATGCAGTCAGCATTACTCAGAACTCAGTCAGCATTACAAAATTTGCATCATGCAAATGTTGGCTTAACAAGTTGCCAACCAACTGACCCAACAACTGACATTCACCTTTTATGAGACCCTCAAAAAGTGACTAAAATTTGGAAAGAATATAAACAAGTAGTTTCTCTTCTATTGTAAAGTCCATTATTTAAACTAATTGCTTAAAACATTAGATTGACAGCTGAAAAATGAGTGATAGAGTATGATCGACGTCTCACACACCAATTAATTTTGTACTGTTTTACATAATATAGACATGCACTTCTGGAACACTGGATACATTACCAATGGTGCCTTATTCCCATAGATAGTCCTCTGTTAGTCCAAATATGCAGAAAAAAACATGGGGTTGACCAGGTTGCTTTTTCACAATTTTGATGGTTTGATGTCACCCCTTCATTTTTGACAATTCTGCCCATTTGTTGCAGTGTATCACTACGCATCTTTAAACTGTTATAGCATCATCAAACAGTTCCCAGTGTCACCCAAATTTTGCAGAAATCATGAAAATGTTCCAATGTTCCAATATGCACAAAGAAATATGACATTCTAGGCATTTTTAACAAAAAAATTGCCCAACCGCTTAACACAGCTCTAATTTCTTGGGCGTAATAATCTGGCTACCATCATGTAAGGGAGGTTATTTTTTCAGTGAGATCTCGAGGGAGTGTTTATATGGAAATATGGAATACAATGTCATGTATTGTTATTGCTAAAATTTGTTTATTACCCAAACATATAATTATCCACGTTGTTAATTGGAAAATAAATGGGCCACTATAATGTAGAATGGCTGAAAAAAAACACACAAAAAAACAAAAAACAAAACAATTAGTCGATGAGATATTAGCTTACATTCAAAAGCATAAGCTTTAATAAAAGCTCCACCTATTCACAGAATAAGTGTCAGGCCTGTGGTGTTGTATCTGAATACAAATTTACTGGTAATGCTCATCACATACAGAGTGCAGCGTAATAATTTTATGCATGAAGCCTAATATCTCAGAGGGACATACCGTGAGTGATAAACCTTGTTCGGCATTATTGATCAATCTCATGCAAGCAGTCCGTATGAACCACACTACAAAACACGGAATTCTAGATTTCTGGATGTTGAGAAAATTTATTATGTTTCCCAAAACTCCCTAGTTTAAAATAACGCATCTTAATTCAGACATTATTGACATTAACAAATTTTAAAGTTGTTGCAAAAGTCCCATTGTTTTTCATCCAAATTGCAAACCATAAATCTGTGACTGTGTATCCTGTAGTTAGAAGGGCTACAAAACGAAAGAGTCGAATTTAAAATGTGCCCTTAAACAACTATCCATATTGACATTTTCAGGAAATTTTATTAAAATTCATTTACCATATCCCTCAGGATAAACTACCCAACCCAATAACTACCTCATATTTAATTGGAGTACTATGATATTTTTCAGTTAAATGATTCAAAAGATTAAAAAAAGGTTAAAATTTTCATATTTCTATCAACTTTTAAAGATTTACAAATTTGCTATCAAAATGGTCAAATGTAATTGTGATGGGTAGAAATTGCTAACAAATGACTCTATAGCAAAACCATAGGGGTGCAAAGTCCACATTCACCATGAAGTTTAAGTTAAATTTGGTCATAAAGCAGGGCAGTAGTGTAGTGAATAGTGTTTGCTATTAATGCCAGAGGTTGTGAGTTTGATCCCCAGTTCGATTCAATATCTCTCAAAAAGCAACACTCAGAACTGGTTCTACCCAGGAAACGGACTCGTAAGCGGTTCATACGAGCTCAGAGCTTTCGTAGCAGTTGAGCTAAAATAAATTAGGATAAACTTAATCATACTTTGAAATTTTATTATGCTTTTGCTCTTAGACTTCTGTTCCCATCAGATACCATTTGAAAACAAGGCAGGCAGAAATGAGACTGCTAGTAGCTGATCTTGGTTAACATTGTTTGCATCTCAATTATAGATTTTTATCAAAACTGTATTTATAATAAAATGGTTGCCCCTGCTTATTACTTGAGACTTTAAACAGTCAGTTTTGAGTCAACCAAAACATATACCAAAAACAACAAGCCAGAAGCACAAATATAGTTTGCAATGGGACAAAAAGCTTCAGAGTCTAAAGTGGAAAACTCAAGTTAGTAAGAGGAAACCATGTTTCAATCTTTAGTAACAGTGACCTTAACATTGGCCCAATTAATCTCAAAACCAATTCCACACTTCCTTTTCATGTCAGAAACATATGCACACAATTTCATGATTGAATATTTAGCGTCATTTTATGCCATCGAGGGCTAACAGATGATCAGTTAACCTAACCACTGTTTTCTGAGATCCTGAAAGTTTAAACAGTACTCAAGCACATCCAATCTCCACAAGTAACTGATAACTTCCACTTCAATCAGCGGTGAGATGTGAATGATAATAAGACAAAATGTCATATATCAATCATTAGAAAGACTATTGCCAGGCGGGCATTAGAACTCAGGACCCCTGGATTGATAAATGTGCTACTGACTGAGCTAATTGTTAAAAGTTCTTAATCAAACAACGCATTTAAAAGATACACTTATTTCTATTTCCACAAACAATGACCTTGATTCAATTATCTTCGAAACCCAATCCGAAGTAACTGAACGATAACAATTTTGGGACAGACAAAAATATTATATAAACGAACAGCAGTCACGATTACTCTACCCAACCCCCTCTTTCTCCAATTGGTAGAGGTATAAGAAAACAAAATGGAAGAGCCTTTTTATAGAAAAATAGCTTGTAAAACGTCAATAAAAAATAACACAATTTCTTACAGTTGTGAAGAATAAAAATTTATCAGACTGAAAATGTTCCTTATATCACAAAAGGACAAATTTCCCCCCAAAAGGACTCCTTCAATTATTCTTATGATTGATGTTGCAGACGAGAATGCAGCTGATGACAGAATAATTGAGGATTATTCACTACATCACCAAATGGAGAGCTCAAACTCCTATGCATTAAATCCAGTTTAAGACAAACTACGTGAACCTTGAACTATATCAATACACAGGAGACTGAAATAGATCTTCTTTGATCCTAACCTTTACAGTAGTAGTGAAAAATAGCAGATTCTATCTATCAAATTATAGGGCTTGTAAGAAACTTTGTGTTATCAGTACCCTAAATACAGCTTATTTCAATAGTCCGACTGGCCCGTGGACACCTCACATTTGTAATCAGCTTTGATATGTATCGAGTTGGAAACAGGAGATTTGTCAGAGATGTTCACCGCCACGATGGAAATACATTGATACTTCATTTCCCCTCGCATGCCTATTCGTGGACAATATGTAGATTATCTGTATCAATCAATTATGCTTCCTACAGTAAGCTTTTCATCTCAATGTGCGACTGCCGTCGCCAAGACAGACTTTACTGATATTCAATGTGAAAAGGGTAAGTCTCTCACTTTGACCACAGCACATTTTCTGTTAAGACTGTTATATGAAGATAGTCTCCCGCTTTGACCACAGCACATCTTCTGTTTAGACTTATATGAGGTCAGTCTCCCGCTTTGGCCACAGAACATCTTCTATTTAGACTGTTATATGAAAACTGTCTCCCGCTTTGGCCATAGAACATCTTCTGTTTAGATGTTATATGAAGACAGCTTCCCGCTTTGACCACAGCACATTTTCTGCTTCGACTGTTATATGAAGACAGTCTCCCGCTTTGACCACAGAACATCTTCTGTTTAGACTGTTATATGAAGACAGTCTCCCGCTTTGGCCACAGAACATCTTCTGTTTAGACTATTATATGAAAACAGTCTCCCGCTTTGACCACAGCACATCTTCTGTTTAGACTGTTATATGAAGACAGTCTCCCGCTTTGGCCACAGAACATCTTCTGTTTAGACTGTTATATGAAGACAGTCTCCCGCTTTGACCACAGAACATCTTCTGTTTAGACTGTTATATGAAAACAGTCTCCCGCTTTGACCACAGCACATCTTCTGTTTAGACTGTTATATGAAGACAGTCTCCCGCTTTGGCCACAGCACATCTTCTGTTTAGACTGTTATATGAAGACAGTCTCCCGCTTTGGCCACAGAACATCTTCTGTTTAGACTGTTATATGAAGACAGTCTCCCGCTTTGACCACAGCACATCTTCTGTTTAGACTGTTATATGAAGACAGTCTCCCGCTTTGGCCACAGCACATCTTCTGTTTAGACTGTTATATGAAGACAGTCTCCCGCTTTGACCACAGCACATCTTCTGTTTAGACTGTTATATGAAGACAGTCTCCCGCTTTGGCTACAGCACATCTTCTGTTTAGACTGTTATATGAAGACAGTCTCCCGCTTTGACCACAGCACATCTTCTGTTTAGACTGTTATATGAAGACAGTCTCCCGCTTTGGCTACAGCACATCTTCTGTTTAGACTGTTATATGAAGACAGTTTCCCGCTTTGACCACAGCACATCTTCTGTTTAGACTGTTATAAGAAGACAATCTCCCGCTTTGACCACAGCACATCTTCTGTTTAGACTGTTATATGAAGACAGTCTCCCGCTTTGACCACAGCACATCTTCTGTTTAGACTGTTATATGAAGACAGTCTCCCGCTTTGGCCATAGAACATCTTCTGTTTAGACTGTTATATGAAGACAGCTACCCGCTTTGACCACAGCACATTTTCTGCTTCGACTATTATATGAAGACAGTCTCCCGCTTTGACCACAGCACATCTTCTGTTTAGACTGTTATATGAAGACAGTTTCCCGCTTTGACAACAGCACAATTTCTGTTTCGACTGTTATATGAAGACAGTTTCCCGCTTTGACAACAGCACAATTTCTGTTTCGACTGTTATATGAAGACAGTCTCCCGCTTTGGCCACAGCCCATCTTCTGTTAAGACTGTTATTTGAAGACTGTCTCCCGCTTGACTACAGCTCTACTGCTAAAACTGTTATATGTGGAAACTGTCTCCTGCTTCCACCACAACACATCTATTGTTTAGACTGTTATACGTCAAGATGGTCTCCTGCTTTGACCACTACACATCTACCTGCTATCCATTGTCATCTACAATTCTAATATACTCTGCAAACCAGGCAGTAAAGCCAATATTTTCCTGATTACTCATATAAAGGAGATCATGTCTGACTGAGTAGATTAGGTTATATAATAAGATTGTTATTAGATTTGAAAGATAACCTAGAGACTATCAGCTTGCTTGGAAAATATTACCAATTTTACAGAAAACCCTATATGTTCAAGAAAATAATTATTATGCCATGAAGGTAAAAGGATCGTTAACCACCAAGCAGTCTAAATGCCTATTATGGAATTCAATTACTACGCAGTTTTTAATTTCCTATTATGGAATTCTATAAATATACAATAAATAACTACCTGTTATTGTATAATAGACTCATCTATCTGTCTTGTTGAATTGCTGGGCCCAGTTAGTGTAGTCAGTATCGCTCCTGTCTTGTTGAATTGCTGGGCCCTCTTAGTGTAGTCGGTATCGCTTCTGTCCTGTTGAATTGCTGGGCCCAGTTAGTGTAGTCGGTATCGCTCCTGTCTTGTTGAATTGCTGGGCCAAGTTAGTGTCGTCAGTATTGCTCTTGACTTGTTGAATTGCTGGGCCCAGTTAGTGTAGTCTGTATCGCTCCTGTCTTGTTGAATTGCTGGGCCCAGTTAGTGTAGTCGGTATCGCTCCTGTCTTGTTGAATTGCTGGGCCCAGTTAGTGTAGTCCGTATCGCTCCTGTCTTGTGAATTGCTGGGCCCAGTTAGTGTAGTGGGTATTGCTTCTGTCCTGTTGAATTGCTGGGCCCAGTCAGTGTAGTCGGTATCGCTCCTGTATTGTTGATTTGCTGGGCCCAGTTAGTGTAGTCAGTATCGCTCCTGTCTTGTGAATTGCTGGGCCCAGTTAGTGAAGTAGGTATCGCTCCTGTCTTGTTGAATTGCTGGGCCCAGTTAGTGTAGTCGGTATCGCTCCTGTCTTGTTGAATTGCCGGGCCTAGTTAGTGTAGTCGGTATCGCTTCTGTCCTGTTGAATTGCTGGGCCCAGTTAGTGTTGTCGGTATCGCTTCTGTCCTGTTGAATTGCTGGGCCCAGTTAGTGTAGTCGGTATCGCTTCTGTCCTGTTGAATTGCAGGGACCAGTTAGCCAGTTAAGTGTAGTCGGTATCGCTCCTGACTTGTTGAATTGCCGGGCCAAGTTAGTGTAGTTGGCATTGCTTCTGTCCTGTTGAATTGTTGGGCCCAGTTAGTGTAGTTGGTATTGCTTCTGTCCTGTTGAATTGTTGGGCCCAGTTAGTGTAGTTTGCATTGCTTCTGTCCTGATGAATTGCTGGGCCCAGTTAATGTAGTTGGCATTGCTTCTGTCCTGTTGAATTGTTGGGCTCAGTTAGTGTAGTCGGTATCGCTCCTGTCTTGTTGAATTGCTGGGCCCTGTTAGTGTAGTGGGTATCGCTCCTGACTTGTTGAATTGCTGGGCCCAGTTAGTGCAGTCAGTATCGCTCCTGTCTAGTGAATTGCCGGGCCCAGTTAGTGTAGTCGGTATCGCTCCTGTCTTGTGAATTGTCGGACCCAGTTAGTGTAGTCAATATCGCTTTTGTCCTGTTGAATTGCTGGGCCCAGTTACTATTGTGGGTATTGCTTCTGTCCTGTTGAATTGCTGGGCCCAGTTAGTGTAGTCAGTATCGCTCCTGTCTTGTGAATTGCCGGGACCAGTTAGTGTAGTCGGTATCGCTCCTGACTTGTTGAATTGCCGGGACCAGTTAGTGCAGTCGGTATTGCTCCTGACTTGTTGAATTGCCGGGCCCAGTGAGTGTAGTCGGTATCGCTCCTGTCTTGTGAATTGCTGGGCCCAGTTAGTGTAGTCTGTATCGCTCCTGTCTTGTGAATTGTTGGGCCCTGTTAGTGTAGTTGGTATCGCTCCTGTCTTGTGAATTGCCGGGACCAGTTAGTGAAGTCGGTATTGCTCCTGTCTTGTGAATTGTTGGGCCCAGTTAGTGTAGTCGGTATTGCTCCTGTCTTGTGAATTGCCGGGCCCTGTTAGTGTAGTTGGTTACCGCTCCTGTCTTGTGAATTGTCAGGCCCAGTTAGTGTAGTTGGTATCGCTCCTGTCTTGTTGAATTGCTGGGCCCAGTTAGTGTAGTCAGTATCGCTCCCGTCTTGTTGAATTGTCAAGCCCAGTTAGTGTAGTTGGTATCGCTCCTGTCTTGTTGAATTGCTTGGCCCAGTTAGTGTAGTCAGTATAGCTCCCGTCTTGTTGAATTGTCGGGCCCAGTTAGTGTAGTCAGTATCGCTCCCGTCTTGTTGAATTGTCGGGCCCAGTTAGTGTAGTCAGTATCGCTCCCATCTTGTTGAATTGTCGGGTCCAGTTAGTGTAGTTGGTATCACTCCCGTCTTGTTGAATTGCTGGGCCCAATTAGTGTAGTCAGTATCGCTCCCGTCTTGTTGAATTGTTGGGCCAGTTAGTATAGTCGGTATCGCTCTCCTGTCTTGTTGAATTGCCGGGCCCAGTTAGTGTAGTGGGTAACGTTCCGGTCTTATTGAATTGCTGGATCCAGTGAGTGTAGTCACTTCTGACTATCAATCTAGGGGTCATGAGTTAAAATGTGATTATGAAAGTCAAAATTGTTAAACAGTGGTATTGGTTGCTTGTGGCAGTGATTATGATGATTATGATGATGGTGTTGTTGTTGGTAGTGATGAAATTGCGGATCTATTTTTTTAATTGTTTTTGATGGTTGCTGATATATTTCTTGTCACAGCTGGTATAGTTACTTTTAATGGTGCTGCTGGCGGTGTTTTGTTGTTATTGGTGGTACTGTTAAATGTGGTTGGATTAAGCATGCAATAATGGGACAAATTACTATTTTCACCACATGGTATCTAAAATCGCAGTTATTAACGCATGTGTGTTCATTAACTTCTATAATTATATTATTAATTGATATAACTTGAAAGTGTTTACAAAGTCACTGTTACAGAGTTGTTTGCCAACAACTGTATGCTCATTAACAAACCAACATTACAGGGTGAACTTAAACTAGGTGATAAAGGAAAACACAACAATGTCAAAATTGATTTTTATTAACGTTTGCACATTGTAATCAACCATAAACATATAATCATGGACAAGTGTTATTTGTTTTTTCTCCATTTTTAGAGACAAAGTTTAACCCCACCCCACACATTCCCCACATCAAACTATGATTTTTCCCCTATTTTGAGAAAGGAATCCCATCAAAATTTAAAAATATATATATATTTTAATGGACTTTAACCCTTAACTCCATAGATACGCGTTTTCCCACACCAATCACAGAAAGTCTTTGAAAACAGTGCAGGAAGAGTCAGAACACACCCTACACTGTTTTCAACACTGTCAGTTAAACTAAACATAATTCACCCAAAAATTCAAAAGCCTTCTATATTAGGTATACATTATTGAAGTAAAGGGTTAATGCCATGTAGTTTAACAGTTTACATGCATGAAGAACAGGGATGTTGACTGTAAGCTGTATTAAACATTATTACAAAGCTATTTACTCCTTATACAGCCCCCTTTCATTGAACTGACCCTACCACCAGTTTAACAGTTTACATGCATGAAGAACAGGGATTATGACCTGTAAACTGTATTAAACATCATTACAAAGCTATTTACTCCTAATACAGCCCCCCTTTCCCCGAACTGACCCTGCCACCAGTTTAACAGTTTACATGTATGAAGACCAGGGATGTTGACCTGTAAGCTGTATTAAACATTATTACAAAGCTATTTACTCCTAATACAGCCCCCCTTCCCCGAGCTGCCCCTGCCACCAGTTTAACATTTTACATGCATGAAGAACAGGGATGTTGACCTGTAAACTGTATTAAACATCATTACAAAGCTATTTATTCCTAATACAGCCCCCCTTCCCCCAAATGCCCCTGCCACCCAAACAAATCCACAAACAAGAAATGTCACCAGTTAGTGTCACATGCCCCCCAAAATAACAATATATTTTATAATAGGTAGAGATTTAAATGTATCCATAAATATCAAAAGTAATGATCTGACGTTTCAGACTAGACATTCAATATCATGTTTTTTACATTCAAGTGTGACTTTGACCTTCATGTAACCTTGACCTTGACATAAGATGTAACGGTCTTGGTATTTCTACAGGTATATGCAGGGGACACCTCATCATGACATGTTGGTCACTTGTGTCAAGCTATTTTAAAATCCCTCCATTAAGACAAAAGTTACAGACCAGACAAGAAATATCACACAAACTGGAAGAGTGACCTTGACCTTTGAGGAAGGGTTCTGGGTCTTACACCTGACACAACATAATGCCATGTTGATCAAATGAGCCAAGTGTTTTTTAAATCTATCTATGTATGATAAAGTTAGAGACCAGATTTGAAATCTTAAACAGTCTCAAAAGTATTGTCAAACAAACTCAAGGTGTGACCTTGATGTATAGGTCTGGTTCTTACATGCAACACATCATCATGTCATTTTGATCAATTGAGTCAAGTTAAAAACAAAGTTACTTGAAGTGTGACATTGACCTTTGAGGTACGGATGTGGACCTAATGTGCAACACAACATCATGTCATGCTGATGAACTGAGCCAAGCATTTTTGAAATTTAGGTGACAAAGTTATAGACTGGACATGAAATCTCGAACAGACTGAAAGTGTCATCAAACAAAGCTAAATTGTGACCTAGACCTTTGAAGTTGGTGTCTGGGTGTTACACGCAACACATCGTCATGTTATGTTGATCATTTGTAGCAAGTATTTATAAAATCCATCAATGTATGACAAAGTTACAGAACAGACACGAAATCATACACAGGTGTGGGTCCTACTCTTGACACGTCGTCATGTTATGTTGATCAGTTCATAGCAAGTTTAAGCAAAATCTATCTGTGCATGACAAAGTTACAGGCCAGACACAAAATACCAAATGGAAGGATGGATGGACACTGCAATTACTATATGCCACCCCAAAAAAATTTAAGAATATAGAAACAAATAATATCCAAGATTCACTATCTGAAACTTCATTCCATTTTCAAACAAGAGAGCCAAGATGGCCCTATATCGCTTACCTGAGTGACCTCAAGTCACCCAACTTCAGTAGATTATAAAATACATGTACACTCAAAATTCCAGAAAAAGAGATGGGAGAGTAGTTAGAATTTTAGATTTGTTTTGAAGATATAACAGATGCGTAGAAGAGTTGTGCGATAACAATAGTAACCTTGTGCGAATATCTGAATATCAGATATCGAAAGAAAATTTTCACTATATATCCATATAAAGAAAACCATCCTCCTCTCCTGGCGACTGTTTTTCAACGAATCGCAATGGCTGGAACAAACTTGGTAAAGGTTCACCCATGGTAAAAGTCAGTGAAATAACAACGAAATCAAGTCAGTAGATTCTGACAAGAAGGATTTTGATTTTTTACTATAGCTGCCTATATAGTAAACTAGCACCTCACTGTGGCAGTCATGTTTTTAACAAATCACAACGGTATGAACAAACTTTGTAAAGGGTCACCCAAGGAACATTTCTTCGAAATTGTTTTTAAAATCGAGCGAGTAATTTCTGACAAGAAGATTTTTTAAATTTCTAATAAATAAATTTGCCCCGCCCACTGGCAGCCATGTTTTTTTTACGAATCAAGATGGCTTGATTAAACTTGGTGGACAGACACCAGGTGATCACAAAAGCTCACCTGTGAGCCTTTGCCCCAGGTGAGCTAAAAACAAAGACTGCTGTGATGGTGAAACTCGAGCAAGAGTAGTAAGGACAGATAGATACAAAGTTGAGCTTCTAAATACATACTGGGGTATTTTGTTGTGTATTAGTTCCATGTTAGCATCTATAAGACAGATTATTGAATGATTTTCAGAAATAGTGCTAGTTGCAAAGTTCATAAAGATTGCCATGCATCCCTTTATTTCTGTGTGCCCCTTTTACACTATGTGCCCCTGTAACACTTTCCCTTTAACATCGTGTCTCTAACATGGATATTGGTGCTGTAATTGACGACGGCTCGATTAACCCTTCCAGCAGCTCTGCTTCTCTTTATACATGTGTCCATAATTACAATAGATTTTGTTTCTGATTCCCAAATGACACTTGCAGAATTACTCATGCATAAAATTGATATGGATTTTCCCAGTGCTACATGTTTCATAATATATCATTGATAAAATGGAGCAATTATTGGTCCGCCAGTCATCGGAGCAGTCAATATATTGCAAATATAAATGTGTATCATGCAATATGAATTAGAGGGAACTTCAACAAAACTTTTTATTTTCAAAGTCAGGGTTTTAAAAAAAAAATTTTGTAGACAACTTGCACTGTATAATGCTAATGTGTTTGGGAGTCATTTTGGTTAGCTCCGGACAGTGTCCAGGCAGAGAAGGCGCTGACAGCATGATGTGATAAGAATTGCTATTGTTGATACATGATATTCTGGGAGTATCTGGTGAACCTGAGCGCAAGCAGCTAGAAAACAGATTTCTATGGAACAACATCTAAAATTATTACCTCTCTATAATATGAAATTGTGAAATAAATAGTTAAAACATAAAAATCTTATTTTGAGTTAAAGTCCCCGAAAATATAAAACACCCTTGTATTTTATATCTTTTTCATTGGTCAAGCTTAATTTATCAATCAAAGACTCTTCATTTGTTAAAACAAGTTAAATTACAATGACCTTGTCCAGTCCAAATAGTTTGTCTTCGTGTTTTATAATAGTAAACTTTATGTCAAATATTATGCAAACAAATTATCAATATACGTAATCTTGGGATTTGAATATTTTCCGAGGCCTGTCGGAATTGATACATCGTCCAGCCTGAATTATAGCTTGTGTGTTTGGATTTTAGCTTCTCAGCAAGTTTAAAAGCTGACGTTATCATTTTGCGATGAATTACTGTCACAATGGACATTACTGAGCTAGCAGACGTTCCTTTTTTGTTGTTGTTGTTGTTGTTGTTGCTGTTGTTGTTGAAGAAATCGCATATGTCAGTTGTTTGGATGCCATATTTATTGGGTTTTTTTGATATACGGAGGGAAAATAGCATGATTCACCCATTTCATGAATGTAAATGAGGGGAACACTTTCAATGTTATCAGCAGTAACACCCATAACCCAAGCATGGCTAAACCACATTTAATCTACATTCACTATTACCCTTTTTCAGAAAAAAATGCAGACATGAATATTGAAAGTTTAATCCAACACCTGAAAAAAAACGAAACTGGGCAAGTTAGTAACGATCAATTTAACATAAACCAAAAGCCAAGTCACCTCCCTAGAGCCCCCTCATAAACTTGTTAATAATCGACCAGCCTTCTTAATATAATACAAAACAAATTTAACAAATTATGCTATTTTGACAAGGCTGTTTTTGTTTCACATGGAGCCAATAATGACACAATGTCAGGGAAGACACTTAGAACAGTGGTTTAAACATGGTTGTTTCACAAAATTTGCATTGTAGATTATTGTGACAGACGCAAATTCACTATGGTTGAACACAGCCTTTCCTGACAGCCTACATGCTAGTTGGCACCACTGGAGACCATGGAGAAGAGCACAACAATCTATTAACGACAGACTGCATGCTTGTGGTATTCTAAGTTCACAACATAGCCCGATACTTGCTGCTGAATTTCAAAAATGGGTTCATCCTCCTTTGGTTTTAATTTTTTTCCACTCGATTGTCATAAATAACTGTCTGGGCTCCCAACACTGTACATTCTGGCTCTCCCTTGTTTGCAAAGGTACATACTGACAAGAACTATGAGATAACGATTTAATGTCATGAAATCTCAGTTCATAATGTCTACCATTTTCAAGTTGCAAGGAACCGTAGAAGAGTGAAGCGTAGTTACATCAAAGGAAATTTTAAATACTTTCCCATAATCTGATCTGATCATCAAACTTTTCAATACAACAGAAGTATTTATATCCTGAAATAAATGTTTAACACTAGTAACCAGATGGTATCTAGCTCCATCCATATAATTATGTACTATTGGAGCATCACAAATACCGACACATGTGTATAAAGTTGGTCGGTCGGCATCAATAAAGTAAAAAAATATTTCTGATAATCAGTCTACCCAACTGACTTACATCATTATGCGCTCTCTAGTTATGGTTGACATAACGTCACCTTGCCTTGAGCAGGGCAAGAACTAGCAATGAAAAAGAAAAAGTATAGAAATAACAACCATTATCGTGTAAAAGTGGTATAATTCATGGAACATTATCACAATTCCAGTTTAGTCCTTGTTGTTATTAATTTTATTTTATTCTATTTATATGCTAGTTATCTAGAATGGAGTTTGACACAATTTTCAACACATAACAGCGAATATGGGAAGCCTTTCTTGCTTAGGAAGGAATCTCAATAAAACCACCATCCTTCTGCAAGGAACTGGTAAACTTTGTTAGGCTCACACCCAAAACCTCATCAGTATATTGTCTTCACTTTTTAAGTGGATGGTGAACATGGAATGTGACTTCTAACCATTGTCTTATTATATATGTACAATCTGTCTTCTATTTTCTTTATACTGAATTGATAAATTTATTGAAAATTTAGCATCATTTTTATGCCATCGAGGGCTAACAGGCGATCAGTTAACCTAACCACTGTTTCCTGGGGTCCTGAAAGATTAAACAGTATTGAGCACACCTATCTCCGCAAGTAGCTGATAACTTTCCCACTTGAATCAGAGGTGAGAGATGATTGACAATAAACCAAGTCGCATATCATTCATCACAATGATTGTTGCTGGCAAGGGAATCAAACTCAAGAACCAAGGATTGAAAGTCAGCCGCGTAACTGATTGAGCTAATTGGGCCAGGCTTTTATATATTGAAGGATAATGCATTCATACAGCTAGATTACATTGTTGATATCTGTTGGAACATAAACAAGACTTGTGTTACAAATTATGAACCAGTAATAGCACTGCCAATGGCCTCCCCCACACTAACTATAGCATGACAGTCTATTATTATACTCCCTTACCTGTATTGAAACGTTATACCTGTGTGATGCAAATTTGTGCTCTGCATCTAAAGGAGTGACCAAAAATCCTGGATTAGTCAGACATTTAACTAAAACTAGGGAAAAGCAACT
The DNA here is from genome assembly GCA_029582155.1 of Panopea generosa. Lineage (NCBI taxonomy): Eukaryota > Metazoa > Mollusca > Bivalvia > Adapedonta > Hiatellidae > Panopea > Panopea generosa. The sequence continues at coordinate 95,279,971 of CM055895.1, forward strand.
GATTGAGATTTTATGAACTCTTGTTCACACAAAACTTCTTTAAATCTTGTTTTCAAAAATCTTAACAGCCATTAGTCTTAGAAATACAAATCAAAATTCTTTCTTTGCACAACAGAATTCTTTACAAAATGAGACCATTTTTAAATTGTTTTTAAAATTGTTGATGTACTTATGATTACAAAATGCGTATACTGTAATTAAACAAAAGGCCCATGGACATTAAATGGTCACCTGATTATCCAAACAAGTTGGCTGCTTTTAAAAAGCATCCAATGGTTAGGTCTTATAAACGATGTGGCAATTTAAGTGAATGAATGTGTAAGTTTGGTTCCTTGTACTGGGTACTAAATACATTGGTATACCAAATCCCAACAAGGTTCCGACTGACACAGTGAATTCCTGGCTTTATATTTCTATTGTATCGAATAAAATAATTAACTGTAGCTATTTATTTTGTTATTATTTCCATTGTTATGGGATCAGCATATTATAATAATTGAGTAAATACATTGTTAAATGAAAATTATTTACATTAACTTGGTAGGAATCTGTCAGAAGCGGCGATAAATTTTCAAAAAAGATAAGTTTCAAGACCTTATTTAAGCAAGGAGTTTTAGAAAATTCCTTTATTTAAGGCATATCATTTTTTTTTCCTGATAAGATATGCAAAGAACAATTCATAGTGATCTCAATTAGTGCATTAACATGTAACAATCAATTATTACACACACCGCATTTGAATTTACCTTTTAGCCGTAAAGAGGTCGGAACATGACTAGGTTTTAATATCATTGAATGGCAGTTTGTACATTCCCATGATGCACTGTTTAGAAAAACAATGGCAATCTCAATGTGGCAAATGCCCTGTTTTAAACATGTGATTGTGACGTTTCAATATGGCAGTGCCCAGAGTCAATTTCTTAACTGGCCTTTATAAAGGGTTCGGCGACTCATGCGACCTAACCAAACACATTCACTTGATTCTATTCAATCATAAGAAATAATGTTTTTTGTTAATTTCTCTTATATAGATTTAGTAAAGTAGGCCCCACCCCCAGGACAAAACCGTGAGACCCAGGACATCCAATTCACAATTTTTATTAAGGATCATATACCTCCATTATCATGTTCACCATTTGTTTCCCAGTGCTTCCTATATTGAGAAGATTTTCAAAGATTACCTTGAATTTTACTGTTTTGGACCCACCCCCAAGGGCATGGAAACCATGCAATTCACAATTTTGATTCACCCTTAGATACCAAAGCTGCATACAACATTTTATTAAGATTCAGCTTACGTTTTTTGAGAAGAAGTCAAAAATGGCAATTGTTTATGGATGCATGACAATGGACAAAAGGCGATCGCAAAAGTCTCAGTTACCTAAAAATCGAGGAAAGTACTTCAAACTGTTGACTTCAAATTGCATTAATTTTAAATTCAAAACCATTTTGCATGTTTTAAATGTTATTAAACATCAACAGTAACATACACGTTACATTATATATAAAAGAAATCAGTTGCCTGTAAAATGTTCATGATTAACTTGACAAATTATTAATTCTTCGCATGCTTTTTTATCAGTATTTAATAGAAAGATACAAGTTTCCTATCCTTCTATATATATATAAGTCCATGCTACAACTGAACTGAAACCATTTTTTAAACAAATTCAAGTTGTGTTTTCAATTCTAGCTTAGCCCGTGTGGTTCCTGCTAAGAATAGAATCATTGCCGATCTCTGCAGAGGGGTAGGAATCATGTTCATTTTATCATTTTTTGTCATGTTAACAACTGTGGTTAAATTACCAACCCCTGTGTGGTTCCAGGGAGCCGCATGAGTGATGGCAAAAATAGGTTCACTGGCTCATACATGTCGTAGGAAGCGACAATATGAGTAATATGATAGAATTTGCTGAAACTTTGCTATTCTACAAGTGTCAAGGTTCTAGGTTCATTTGTTGATGCATTTTTTTAATCTGTATGTTAATTTGTTGTTTGTGTACATGAAGAGTGAACCTGAATTTTAGTTCCTGTTGGCGTTGAATAACCTATAATGTGTAACCTATAATGTCATAAAACTCTATTCAATCATTCATTCAATTCTAGCTTGGCAAACATTAAAATAAAACACCCAAGACCAAACTGAGAACAATATTACTGGAATATAATGATTAATCAGTACATCAGGCTATACAAATATGGATGCTTCTCATAAAGTCTTAAGTAGAAGTTAAATTGAGAACAATTGGTAAAAAGATAGCTGCAAGATAACAATAAATGTTCATCTAGGAAGCTCCACAGAATAATGAAGGAAGGAGCGGCCAACAGTTTAGCCTTATCTATTATTGCCACTCAATTTATGACAGATTTTAATGGCAGACTTAAATTATATGTAACTTTATCTATTTTTTTCTATAACAGAATATGTTATGGGGAGTGATAAATGGATGATGGTTTGCTGTTTCCATGTGAACAATATACAAATACATGCTTTCATCAGTACCCTACCAGACCAAACAGCATAAACAACACAAGGGAAGTAACTCTGCATGTAGAGTTAGTGTCACATTATGCACACCTACACTTGATACCAAGTTGCAAGTCATTCACCTGAACAAGGGCAATAAGAATTGAAACACGCTGTCATTCAAAGTAGTTGATAGTCCATTCAGCTATAGATATTTCCTCTCCAGCAAAGTCCGGTATGATAAAAACAACTTTTTTTAAAGTGCAAGGGCAATATAATAACTCTGCATAAAATTAAGTTAAAACAAATTATGTCACACTTGCTGGGTATCTACAGCTAATGTTGATTATGTACGAAGTGATTATCTATGTAATTTCAAATCAATCATCTGAACACTGTGGAAGCACTTCACAACAATTGCAATATGGGTTCAAGGGCAATAACTCTCCAGCAATTTAAAAGAGATGAAAGCTTTGTAATCATTATTGCCTTTTTAAAGGAACAGTGATTTCACATTGGTTCAAAATCGACAGTACCGTGATTTTTTCCATACTATCACAATTTTCAAACCATCAAATTCTGGTTCAAAGTAGCATATTTTACTGTTGAACGTGTGCATTTAATATATATCTTGCTGTTGACATCAGAGCTTCAGATACATGCATGATGCATCAAATACCAGGCTTTGTTAGATCTCCACAGGCCATTTAAGCACAGGGGCACCCCAGCACTTGAATGGCAGAAATGGTTTTACCCCAGCGCTTGAAATCTTAAACAATATCTTCCAAAAGCTTAAATCTTCAGTTTTCTTATTTCAATGCATAAAATGAAACATACCAAATCTAATGACTTTTACTGATTTATACCAATTTTACTATTATAAATGTAAATAATAAATTATGTTTAAATAAGTGCTCTACACATCGACTGAAAATGTTTTTGGGCGGATCCTTGAGGGTGCTTGCTCTTACCCGAGCACTTGAATTCCAACTTGTGGAGAACCCTGAAATACCTATTATTAGGTTTTAACCATAATTACCATTCTCCTTATCTATAAAACATATCTAATTGCATTGCTACTCGAAACACCACTTGCCCTGAACTTGACGTGCAAATCAGTGAAATAAACACAAGTGGTGTGTCAACATGATTTCACCTATCTGGAATCCTTGTAAGAACACAACATGGTGTCTTTTACATTTAACAGTTGTTAGAAGTAATTAAATAAAACTTTGAACAAGTCATGCAATTTTGTGGCGATCCGCTCCTACAGACAACACAAAGCAGGAGTAAATACATTGTTACATCAGCACTCTTCAGAAGAATTTGTCAAACAAAAACAACCACCTAATATTAAATGTAAACCAATTAGTTTGAACGCTGCTGTAAATTATAAATAACTGATCATTCATGTATATGGAACAACATTAACATATTCCTAGACAAATGTTTTTTTTCTTCATTTATTTCAACTGTTGTGATGACATGATCTAGTGAGCTTTTACACAAAAACAGCATGCTACTTGAGGTGACTGATTTCCATCTGCATTATTAATTTAATAGAACAATCATAAATATAATGGTGAAGCTGGACAGATTTGTATTTTGTTTCCATGCTTTCTGCCAGGTATTAAATTTGATCCAGCACATTACGTTATAAAATAAATATCAATCTAGAAATTAAATCATTATCTGAAATAGTAATGCGAATATCAGTTATCAATGAAACTGTTTTGTTTAAAATATTTTTTTCAATTGAATCGATATATCGTCATTATAACAGATTTGATTTATTGATACAGACTCAGTCAACAACAACGCCTGCAAGCTAGGGCTGTGCATTGGCATCTTATTCATATCTGATATGTATTGTGATACTTCATTTTCAGAACGATACGTATCACGATACATATTGCCTGAGAAAATAAAAGGCGATGAATATTGCAATATTTAAGTCGCAGTTCAATGCGCATTACGATACTGAATTTTGAACTGTTAGTTATGCTACCACCATTATTGATTAGTAAGTTGTATGTATGTAATAACTATGCTCATATGCAACTTAAGCGTATCTTTATTAACTCAGAACAACAGACCTAACTGCGAGAGTGATGAAATAAACAAATAGTGGGATAGTACCTGATGGGAAGGAGATGACAACAATTATATGCTGTCCGTTATATTCGTCACGTTTAGTAAGTTTATATCCAATATTTTTGTTGTTGTCCGGTGCATCGATGAATCGTTACACCTCAATTGCAACCCACACTACACCGAATGAGCCAAAACAGAAACGTGTAATACCTGTTATTATATAATCTGCATTAACTAACTGTCTCCATCACTGTCCATTCTGAGACAGTGATATGTCTATATCAATGTATCCAGTTGTATAAAATCGCATTATACAAACTTATAAACTGTACTCCGATGTATTTGAAGAAATGCTTCTGTCAGAGTAATGAGGTCTTGTTGACTTTGGCTGCTGGTTTCTGTGAGAGTTGATCAACAATCAGCTGACAAACTTTCAAATATGAAAAAATACCTAGTTTCTTTCTACAACACTAAAGTGTGAAGATCAGGCCACCATAGCAACTAGAACTAGCACAACTAGAAATGCCACAAGCATGGGAATGGCATATTTACTAATCATTGTTTGGTTGAAAATGGGAAGATCATTCCGGTAATAAGATTTTATGATTAAAATGAAAATAATTACTCTTTTTAAAACAAAAACACTGATGAGCAACCAAACAAATTGGGTCTTTTCACAAACTAATAAGTTGGTGTGGTGTTGCAGACAATAAATTCAGTTTTGTGTTTGGCTTGTTCTACAGTATTGTCACATATGTATCGAAACTGTTCTCACTTACCTATATTTGTATGTTTTAACAACCTACATATTCTGGCTTCTCTTTCTAATTTTTGATGATCTGAAAATATAAATGTTATATTTACATCAATATACGTCCAAATAGATATAAAAATTAAATCCTACATGTAATCAATCTTAATTATTCTTTCTTAAGTGTTTTAAATAACAGTATCTCAACAATGACCTTTCGAAAGGTCTAACTCTATACAAGCCTTCTGTATGTTGTTTTTTTGTTGTTGTTGAATGCGGTTCACCCCCATTTGCAACAAATTTCAGGTTATATAATGGCATATCCAGTTTTATTGGATGGGGCAGACCTCAATATAAAGCTGATTAACTGTCCCAACTTTTCACATTAAGTTTATGGAGCAGGCAGGACTCAAACCTACAACCTTAGCAGTGAAAGGTAAGTGACCTTGAGACAGCCCCCACCCCCACCCCCAACACAGATGCTTCTTCACAAGAGTGATATTAAAGACCAGCAAAACAGACCTTCACCAACATTAACTTAACAATAAAAAGTACTTAATTATATCATGTAGATATTTATACTGATAACATTGACATAACAGTCAAACCTGTGTAAGTGGTCACCTCTATTAAGTAGCCACTTGTCTTAAGTAGCCATATCTTCTATTTCCCATTTCTATACTTTCAAATCAAATTAACCTGTATTAAACAACAACCTGTTTTAAAATGCCACTTTTTCTCCTTCCTTTGACTGACTGCTTATGACAAGTTTGACTACACTTTATTTCAGCTAGTTGCAAAATAAGATCAGAATGATATTTGCGCTCAAATCTGTTTCCTGGGCAGAGCCAGTACAAGCTGTTGTTTCTGAGAGACCTTTGAATGAAGACTGTAATTCAACACCTATGGCGTGAGCAGCCAACACTTTATCCACTGCCCTTCCACATAAGAAAAACACACAGATGCCTACATAAACATTGAGAGTTTTTTAAATTTTTAAAATGTCTAGTTAAATAAATGTCACTGAAATATGGCCCAGACACTGTGGTATAATTTAATTCTAAAATGTTATTGTTTCCTCCACCTTGCATTTGTAAAATAATGCAAAGTTTTGCTCTCTAAGATCTGTGTCTCTTTATTATTATGTAAATGAAACATAAAATATTCATTTTAGACAGTTTCAATGTGCTTCTTGCAATTCTAAAGCGTTGGAACATATTGTTTTCTTAGATGTTCGACTCCATTATGACAATGCCTTGTATGGCAAGAGAGAGAATCTCCACACCACATTGGATCAAAACAAAACAAAATGCCATTTGTACATTACAGAAGAGCCATTATAATATTGCTTCAACATATTCTCACTGATCCGTATTATCAGCTGTAAAAAATCTAACTCTTAACTGCAAATGTATTTAACTGGACTCTTCCAAACTTAAAAGCCACACAAAGTCAATTTCCATGAATCGATACATTAAAACAGTGCAGAACCTGTTCTGAATACTCGTTACAAGCAATGAGAACTGGTCCTACACTGTTTTCAAAAGCCTTCTATATAAGAGGTGTTAAAAGGTGTCCATATGAAAAAAAGGGTTAAATGTACAAAAAAAAAAAATGCAGTGGACATCGAAAACTGCTTCAAATTATGGCAAGAAATATTATGGTGGTTATACAATATTATGGCTGATGTGCAGGTTTCCAATAACTATTAATCCACAATCATGACATAAAGTCAAAATGAATGCTTTTTTTATAGTGAATGTCTAAGAAATCCCCTTCAAGTCCCTTTACATGGCCCCTATAACACTAGAGCCTCCTGACTCATCAAAACATCAAATTCCTACTCATTGGTATAATAATTTATGTCAATTATGAAAGAATTTGACAAGACCGCTTGTTGGGAATTTTTTTTTATAAAAATCCCAATTTTAACTTTTTGGGGGTCCAACTTGGAAGTTTATTACTCTTTAATGAACCATTGTTACCACATCTAATAAGCTACTACTAGGTAATGCATTAGATCTCAAAACTAACTTTCTTTTTGCATTAATGGATGAGAAAATGATGATTTTCAATTTTCTCATAGTATTACTAAGTAAATCAAAACTTCCCATACAGGACCCTATTACTACTAGCCCTTTAATTTATATTTATTTCAATCCCATACCAATATAGATAATTAATGCCAAAAGCAAACAAATTGCAAAACCAGTTCTTGAAAAAAAGATTTTGAAAATTTTAACCATCACCACTTCCATGTTGTGTGTTCATAGGACATTATTGACTAGATAGCCATCTGTTTTTCATTTCCTGGTTTCAATAATTCAATGGAGAATCCCATACAATCTCCTTATCTTCCAGAGACATTACATTTTTAGCTGGGATAAATGGGGAGAGGTGGTGAGGGATATTCTTCAGTGTACACTATATTACTTTCCTATTTCAATCAATCGTCCGTGACAAGAAAACAATTGTTACCAGAGGAGTGATGAGTGATGACACAGCTTCTGGCAACCATATTGTCATAGGATCTCCTTACCTGCTATTCAAGATTTCATAATAACAGAGGAAGATAAACACTTAAAGGTAGAGGTGGGTAGAATGGTATTCCTCGATGTTTTTCTGTGAGTATCACAGCATGTACCATAGTATACCTTGTCCTTTCTTATGGCAAAAATGTCTCCAAATATCAGATTTGCCATGTTTGTTGTGAAAATTTTCTCATTCGTCCAACAGTTTGAGTATTCTCAAGTAGTTAATGGTACCACATGTGACGATTTATTTTCAATAGTTACATAACTCTAATGAGTTATTTTTACAATTGAGACAACTATAAACTTGAAAAAGCTGAAATATTACTTTCTTCAAGTAAACAAATACAAAAATATGACATCTTTTCACTTCAGTAATTTCTGTAAACACTCGGGTCACAGAAATTGCCAAAAAATGGACTCCATAATAGCATCAAGGTTTGTACCAGTGCTACTAAAAAATGCAGTAGACTGATTTTACTGCACAGCTCTTTTCAAAGGTACACTCCCATTCTGATATATACATATATATATTCAGTAAAGGAAACTTCTTGAATGATCTATCTACACAATATAAGATTATAGCTCCACAGTATGTTGTTACTATTTTTGGAAGGGGCATAACTCTGATAAATGACAGAGTTGTCCTACTTTGGATATTTAATTCTCACATTTTTTTAAACTAACGTGACACCATCAACATAGCTTTATAAATCTAACTAACAGTTAATAATTTATTCAGAAGGAGTTATGACATTGTTGTTTCCATTGTTTAACTTTTGATACCTAGAAATAAGTAGAAATGATTTTCTGTATGAGGCTCTATAGTTATTGCTTTCTTTTAAGAAAGTGAATTAATGACAATATACTGACTGAGGTCCAAACATTGCATTCACTGGGGCAGACTGTGATAGACAGACTGTGATAGACAAACTAAATTACTCATTGCTTGCAAATCATATACCTTCAATGAACAGCAAGTTTCAAATCAATTCTCATCTAAAACTTTATCTCTTTATCACCAGCAACATGGATGATAAAAATCATTTTATAAATCATTTTGTTATATATGCCATAACAAAATCCAAAATAATCAAGATAGTGCCAAGTCAATCTCATCAACAACTGTACAGGTCTAGTCTACATGCTTGAATGTACCACAAACTCTACATTCAATGCGCTTATACCATCACTGACGCTTGCTTTAAAGCGTTTTTTGATGTAGGGTAGGGTTAAATAATTGAATATTGTGAAAAATCTAGTTTGTCAATTTTTCTCAACATCTCACAATCATTGTACAATATATTGAATAAAATCATAAAAAAACTATTCAAAAATTGTTCAGTTTGTTTTATGTAATTATGATTTGAAGCTGGGTTTTTTTTACAAAATTGAGAGAGAAAATAGTTCCCGTTTCGCTAGTATTTTCGGAATTTGACATTCGTTGTCAAAAAGACATGGTCATATTTACCACATCACATATTTATATTTACGTAGAAACAAACACATATTCACATTGGAAATTACCTCTTGTTTCAATATATACTAATTATACCACTGATTTTGAAAATAATTTAAAAGGTACATTCCCCCTTAACACCACAGTTGAACGTGTAATCATATGAAAATACTAATATCTGCGAAGTATTAGTATATGATACTTTTAGAAATTAACAATATAAATATAATAAGAGGCCCAAGATGGCCTGAGAACGCTCTTCTCGCTTATGGTGGCCATAGCACTTTTTGAAATTTCACAATATTATAACCCTCTTTGAGGGTCTTCTTAACCCTTTATGGATAAATACATCCACCACATCTTGACTGAACAAAAAGTTAATTACTATGAAAAGGAATAATTTAAATTCCAATACCATTCATCTGTAAAAAGAAAAAAATATTCCCTGTACAGGACCCTCATACATCCCAGCCCCTTGATTTGTCAAAACTTCAATCACCCAATCATCCAATTGGGAATTACTACGGGCAGAGATGCTTTAGATTTTAAATAGAATTTTTTTTGTACACATTGATGCAAAAATGAAAAATTTCAGTTTCCCCCATAATATTTCTATGTAAAAGTAAGTCACGTTATGGGGTCTCTATATATCCCACCATCTTGATATGCATAATCTCCAATACCATGCTGATCTAAGGATAAATTATAATTATCATAATATGATCAAGTTTGACAGAAAGGTTATTGAAAGGATTTATAAAAATTTCCAATTTTAGCCTTATTGCCCCCAACCCATTCCCAAGTGATTTATGGAAATTCAATCCTCTTTATTGAATAAAAATTTACTGTTACTAGACAATACTTTAGATCTCAAAACACATTTACATAAATGGACAAAAAAAGTGATAATTTTCCAGTTTTTTTCCATTGTATTCCTATGTAAAACTCAGTCTCCTTATAGTGCTATTGCCACTTGATTTGTACTTATATAGAACTCTAAATCATAGGGATAATTTATATCACATTTGACTTCTGGTTGTTGAGAATATGATTTTTGAGAAATTTTCAATTTTAACTCTTTTGTGACCCAACCTGGCCCCGTCTATAAACTCAATCCTGCTTATTCCTCGAGGCAGGGTCATTTTTAACACCAAAGACACTATTTGAACAAAATTTATCTAATAGAACTATAGTTGGTTATCATTACTACATAAATATTTTCAAAAACTGTTGAGTGGTTTATGAGATTTTTTGGGGACTATTTTTAGTTATGGTGGCCATCTTGAATTTAAATATATATGAATATATATTTAAAAATCTTCTGTATAGTCTCCTATGCAACAGAAACATCCATGTGAAGTTTGAGCTTAACTGGCCTAGTGGTTGTAGAGAAAGTGCTGACAATGGATGACAGATGCCGGGCAACGTGCCATTGCATAAACATTTCTGGCCAGTACAGCTAAAAACTAATCATTGTGTAGGGCAAGTTGTTCCTCTGTAGTGGTCAAAGTCACACAATAAAAGAGTGCATGGTTTTTGTATTTAGTATTTTAGTATGGACCAAATTTGGTGACTGACTAAGCCAGACAGTTTTCGAGAAAAGAAACTTAATGCAAAAATTTAACTTTGTGTAACTTAACAATGTGTAGTTGTCAAGGTAAACCCAAAATAATGCTCCATTATACAACTATGGACCTAATTTTGTGTCTCTAGGTTAAACAGTTTTGAGACACAAAGCTCAACACATTACATTACAATGAATTATTGATGTCGCCACCAAAAATCCTCTAACTGGAAAGCAAAAGGGATAAGCCCAACAAGACCTCACACTGATCCTTCCTAGCAAGTTTTAGTAGATTCCAACTGAGGGGCCAGAACTTGGCAGGAATCATCAAACTGGAAAGCAAACTATATTTCATACTGATTGTTCCAAGCAAGTTTTAACGTAATGCAAGGATTGGTTCAAAAGCACAGACAAGATTTCTTATTTAATGGGCCATTACTCATTAAAATCTGAGCACATAATGGATATGCACAACTAAATCCTCCCCAGCAAGTTTTAGCTAAATAGGACTACAGAAATTATAATATTTTGTGAACAAGAGGCCCCAGAGAGCCTGAAATGCTCTACTGGCAACAAATGGACAGATGAACATTTCAGTGGAAATGTTTTTAGTTAGTTCCTCTTCAACAAAACTTTTTAGAAACCCACATGCAATACTAAAAGTAAAATATCTAAGGTCTAGGCCATAAACTTTCCAAGAAAATGTTTTTTTAAAAGTTTTGCATAAAATGTGCTTATAAGCCCTGTAGCCCATTTGCAGTCAAATCATGTTGGGTCAAGACCTTGTTCATGATCTTGTGATTACATAACTGCTGTGCAAGTTTGGTTAAGATTCAATGAAAAATTCGGGATGTTATTGTGTCTACAACATTTCCCCTATATAACTCATAAAACAGTGACCCCTGTGGCAGCCACAAATTTGACCCCAGGGACCCAACTTCAGCAAACCGCCATGCAACGCTACACATAAAATATTGATGTCTAGGCCTAGAACTTTCAGAGAAAATGTGTTTCAAAGTCTTGCTTAAAATGTGCTTATAAGTCCTGTGGTTGGGGCATTTGTAGTTGAAACTAACTGGTTCAAGAACTCATCTGATATCTTGTGGTTATATAACTGCTTTAAGATTCAATGATCAAGAGGCCCAAGAGGGCCTGAGGACGCTCTACTGACTAATAGTGGCCATAGCACTTTTGGAAATACTCCTATGCAATAGAAACATCGGGGCAGGGTCATTTTTAACCCTAGGGACACCATTTGAACAAAACTATAGGTGGTCATCATTACTACATAAACATTTTGAAAATCTGTTGTGCTGTTCATGAGAAGAAGATTTTTTAAGTTTTGGACTATTTTTAGTAACATAAGCCATCTTGAATTTCAGATCGAAAAAAAATATTTCGGTATAGTCTCCTATGCAATAGAAACATCCATAATTATGAAGTTTCAGTTTAATTGGCCTAGTGTTTTCAGAGAAAGTGCTGCTGACAGACGACGGAAAACGAGCAATCGCTTAAGCACTTTTGGCCAGCGAGTTAAAAATGGAGGTGCTATCACATCTACAACATTTTCCCTATATAAATATATGTACAACAGTGACCCATATGGCAGTCCCAAATTTAACCCCAGGGATCTGACTTCAACAAAATATTTTAGGGAACCTCCATGCAATGCTACATGTAAAATATCTAAGGTTTAGGCCTTAAATTTCAGAGAAAATGTTTTTGAAAGTTTATCTTAAGATACATTTATAATTTGTAACATATCTGGGGGCAGATGGACAGATGGTAGAAAGCACAAAAATAATATGTGTCCCAGTTAAAAGACCACTGAAAAAAAACAATGTCACACTAGTGCTGGTGAAACAGACGAAAGATTAAAATTTATGCAGTAAGCACATGTTAACTTAATGCATTAAATTTTATTTTCATTCATCAAAAGTAACGAAATATCCAGAATAGATATACTAAATATTGGCAAACTTATAACTTTTGGAAAGGTTACACCTGCTGGGTACAGGAAATACCATTTGAACATGTAATCAATTATACCTACAATCAATTCATGGCGATTTGGTTTCATTGTTGAGGCTCCCCACAAAATCAAAGACGATTAGTCCCCCACAACTATAAATGAATGGAACTGGCTGTTTGAAATTTTATATAGCCAACTTTGTACATTATCTATGTGAGACACAGCATTGTTTATTTAGTGTCAGATAGCTTCCTGGCATAATTGTTGTGACATAATTGTCAGTTGACTGTTCGCCTACTGTCGATCTGCGGCAGGTTTTTGTTTTACAGATAGGTACAGCACATGGAGCTATATAGTTTGTACTACCCTATCTTCTTAAAGCATGCAGTGGCTTACATCCATACAGAGCATTGGCATTTCATTAAATAAGCTGTTAGTTGTATCAATTTCCAATAAAACTGTCCAATAGCAGCCAGTGTGTGTAGCAGGGATGCAATTAAACAAAGCCCAGATAGAGAAACACTTGTCCCTTGAGACATTGCACCAGCTTATCAAGACTTACATAACAGACAAGATGTCTGATCTGACCAAGTCATATATATCTTATCTGTCTACATAACCCACAGAATATGTCTTATCTGTCTACATAACCCACAGAATATGTCTTATCTGTCTACATAACCCACAGAATATGTCTTATCTGTCTACATAACCCACAGAATATGTCTTATCTGTCTACATAACCCACAGAATATGTCTTATCTGTCTACATAACCCACAGAATATGTCTTATCTGTCTACATAACCCACAGAATATGTCTTATCTGTCTACACAACCTACATAATATGTATTATCTGTCTTCACAACCTACAGAATATGTCTCATCTGTCTACACAACACGCAGAATATATATCTACACAACCCGCAGAATATATATTATCTGTCTACACAACCTACAGAATATGTCTCATCTGTCTACACAAACTACAGACTATGTCTTATCTGTATATACATAACCCACAGAATATGTCTCATCTGTCTACACAACCTACAGAATATATATTATCTGTCTACACAACCTACAGACTATGTCTTATCTGTCTACATAACCCACAGAATATGTCTCATCTGAATATGTAACCCGCAAAATATGTTTCATCTGAATATGTAACCTCCAGAATATGTCTCACCTGTCAGTACAAACATCTACACAACCTAGAGAATATGTCTCATCTGTCTATACAACCCTCTACACAACCTACAGAAGATATCTCATCTGTCTACACAACCTACAAAGTATGTCTCATTTGTCTACATAACCCACAACATATGTCTCATCTGTCAACATAACCTACAGAATATGTCATATCTGTCAACACAACCTACAGAACATGTCATCTGTCAACACGACCAACAGAATGTGTCATCTGTCAACACAACATACAGAATATCTCATCTGTATACATAACCTACTGAATATGTTGGTATCCTCTGATCTACACAATACATATACTGTGAAATCATTAATTTTTGTGAATTTATTTGGGAGCCTAGTCAACGAAATCAAATACCCATGGACCTAGTTTATGCTATGTAATGCTTTCAATACAAAGTACCTCTGGTTTCATATGCCTACGTGCATCACATTGTGGTAAATAATCCATCCTTTGTTTATATTATTTCTTTCGTCATACTGCATCAATATTTACATTGATGATTTTGTAAGATTTTTTAATACTAGTACCATTTTTAATTTCAATCAAATGTCAAAGGTACTAAAAATAGACCATTACCTTGTAGCAAAATGTTATCGAGTAATGTGTAAGCTTAGGCTATGGTAAACATTGTAAAAAAGTGTAAAAAATATGAAAAGACAGTATGCATGCATATAAAGAAAACTACAAGTTTTAAATAGCACATTTGTGCATGTCATAATTAATTTACACCTTTTAAATAATTATACTCAGAGCTAAGGACAGGGTAAATATCTCCCCCAACCCTCACACCTCCCACCCCATCATCACTTCTCCTTTCCTCTCCTCTAGTTTGCATACCAATTAATTCAATCTCATACTTGTATGTTAGGGTACTAATTGGCATGTGTTAACTCTAATTGGCACAGCTGGGTGTGATAAACCCTGACATGCAATATGTGTATTACAGCAGAGGTTAATAACTGGAACATACTATGCGATGTCAATTTAGTATGATAGACTGTAAAAAGTGTATAAAAAAATTTTTTATTTTTTTTAAATTGGTTTTCAACGAATTTAAGTCCCCACGAATATGTCTTTGAAGTGGAAACCACGAAATTTAATAGCCACGAAATTAAATGATTTCGCAGTATACAAATATATCTCATATGTGTTCACAACCTAAAGAATAAGTCTCACTAGTTTACACAACCTACTGAATATGTCGGTCTCCTCTGATTAACACAACATACAAATATGTCTCATCGGTATACACAACCTACAGAATGTCTCATCTGTATACACACCCTACAGAATATGCCTTATCTGTATACTCCTCTGAGCTACACAATCTACAGAATATGTCTCATCTGTATACATAACCTACAAAATATGTCTCCTCTGTCTACACAACCCGCAGAATATATATTATCTGTCTACACAACCTATAGAATATGTCTTATCTGTCTACATAACCCACAGAATATGTCTACACAACCTAATGAATATGTCTCATCTGTAATCACAACCTACAGAATATACCTCATCTGTATACACAACCTACTGAATATGTCTGTCTCATCTGGTCTACACAAATGACAGAAAATGTTTCATCTGACCTGCACAACCAACATATGAAATATTCATCATCAATACAGACTATGCCTGATCTGGCCAATATGCAATCACCTGAAAACTGTAGAAGTTAGTCCCTCAACAATAATTACAGTATGGTATATACAGCAATAATGCTTAGTTGCAATATGGTTGATTGATTGATTGATTGATTGATTGATTGAATGTTTAGGGTCATTTTTATGCTATAGAGGGCTTACAGACAATCAGTTACTGTTCTAACCACTGTTTCCCGGCCCGGCTGCAATATGGATTATGGGCAGCAAATTTTGAAATCCCCGCTAATTTCAATTATGTATATCATGTAAAAACCACTGTCATAGAATTATTGAGAAATAAATTACAACCTTGACAGACAACACTGTTAAAAATCTAAAATCTAAAAGCTTAAAGCTTTAAAATATTATTTGAACAAAGTGTTAAGATATTGTAATCTGCTGCCCACGTCATCCTGCTTAACATCTCGAATATTCAATAATACAAGGTGATTTCATCATTTTATTCTAATTATTTCGTAAAGATTTCAACTTCATCTCACTTAGGAGACGTTTTTCTAACATATATAATATTTGAAATTTTATAATGCCTTTTAAGTCAAACAAAACTGCAATCTGTTAAGATATTTATTTGTAACATGCTAAATTTCAACAAAAAATTCTTCCATATTCAATTTGGAGCATCACATTATAATCATTCAGAGAAGGTATACACACACAGAACTTACTGAACAAGAGCCAAACAATGTAAAGATCCTGATATATGTTTCATTACTTGCACCCTCATTCTACAATACTTGCACCCTCATTTTACATTACTTGCACCCTCATTCTACAATACTTGCACTCTCATTAAGCATTACTTGCACCCTCATTTTACATTACCTGCACTCTCATTCTACATTACTTGCACCTTAATTCTACAATACTTGCACCCTCATTCTACATTACTTGCACCCTCATTCTACAATACTTGCACGCTCATTCTGCATTACTTGCACCCTCATTTTACATTACTTGCACCCTCATTCTACATTACTTGTACCCTCAATCTACATTACTTGCACCCTCATTCTGCTTTACCTGCACCCTCATACTTGCACCCTAATTCTACCATTCTTGCACCCTCATTCTACATTACTTGCACCCTCATTCTAAATTACTTGCACCGTAATTTGCACCCTCATTCTACAATACTTGCACCCTAATTCTACAATACTTGCACCCTCATTCTACATTACTTGCACCCTTATTCTACAATACTTGCACTCTCATTCCACAATACTTGCACACTCATTCTACATTACTTGCACCCTCATTCTACATAACTTGCACACTCATTCTACATTACTTGCACCCTCATTCTACATTTCTTGCACCCTCATTCTTCATAACTTGCACACTCATTCTACATAACTGGCACCCTCTTTTTTCATTACTTGCACACTCATTCTACATTTCTTTATAATATAAGCTCAGAGTTTTTGCAAATTGCTCTCATTAGTCTGTTGTCACAGGTGGGGCAGAGCTGGTTATTGTTTGTAGAGAGGCCATCAAGGTGGCCCTGGGATTGAACCCTGTCTGAGCTGCCAAAAACATTTCCACAATATCACTTTCATGACTGAGTTACAAAATTTTCATTGCCATGGATACTGGGTCCCATAAGTTAAAAAAGAGTATTACCCTTCTTCAAAGGCACATTTCCAACAGATATTTGTGTCATTTTACCACATTGACAACCATAAAATGTCATAACTGGCATATGAAATACTCAAAGGATGCATCTATTCAGCATATTATATAAATTGTGTTTAAAGATGAATCAAATCAACGTTGACAGAGACTTATAATTTCAATGCATGATATCATAATCAATTCTGAAGAAAATGTGATTAATTTTAGTTCTTAAGAGCAAATTAACGTATTAATGGTAAAATTTGGAGATATCTTTACTAAACTAGCGAATGTAGAGGTTAAGACAGTGACCAAAGACCCCTCATGCCACAGGATTTCATAAATACTTTAAAAAAAATCTGTGAAAATAGTAAAAGTCATATACTTGGACCTCCATCTCCTTGAGATTTTTAAAAGATAAAAATGGTATACATTACAGCTAACAATGTACATTACTACCCCACAACCCTATCCCACATTCTCTCCATTTCACCCATGCAAAGTTATGCAAAAATATTAAAATCAAGAGTCTACAAAAATCAAAACCTGGCCCCAAGGTTATAACACTTTTCATGCTCAACTCAAATTCATACTCTGACTCAATTTCCAGAATTCATACAAACACACAAATTAAAGCTCAAACACTTGGCTTAATTTGCCTCATACTTGAAAGTAGTAATGCAGATTTGAGGTAGAAAGTTACGGATATTCACATTTATTTTGTTGTAATGATCTTGGATCCTCCGTGGCCGAGCGGTCTAAGGAGCCGTCTCAAGATCACTTACCTCTCACCGTTAAGGTCATAAAGACTTTATGTGAGAAAGTTTGCCAGTTACTTGCCGAAGGACTGTGGTTCTACTTAATCTGACTCAGTCTGAGGTCTTCCTCAACCAGTAAAACTGGATATGCCATAATTATATATATTATGCTCCAACATTTTGTTATAATATGATATAATAATATATCATGTTATATCACAATTTATGGTTGAACCATTATAATTTTATAAGATTATTTTATTTAGATTTGGTAATTTCAAAGAAATTAAATTCTTCAGTATATATTTATTCAAACTTTGGTTATTTCACACTTGTGTAATAAATAAAACAACACCAATTATTTTATATATATTGGCTATCCAAGTCTACATTTTTGTGGGTTTATTTTTAAAGAGTTATAAAAACTTTATTAACACCTTCAAGTTTTTTTTGGTAATAACCTGTCAACTTGTTGATACTAACAGATGATGATCCTTAAGAAGTACTAGGTGTCAAAGCTATTAGCAAGCCTTGATATGCAAACATACTACTTCTGACTGCAAAGAAATAAATATCACTAACAGATGTCTTCTTCTCCATATTCCAGGTATGTGCATTTTATATGTTTAGTAATATTTGTCTGTTAATATATGTTTTACTACATGTTTTAAAAAATATGGCATCTGTTTGTATCGCATTTTCTAATTATGAAAATGTTTAATCATGATAGTATAATATGAAATGTGTACATATGTTTAATGATCAAGTGATTTGAAATTTCTGATGCAAAGAATTTACTACAAGAATTTATGTTGAATTTACATGGGAATATCTCATATTGCTGAGACATAATGAATATGTTTTACTAGATTTTTGGGTTTCTACTATTGATACTACAAAATCTAGATCACATTAACATTTTCTTGAAATATGTGTAATATGTTGAGAAGTATCATACTTCAAACTTCAGTTATTTTTATATTCATTTTAACATTTTGTTCGAAGTAAAGAAATCAATTGGATAACTCTTAAAATGAAATTTAGTTAAAAAGTAAAGGTTAATAGAGGTTTATATTTGACTTGTGTCACTAATAACTCTCATTTAGCCAAGCGAAAATTTATAATTAGGATTTCCCCAAAATCACATGTTTTAAAGACAGTCATTATACTATTAGTATTGTTATAATGAATATCTGTCAATTTATCAATGAACTTCATAATTTTAGCTATATAATTGTATGTCATGAAATTATATCAAGTGAATGAGTATGAATTGATTGACTAGATATAATTATTCTATATGTTTATATTACAAATATCAATGCATTATTAACTATGACATGTTTCAATGTAAAACATTGAGTTTTATTTTTGTATTGTGTTTGTATATAAAAGATACTACTTCTGATTGCAAAGAAATAAAGATCACCAATTTAACAGATGTCTTCCTCACCATATTCCAGAATCCCGATCGAGATAATATAAAACATCACTACACAGAGTGTAAAACTACACAAACAGTACATATTACAGAGTGTAAAAAGTTCTACACAATGTGTAAAAGTGCTCCTAGATATATTACAAAAAGTAAAAAGTATTAAGGAACGTAAAAATATAACCTGAAATGTGTTGAAAATGGCATTAAACCCCATTCAAATAAAATCTAATGAGCTTATTCATTTTTAAGTCAAGCTTGAAACCTTGTTTCATAATCGCAGGCCCTGGCTGACAATATTTGATCCACCCTTGCTTGACAAGTATTATCATCGCAAGTATTGCATGTGTCAATGACATTCATAACTTTGGGTGCAGTCAGTAACTCTTGAGTGGGCGTTTAGTAGGCGGAGGACCATCTTATATCTTTTCAGTTGTGTCAACATAGCATAATAAAGCTGGGTGCACTTGTCTGTGACACCAATACAAATTATGGAGAATTTATCACTTGGTAGTAACATTTGAAATTTTTTTTTTTTTTTTTTTTGAATGGGATTTACACTATTTTCAACACATTTTAGATTATAAATTTATTATATGGCATATCCAGTTTTCGTGGTGGAGGAAAGACCTCAGACTGAGTAGAACCACTGCCTTCTGCAAGTAACTGGAAACTTTCTCACATTAAGTTTTTGGAACGAGCAGGACTCGAACCTACGACCTTAGCACTGAGAAGTAAGTGATCTTGAGGCGGCGCCTTAGACCACTCAGCCACGCAGGACCCACTAACATTTATTTAAACTATATGAAAGTTTCAACTTGCTAGTTTTCTAGCTATAATAGAATCTTTTAATATTAACCTTAACCATATCGTTAACATTTACAACGGATGTTAAAAACGTATGTTTTGAATAAGAGCCAAACAATGTTGTTGACCTAGATCAAAATCAAGTGCATAATTAACTGTTAATGAACATTAGGATGCAAATAGTAAATTATAATGATGAAAAACTGTAAAATACGTCTATGCCTATGACAATGAGCTAAACTTCTTATATGATAGCCACCTTAAAATGAGTTGCCACACTCCACAGGAAACAAAATTCCCTGACATTTCCCTAACGATTTTAAATTTCATCGACACGTCAATATTCTGTACTCAACAAGTTTCAGAACTGACTCTTTATAAAGACCTTGGACAATTTTACACATCCACACTCCATAGTGGACAGAAGGTTCTGCTCATTATAGCCAAATAAGGTAAGTTATTATGTTGAGGGTGATTGTAAGAAAAGGTGGTCCTCCGGGGTTCAGGAGCCGGCTCAAGATCATTGACCTCTCAACATAGCTGAGGTCATGGGTTCGGGCCCAGCTAGGTCGAAATAAAAAATATGAGGCTGCAAATTACTTGCAGAGATGCCAACCCTCAATTACTGAAAATAGGAGTGTGGTCGAAAGCGAGGGTTTTGTGGGGGGTGGGGGTCCTTACCCCAGAATTTTTTTCAAGTTGTAGATGCTCTGAAATGGCATTTCAGCACTTTTCAGTGATGTAAGTCATGTATTTATTAAGAAATATTTCATAATACCTGATGAAAAAGAGAATTGAGTGATCGAGTTTTATAGAATAAATTAAAAAAGCTGACAAACTGATGAAAAGCGAGGCTTTATTGAACATTCAAATTAAGCTTTATTGGGATTTAATTACCGACTTAATTTTTCGTACAAAAATCGGATTCACTCCGCCAAAATCGGAGGAGTTGGCATCTCTGTACTTGTGATATGATGGCTGTAAATGGTCTTACATCCCATTCCCAATCCTTAAATACGGCTTACACCCCCCAACACACACACACACTCCCAACCCCCAAATAAAATAATATATATATATATAAATATATATATATATAACCTGTAGTGTTCAATTCAATTCAAATAGTAAAAGAAATAAGTGAAATTTACTTCAATTATAATACTTCTGGAACAATTCAACCGGAAGTGGTGCATGTCTCTATTTTATCAGGAGACAATGCATTAATAATTCACTAGCTAACTGCCAATACAAAACGTGATAGCCAGTGACAGGCAGAGTTTCAATGTCACTTGGGGACTTACTATCAGTTACTAGCTGCTGTACAACTGAGAAAGTTGACATTTCAAGTTACTCCCAATATCCTTAAGTTTTATCGGCACTCTATGTGATGATGACTGTAAGCTTGGAATTTTCCGACTCTTCTATATCAAATCTATATCTTGCTAAGTTTCTACAAAATGATGAAAAACAGATATCAAAATGTAGTTTGGGGAGATGAGATGTAATTTGTCACTGCCAGCACAGAAGTTTTACAATATATTTAACAGATTGGAGGCAGGGAACACGGGAATTTTGAGTAATTAGGGAGAAAATTGTGTTCTTTTTGTTGTTATTTATGTACTCAATTGAAGCTCTATTAGTTTTATTCTACTTCAATTGTGAATAAAATTATTACAACTTATACAAATCAAGCTCCAAGTCTTCCTAGGAAGAATCAGTACTGAGCATATACTAAAAAAGTATCTTGTTCAAGGACATCAAGACCGCAGCGTGGTCTAGTGGTAGAGTGTCTGCCTTGCATGCAGAAGGTTGTGGGTTTGATCCTCTGCCTGGTCATACCAAATACTTTAAAAATGGTACTAGAAGCTTCCTTGCTTTACGCTCAACATTTAGAGGAAAGTTCTAGGTCTAGTCGGCCCAGTGTCAGTATAATATGACTGGATGCAGTATTATACCATGTGTCTGCGGCATGATACTCAAGTGTGGAAACTCTCAGAATACTGTCTCAAGTAGACAACATAGCGATATGAATGAAAAAAATTGTTGAAAGTGACGCTTAACACCATACAAAAAAAAATCAAGGACATCACACATAGCCATGGTGAAGGAACGAACCCACAACCCTCCGATCATAGGGCCGATGCTCTAACACTGGACCATGCACTCCAAATGTATGCTGTTTGTAAGTACTCAATAAAACTTTATAAGCATTAGCCATCACTTCCACAACAAGAAATCAAACCAAAACCATTCAAATGAGTCTGCTCAGTTATCTGAAATGATGATTTTTGTCATTTTCCCTTGTATAGATTTAGTAAAGAAGTCCCCCACCCAGGGCCAAACTGTGAGAACCAAGGACTTGAAATTCAAAATTTTTATAAAGGACCAACAGTTACTGATGTCAATAATCATGCTCACCAATTATTTCTGAGTACTTCTTATAAAATTTTTAAAATTTACCTTGAGGGACTATTTTGGCCCCGCCCCTCCATCTCATGGGGCTGGGAAACAAGAAATTCACAAAGGTATTAACCATCATGTAAGCAACAACAAATCACACCAAGTAAAACATTCACATATATCTATTCAGTCATTTTTTGCCAATTTCTCTTATATAGATTTAGTAAGTAGGCCTCACCCCACAGAGCCAAACCTTGAGACACAGGGATAAACCGTGATACCCAGGGACATGAAATTCGCAAATTCTATAAAGGACCCATATACATTATAATCATCTCATCATTTGTTTCCTAGTGCTTCCTACAGTAATAAGATTTTCAAAGTTTACCTTGTATTTGAAGACCAGAAGGCTGCAGACCATGCAATTCATAATATTAATTCACCTTTATGTACCAAGGCTACATACAACTTTTCATTACAATTGAGCTTACGGTTTTTGAGAAGTCGAAAATGCCAATTGTTTCCTGATGGACAACACATGACAACGGACAAAAGGGAATCGCAAAAGGTCCCTTGAGACAATGTCTCAGGTGACCTAAAAACACACTAAAACTGATAAGCCTCTGTGGCAGAGTCAAATTAACCCAACTTGAACAAATTTAAGAAGCATCACATAAGAAGGCTTTAATTCAAATTTGATGAATAAAATTCTGTCAAGCAGTTTCAGAGAAGTTGTTTGAAAAACGAACGGATGACAGACAGACACAGGGTGACTATGAAAGTTCACCTGCTAGACTACTGTTAAGTTGAGAAAAAAGTAAGTAACACAAAAGAGTCTAAAGTATATTGATAAACTTAGCATGTGAAATTGGAGTGCGTTATTTCCGAATCTCAGAATATAAAAAAAATGACTGCAGCAGTGCAGGCAGCATGGATGAATGACAAATATTCTGGAAATGTCTAGCCACAAATTACTAGATGTGTCCCTGTCGTCTTCCACAATTCCTATGGCACACTCTTATCACCATTTTTAGATGTCACATCTAATGGTATGGACTTCATGATAATGTATTAAACACAACCAATGTAAACCCTGATCAGATAGTGTTAATGGCAGGCCAACCTTGGTCTGCATTATTTGTGGCTTGTTAATGCAATTGGTGACAGGCAAACGTGCAGTGGAAAGTGAATGTAGTTATGACAGAGGCCACACGTTCAATCCCAGAAAACTAAATAACCTCTCTTAATATAAACTATGAACTTAGTTTGCAAGCAAGCTTAAATGAACAAGTCAATTGCCTAAAAATTGTAAAACAATTCTTGCCAAATGAGTGGAAATACAGCAATAATTTAAGTGCAAGTGCAATAAATCTATATGAAATTAATTAAGCACCAGATAATCTGTGTCATGCACATCTACACTTGATGTTGATCAAGTATGCAAAGTCTGAAGTCAAAACCCAGAAAACTGTGGAATATGTTTGCTCCACAAGAATGTCAATATCGTAAATATGGTAAGGCAGTGTTACTATTTTTGAGCAATGGCGAAGACTGTGTGAAATAAAGTCAGAAGTGCAAAATTTGCGACACACAACTGTTTCAGGTCAGAAAACTTATTTACAGTGGAAATAGTTCATTCCACAAGAATTGCTATATGGAATATAGAGACGTTTTGTAAATTTTAAAGACAACCACTTCAACACTGTGGAAGCAGTTCACTTCTGATCTGAGCATTAAAGGAAAATGCTGAAAATTGTATAAATTTTTACTTAAAACTATTTCTGACTGGAATCAATACAACTTTTTATAATTCCATGTATATAAATATTAAGTCTTTTTCCTTTGTTTGGCCTTTAAATATGACCTTGACCTATGACCTGGACTATGGATCTAGGTCTTGTGGGGGTCATACTTTCATGTTGTGGTGATTATTTATGCCAAGCTACTTATAACTCCCTCCATAAATGACACAGTAACCAACCAGACCCTCATGCCACTTTCTGTAAACATAAGTCCTGAGAATTTTCATATCCAAGACCATTCTTAAAAAAAATATTTGTTTGCTGTGCTCTGACCCAGTATTTTTCATGAGGGTATGTAGATAGCTTATATTTTTGTTGTTGCCAAATTTTGATTTTTGCCTAGTCATTTTAAAGAAAAATGGACAAAAATCATGAAAAAAATTAAATTCTATGAAAGTTAATAAAAAAATTTGGGGAGCGGCAATTTTCAGCGAGTACGTAGGAGCAATGCAAACATTTTATTTTTTTAGGATGGCCTAAATGTGACCTAGTCCATACCCTCAATTCATGGGCAACAGCTACGAAGTTTGAAAGTGATCTGTGCATTAAGAAGGGAATTACAGGCTGGGCAAGACTTTGTCTAGTTTGTCATTCATTAAGTTGTTTTGTTCTTTGTAAAAAAAAATATCTTCAGATACTGGTTATACTGCTTTAAATTTAATAATTTTGAAATTTTTGACAAATGGATATTGACATCAAATTTACACTCAATACCCCAGACGGTGAAGTCTCTAGCTCTGTATATTACACAATGCTCTTTTAATGATCTGTTTAAATCTCTCCAAGAAGTCGAGTAAACTTACTCAATGCCCTTTTTGGTTAGGTCGCACTGTGTCAGCAGACATCTTGTCGGGATTTGGTATCACCCGTGTATTTAGTACCCAGTACAAGGAACCAAACTTACACATTCATTCACTTAAATTGCCGCATCGTTTATAAGACCTAACCATTGGATGCTTTTTAAAAGCAGCCAACTTGTTACGATCTGCTTGTTTCCTCAGAAAATTTAGTAAATTTACTCATGCACTTTTTATGATTTGCAAGTTTAAAAATTAATAGTTTGAAAATTATGTTAGAAATAGACACTACCCAGTCTCCAGACACTGTTCTCCCAAGTTCACTCTGTATTTTTGACCTGCACTATAAAATGAGCACATACACTGCCGTCCCGTTATAACGCGGTCTGATATAACACGAATTCTGTTATAACGCGGTTTTTGCTTGGCTCCCATTTTTTTAGGCGGGGTGGAAAAGTCGTGATATAAAACTTGAAAATCTGCGCGAATTATTAAATGACAAACAAACAATAGATCGTCGCCATGTTTTGATTTGATAACCGCTCATCTTCTACTCACCAATTAGCCTTGATTATAACAAACTATTACAACCATTACCTCATGGTGGTTTAAAGGATAGTTAAAGTGATTGATTCATGCCAGCATTGACTATTAACAGTTTGTAATAATCCCGAGTGCTTCAATAAATGCTGTCACGTGCCAAACACGGAAGCCATATGCAAACTTTGTTTTTATCGAGTGATCACGTGATCAAGCAACGAAGGGGTTGACAGGTATTAATTTATCGCGGGTATCTTATCGGATTATAAACACAAACTTATTTTTACTACTTTATTTATGTTAATACTTCAGATTTACATTTTTAATATTTTAACACTAACAGCGTTGAGTTTAAATTAAAGCGCGATTTTTATATAGACACCGTTTTTTCTCCTTCCGGGTTAAACGGAAATGGCTGCCAATTTTATAATAATCAAAACACGAAAACGTTCTTTCTTTTCTTTTTTTTGTATTATTTTTATACATCTAAGTGTATCTGTTGTAACCAAATAAGCGTTGTATCATATTACAATGCCAACAATACCATTCACTTAGAGTCGGACAGCACGATAGGTGTGAATAACCTACATCAATTTTTTCCGAGGTAATTATCGCTATAACGCGGTCCGCTTATAACGCGAGTTCGTTTTGTGGACCCCAAGAACCGCGTTATAACGGGACCCGAGTGTACTACAGAACCAAAAACTATATATATCAACCCCTGACCTTCAACACTAACTATCCGGGCTATTCAACTTTTTCACAAAATTATTATACATGCACCAATATTATACACCTTACTGAATAACAAACAGGAATTGATTAAATTTATAAAATTGTGGCCTCAGATAATTCACTATAAATCAGCACTGCTAACAACAGTGCCATGGGAATGTAGCTTTCCTGGTGAACATACCTTCAGGTGAATAACAATACAGAGAAATAATAACCAAGAGTCTGTTTTCTTGCAATAATTGAATGCACAATACAAAACTTCCATATATGATCTCAAACATTAAAATTACTAGTATCTGGCTTACACTGAACTATAAATATGTACTACACTTGATAATTTATTGATGATGTTGTTGTTGTATGGTGTTTAGCGTCGCTTTCAACATTTTTTCAGTCATATCGCGATGGTGTCTACTTGAGACAGTATTCTGAGCGCTGTCACACTGGAGTATCATGCAGCAGACACATGGTAAGATATCCCACCCAGTCACATTATATCTACACCGGGCTGACCAGACCTAGAACTCTCCTCTAAATGCTGAGTTAAACGAGGAAGCTTCTAGTACCATTTTTAAAGTCTTTGGTATGACCTGGCCGGGGATCGAACCCATGACCTTCCGCATGCAAGGCCGACGCTCTACAAATAGACCACGCTGCGGTTGGTAATACATTGAGATTTTTTTTGTCACTTGGTTGACCCCTGTGTGGTTCCGTGTGCATACTTTTATTATCACAATAAAAATTACGACCTCCATGCACACTTTTATTGCCATAATCAAAATTACAACCTCCATGCACATTTTTATTGCCATAATCAAAATTACAACCTCCATGCATACTTTTATTGCCATAATCAAAATCACGACCTCCATGCACACTTTTATTGCCATAAAATAACGACCTCAATGCACACCATTATTACCATAATCAAAATTACGACCTCCATGCACATTTTTATTGCCATAATCAAAATTACGACCACCATGCATATTGTTATTGCCATAATCAAAATAACGACCTCAATACACACTTTTATTACCATAATCAAAATGACAACCTCCATGCATTTTTATTGTCATAATCAAAATTACAACCTCCATGCACATTTTTATTGTCATTATAAACTCACAATCTCCATGCATACTTTTATTGTCATAATCAAAATTACGACCTCCATACACACTTTTATTACTATAACCAAAATTACAACCTCCATGCACACTTTTATTACTATAACCAAAATTACAACCTCCATGCACACTTTTATTACTATAACCAATAACCAAAATTACAACCTCCATGCACACTTTTAAATTACAACCTACATTGTCCATGCACACTTTTTATTACCATAATCAAAATAACAATCTAAAATTTAAGTACACCTTTATTACACAACCATTTTCTGTTTGTTGATGCATGAGGAAACTCAATTGAACCTCAGCTAAGTTGGATCAGTAAATGCCCAGGATACTTCTCCATTACGGCACATACCCCGATATGTTTGTTTAGAGTGATGTGTGTATTGACATATTGCATAGTCCACCAGGCAGATGTGTTACTAATGTAGAGTAACAATAAATCAATGCCATCACAACCTGTACATGAGCTTAGTTTAGCTGTAACTTGTTCTCTAGGTACAGAGGATATATCTAACAACTAATCAATGTTTACTTCTCAATGCCCTTCCTTTTGTTGAGTATTCGTCTGCTGTGGAAATGCATGCCTGCATAAATGAACTAATGAATGGAATGTTATATGGCACTAACAGGAAGGTTCTAGGCCCACTCTTCATGGACAAAAACAACAAATTAACATACAAAAAATACCATTAAATGAATGAGCAGAATGCACCTAGAAACCTTCAGAGGTGCAGTGTTTGTATCTAATACACAATCTGTACAGAGTCTAATATTTCCAACTATTAGTAATTTTCCAATTGGCACAGGACAATTATTTGATAATGGATGGAATCAAAGGGTCAAAACTGTGAAATTCATCGAATAAAATACACAGCAAAAAAAAGACAGTATGCACCATCCCCACTTTGTAGCAAGTTTTGTAAAATTCCAATGAACAGTTGTAGAGAATGACCAATACTTATCACACCTTATCCATGCAAGTAAACTACTTCCTATCACATTCAGCGGTGGTAAACTCACGGTCCTAGAGACTGTGGCCATGGATTGACAATCAGGTTCAAACTGAGAATCCCTGATGCATTATTGGTCAATGTGGTTTCCAGGTGTATACAGGACCACTGTTTGGCACAGGGATCTATCAATCTCATAGTTTGCCTCCAAATTAGTTTGTTTTATTTTTATATAAATATAAGGCCTAAATAAAAATAGTGCTTGTTTCCCCTTGCGCGACCGACCCACGAAAAAAACACCGACCGAAAAAATTTTATTGGGGAAAATTTCTGAGTTTTTTTTTTAATTTTCGACAGCTCCGGGCTTATCTTAAAAATCGGACAAGCGATTTTTCACAATACACAGGTCTGCAAATATCTCTATTCTATACAACACATGTGAAACTGTTGCTTATAGACCATAACTAATCAGTAGAAACAATTGACCCCCGCGGTGTTTACTGCATGCCCGATATTGCGACTTCGGAAAACCTCTCATGAATATTCAATTATCTATTTTTACTCCTCTAATGTGATTGGGGGGTAGCTTTGAACATAAATTAATCTATTTTAAATAACGGCTATGATTGGTCGGATATCTACGACCACGGTACACACAGCGTTAAGTTCTGGTATTTTAATAAATATTTCGTAGATTTAAAATAATTGGAACTGTATGTACGTAAATTATCTTCTGTGACCAGGGGCCGGCAAAAGCACTCGTCCTGACGACTGGTTTTTGTCTGCGGACGAGTGATTTTTGCCAGTAACTAGTCCGTTGGACGAGTAAACCTTTTGGCAGAGATCGAAAAATAAACAATCTGAAAACTGTAAAGAAGGTAATGATCCAAAGTCGTTACGGTATTTATTCTTTCTATATTTCATTGCTGTAAATATAATTTGTAAATTTGACATTTAACAATCATCAACGATAACTTATCATGCAATTTCTTGTCAAGTCCCTAGGACATTTTCTTTAGAAACCATTCGGCATAATTTTTTTATAAGGTATCGAGACGCGCATGCGCAGCTTTTTAATACCGGTTTAAAAATCGGACTTTTCGGTCTTCGGAATATTTCCCGGTCTCCGGAATATTAACAGTCTTTTTGCGTTTTACATGTTACGGAGGCTTGAATGCATTTACTTTTTATGTTTACCCCAAGCTGTTTGTATTCGGAACAAAAGCGATATATAAACATCAACAAACTTAATGTTTATTGCATGATCATAACGGTTAAAGCTAGTGGTGTTCTTACTGTAAATGAAGTAATAAAACTATTTAAGGTAAGATAAGGTTATCACAACGTGCTTCCAAAATAGACACTATTTTACTATAACTTTTTTGGACAAGTGAGTTTTCCATACGAATGAGTACTTTTTACCAGTCCACTTGCCTGACAGACGAGTGCTTTTAAAAGTTTTTCCCGACCCCTGTTGTGAACATGTGAACGTTGATATTTAAATTGAGTATACGGTAAAGAAAAATGTGGTAGGGGTTTTATAGTAATACATTTATTGCTTTTTGGTTGTGTGGTTTCAGTGTATAATTTTCTTTGGCAGTCATGTCATGATTTAAATTTAGTATTGAAAACAACAATTAAGATAAATTGTCTTTTTAATATTTGAAATATAGTTTACTAGTTGCACTTTTCTAGATCATAGACTGCCAAGTTCTCTTGGATGAATTGAATAGCTTTGTAGGCTTGACATTGCCATTGTTGTGTGTTATGACATTTAGTAATCATAAGAAAAGAGAAAGATATTTAAAATAATGATTCGAATTAACACCTGCTCCCACACTGCCACAGAGTGACAGAACAGATATGATAGTCAATAAAGAACAAAGACAAAATACAACTTAATAAGTTGGTCATACTTATAGAGACAAAGTCAGTTCTCCCTGAATTTCTCTCACTTCTCCCGGTCTTGTTCAAACTCTAAAACTTGTGATTTACACATGCATAATGTTATAGGGAGCTAACCTTACATAAAAATTATTACATTTAAGTCTATTTATGTTTAATTATTTTATATTTTACCGCAAAGTGTATTGGTGATAAAAATCTGGGCAAGTGAATCTTTGATCAGGGCAAGTTAGTACTACTTCTGGTAGTTTATTTTGATAAACAATGTTCAGAAACTATATTATTATATAGAATGACTAATGCTAGAAAATTTGACTGCAGTTACTAAAACTGTTGCATTTAAAAATGCCAATGAACTATATTAAATAATGCCAACAGATTAATACTTATTATTCTATATACAGTTTCATTTTTTGATATAGTTCTGTAAGCATTTTTAAATGCCAACAGTTTAAGTAACTGCTTCCGATTTACTTATACTAGTCATATTGTATTCAGTTTCATTTGTCAATCAAAATAAACACAGTTCAGTTTATTATATATAAATGTTATACCAATACTATTCAATTTTACAGTTTTTCTTAGTTTTCAATCCTTCACTTTTACGAGCAATGTAGTTAGTATTGAGCACATTTAATACATGTAATATAAATTATGTTGTTGTATTGGAATAGCCATATCAGTTAATAAAATGCTGAGTTTCTCTGTTTATCAATACATGTATGTTTTTTATGGACTTCAAAAAAAAAAAAAAAAAAAAGCCTACCTACCTACCCAGTTCTAAAAGCTAGGGTCGGGCAAGGGGAAACAGAGATATTTTTAAGTGTGGCCTAAGAGGAGAGTCTATTTCAGAAAGGTAGTATGTATAATTTAATCCCCATGTTATGTTTTATTGTTATAGTGCAAAGCCAATTATTTGGATCCAGTTGTATGGTATTTAGCCGACTGTAATAATTTTTCATTTATATAATGGTGGTGTCTACTGTCTACTTGAAATAATGCTCTATGCTCTGCCACATTGGAGTATCATGCTGCTGACACATGTTATGATACTCACTGAGTCACATTAAATTGACACTTGGCTGACCAGACCTAGAATTATCTTCTTAATGCTGAGTGCTAAGCTAAAAAGCTTCTAGTTCCCTTTTTTCATTATGACCCTGGCCTAGATTTGAACCAATGACCTTCCCACATGTGAGACAGATGCTCTACCCCTTGACCACTGCTTCGATTCAAGAAGAATGATTTTTAACAAACTGCAATATTAATAGCAAAATTTCAAGAAAGCCTAATTGACTCACAAGCTTATATCAAGGGTCTGAAGATGTTTTGTTTCATAAATTATTATGATTAAACTCAAGTTCTCTAAAATATACCTAGGCTACGAAATGAGTTAAAAACTCAACTACTTGCTGAAAGAAAAGTGTGTATGCAATGAAATTTAGTATAATTACTTTTTTAATAGTTTGTACAAAAATGTCAGAATTTTAATATTTAATCATGCACGAACTATTATACCATTATTTATAAGTAGTACACCCCACACAAACTGAAGATGGAGTATTAGTCAACAAAATCATCAGATAAAGTCAACACTTTTATCTTTAATGGCATCTTCAATGTGATACAAACAAACATCTTATCCATCAAAACTGATGCATTTCTCCAGTCATTTCATACACTGGGACAAACAGCACTTGTTTGTTTGTTTCAACATTGAACATCATTATGTCACCGAGGGTTATCAGACTATCAGTTAACCTAACCACACTTTCCTGGGATCCTGGAAGGTTAGCCAGTAATTGGGCACACCAAACTCTGCAAGTAACTGATAACTTTCCCACTTTAATCAGCAGTGAGAGATGAATGAATATGACAAGCTTAGTTTATATCAATAATCACAGAGACTGGACACTTTACATTACAAGTCATGACATAATGAATACTCTAGGCAACATTAAAGTAATGTTTGTTTCTTCTCTCCTGATCTTAGGTTTCAAAATTTGGTAAGTGGCGGGGGAGGGGGGGTCAGTATGTTATTGTTCATTTATTCATAGTCAACAACTATGGAAAACTTGAAAGAGATCTGAGCAATAAAGTGACAAACAGTAACAGCCTTAGAGTTGTATGCCTTAGATTTACAGAGCTGGACCTTACGCGTGACATGACATGATGACAGATGATCACTGAATTTTGTCCCAACGTTATTTCAAAATCCCTCAACAAAGAAGCAGTTTCAAAATGTAACTGGAAGAAAATACAGAACTGGATAGGACACAAATACAACTTTCTACATGCATATGTAAGGTCCTTTCTCAAATGTTTCACTCTCAGTGTCCGTTTTAGTAACAGGAGACCAACTTGGATATCGAACTGACCAAATGGCTATAAACCAGACTGCAGAAGCTTCATGTCAGATGCTTCAATGTGATAGATCTATCAGTAAATTGGCCAGAACATTTCAGAGAGTGTATACACAATGATGTTGACTTGGAATGATAACACTTTGTCTTTTTCCAGAGAATCCTTACTCCGGAAAACAACTAAAAAATTAAAAACTTTCAAAAAATGTCCTTTTTCGAATAATATACATCTAACACAGAGAAATATCTCATTTACGTTCAATTTTTAATCACAGAGACATCCAACAATATTTGCATGAACATTAGCAGCAACATTAAAAATGCAGGAAAATATCTTTATCTGTGTATCTTAACAACTCATGAACAACAACAACCTTTAAAACTTGGCATGTTGAATTGAAACAATGCACAACTAGCAGTGGCATCTGTCCAATTTAGTGAACAGAGTTCAAGGTCATTTTTAACATCTAGTAGTTATAGGACAGCTGGATTCATTGGTGGGGGAAGAAATCAGGTGCATTTTCTCTGTAAATAACACTGCAGTAATGCAGCAGTATATAATTACACATTCATACACACAAAATATTCTCCTTCACACCTTCATCAATAAAGTGGATCTACACTCGGGTCCAGTTTTAATGCGGTTGCCAGAAAGAAATCCCGATATACACAGACCATGGTGACGTTATAGAGAAAATTTAACTTCTTTTGATTAAACAAAATTTGGCTGTCATTGCAGTGTAACCCTAGATGCTAAAATGGTGTCTTAGTAAACATTCACACTTTATATCTAATGTAAATGGCTTCTGTGTTTGGCGCTTGTCGACATTTTTTTAATCACTCTCATTATTCAAAATTGTTGGTAATTTATGTGGACACAAATCAATCAATCAACATATACTGAGGTATGGACTACAACAGTTGGTTCTAATCAAGGATAATCAATGAGTTAAAGATGAGCGATGATCTAATCCAAACGGAACGTTGATAAATTATTGGTAGTCATTTTCATTATTTGAGATTCACATTTTGTATCATGGCATTTCCCTTCTACTCACCATAATAAATGGGTGCAAAGTAAAAAAAACAAGTTATGATGGAATTCTCATTGTATTGGGATGGCTTTATAGCGGGATTGCAGTGTATTGCCCAAAGAACATAATTATATATCAATTAGCAATTAACTTGTTGCAAAAAAATCAATAAGAAGTTTGATCTGAACCCAGAGGGTATACAAATACAACATCTGTGGTGCTATCCTGACATTTGACCAAACACTGTATACCAAAATCAATAGAGATCAGACATTTCCCACCCAAAGGGATATAAGATGATACATAAGTACCAAATATAGTAATGTTAAAGTCATCCTGCCCTTTTTACTGACACCTTAAATCTGACCCATGTTTTTTTGGTAGTAAATTTACAGTTATTTATAGAAACAGGTCTTATTCTTGCTTTGGATTAAAACGGGACCATACACTCCTCAATGGGACAGTAACATTTTTTCCTAGAGAATAAATACAAATCATCGTAAGTTAACATCCCTTACAGGGCTTCTAAATTTTCAAGATGCAAAATGAAACAACACGTTTGCTGTTGTCTCTTTCATTATAACGACGTAATAATATAAACTAGTATAATGGTGGAACTGGCTGAGAACTAATAAATTAGTATAAATCCAATGGTCCTGTCACAGGTTATGACAAGATGACAAGACTGTTAGACAAGCTGATATATACCTCTTGCTGATAGTTTTTTAGTGTTGATGATCTTTGCTGCAAATTCTAGGCCTGTAGATTTTTGAACACATCTTCTAACAATTGAAAAAGCACCCCTGAAAATAAGAAAAAGAATTTCTACCTGATAAATTCATCATAACTGTTTTATACATATTAAAAGTATTTTGCTTTGATATTTCTGGAAATAACCTTGAATAATGCATTCATACATCATGTATTAACCGTAAATAATTATATATGTGCACAATACAACAAAAGTTTTTTTTTTATTTATTTTTCTAAACTAGTTTTATACAATGTAATAGAACGTCTTCATTCCGATTTTTTATAAGATGACACAAATTTTTTACCTGTATACCAGATCAA
This sequence comes from Panopea generosa, assembly GCA_029582155.1. Classification (NCBI taxonomy): domain Eukaryota; kingdom Metazoa; phylum Mollusca; class Bivalvia; order Adapedonta; family Hiatellidae; genus Panopea; species Panopea generosa. The sequence continues at coordinate 95,315,053 of CM055895.1, forward strand.
TATAAATTCAAATGAAGTCATGTGACCCATTTAATACGTCACAAAATATGTTGCAACTTTGAGCAGGAAATCTATTTTAGTCTAGCCTAGGTGCATAGCTCAAGTTAGAAATCCCTTTTCGATGTATTATTTGGCATGTTTAAATAGCTATCCTTTTGGCAATATGGGGTCAGTGAGTATAATTTATAATGTAGGCATGATCAGGCCTTCTCAAATTGCCAATTTTTTGGTTTTTGGACCGATTTCTGAAGTTCAAAACCGGTTTTTGTTTCAAAGTTTAATAAAAAATCGGTTCAGATATTTTTAAAATTCAATAAAAAATCGGTCCAGATATTTTCTACTGGTCGTTTAAATCTCATAAATTGCTCTTACCATGCCATACAGACATGTGAAATACGCCTTGCGGCAATATCATTTGACCCAATAATTTGTTTGTTTCGTCACCTGCAGTGCGAAATGATGTCAATTTTGACTTAACCATTGACGGTATCAGGGGAGTTTACCAGAAGAGTCTATCGCTATGTAGCACACCTTCGATGTGTGATCAGCAACCCATAGCGCTCTGTCAGTTCATCAAAAGACTGTGTCAAAGCTGGGACGGTCAAACTGAATATTGTTTGCGTCATTAAAATATTTGATAAAACGTGCAGTGTTACTTGTTTGTTTCATTTTTTTATTAAAAATAACTATAATTATAAAATTAATGACATTAATAAATGAAAGTGATAAAACCCGGACCGATTTTGTTTTGATGTGGGACAGGTTCAGAATTATTTATTTTGGCGATTGAACCGTTACATTGGTTTCCACGCTGATTATTTCATGCAGCTTCCGGAACTTGCAACACTTCTGGTTCGATCAGCCATTTTTAATATATTGAAAATTATTCAGTAAAGCGGAAACATAATGTCAGTCATTAAAATGTACACATTGTGATAAAGTATTTTATAAATAATACATAATAATAAATAAACGGAGAAAATACATGATGCAGCTGACATGGTGGGTGGGGTATGCATACATGTAAAGGCATAATGCAAGGCAATTTTTGGTGATTTTTTAAAGAAGTGTGATTCTTACGATAGTAAAAAACCTGGACCGATTTGCATTTTAAAATTTTAGAAGGCCTGTGCATGATATATTGGAAAAAATGTTTATAGCTAACTTTGAAATTTTGAAAAATCCTGATAAATTCCCTTTATTGAATAACTTTAGTTAAGTAAAATTTCAAATGATTTAAGGGATTTAAGTAATAATTTAGCCAAAAATTCCCCCCAACAAACAAATTATTTTCACTTTCCAGAAATTATCAAGTCTATTCTATCTTCATACATCTTTATACCAGTTCATTCTTAAGACTTTTTCACAAACATTTGTTTCACTTTTTTCTGCTCTTTTTTGAAACTTGAACACTGTCTTCATCTTTAGCAGCATAATAATAAAAAAATGCTAATATAAGAGAATGAGTTATTTTTGTACCAGGAAAAGTTTGTAGGTAGGGGAACACACAAATATATATATTTAATGCTGGCCTTACCCTATGGAGCTTCCACTAAGAAGTGCTGTCTTATATAGATGTAACCAATGCTTCAAAGTCGAGACAAGCATTTTCATATCAGAATTTGCATTTTACATATTTATTACAAAGTAAATTTGGAAAATTTTACTTTCACATATTTCTATCTTTTCCTATAGAATATCATAACCATGTTTAATATCAAAATAATTGTCTTTGTGTTCATGAAGTTAATATTTATTTTTAAATTAGCGAAAGTGAACATAAAATTATAACCAATATTTGTTAAATCTACAATAATTTGCATTTTGTTATGCCAACTCAACTATTTCAATTAACTCAACATGTTCAAAGCAGGAAATCAGATCATTTATTACTAAATTTTCATCCAACATTTTGTTCATATCTAAGACAACCACACATCATGGATTACTACTTTCCCCACATTACGAGTGGCGCATTCTCCCCTCATAATATATTCATATTTGTTCAGTATCATCAAAAGTGATGATCAAAATAATTTTCCATTCCTAAGTGAACCAACAAGTGTATTATTCAAATCTCAGGAAAGTGAACTTTAAGTGGACACAAATTGATGATAATTACTATATAGTTTACATGCACGCATAAAGTAAATGCTTGTTTGTGAAAAGTCAAGTGTGACGGGAAACATGGCTATAGTGTCTAAAAAATAAAAATACTGTTAAAATGAGCATAAAGCATCTAATTATCATTTAGAAGATCTAAAATTTGAATGATCTGAAGTTTTAAATCTGCCAGTTTTTCAAATTTAAAAATGGTAAAAAAAAATATCAATTTAATAAACTTGAAAACATGAAATATACAACTTATGTTTAATTAAAGTCTTAAACGGTACTGATGGCAATTATATAAATACGCAAGAGGCTGTGCAACATCCGTGAACCATTATCCTGCGGATGGACAAAGATTTGCAATGACACTTGACACACTTCTCAGTCAAACCTGTGTTAGTGGTCACCACTATTAAGCAACCACATTTTCTATTACCCATGTTTATACTTTAAGTTACAATCAACCTGTATTAAGCAGCCACCTGTCTTAAGAGGTCATTTTTGCTCTTTCCCTTAAGTGGCTGCTTAATACAGATTTGGCTGTATATATTATATTATTCCTTTCACTTGTCTACTTAATTCAAATATCTATTTTCATATTATGGTTTTCAATTTATCAAATACCCCAAAATAGATATAAATATAAAAACATGTATATTCTTGACTTTAACAAAGACTCATTTCTGGTTGTCATAGTAATCCTTACAGAGCATCTAAAGAGGCTCATAACTACAATCTAAAACATTTACCCTACTTTTTTGTGTAGTTCTAGTGATCTCTAGATGCTTTTATAGTCAGTTCTATTTATAAAATAGGTGTATGATTTACCCACTGTTGGTCAGAACAGAAATAAGGCATCAAAACAGTTGACTACCGGTGTCAGATAATTATTTAAATATTCGAGTTTGATGCTTTCTTTATCATTATAAGTAGTGGTCATCAATTTTGAATAAAAATTGGGGGGGGGGGGGGGGGGGGGGGGGGGAGATATTATTGCAAAGTTTTATAATAATATTTTCTTCATTATTTTGATAAAATACTAAGTAGACCACATCATGGAGTACATAACATTAAAAAAACAAAATAGAAGCTGCAAGCAATGTTAATTTTATTTAATGGCAGAATTATACTATACAGCAAACTTAACCTACCTTAATTCATTTCTGTTCTATTTCTGTGATCACTTTATAAATTATGGATAAGTCAATAAGAGTGAAGTCCAAATTTTTTTTTTTCGCTTATAAATTTTTATAAATACTGGTTGATACTTGCGGAGATTTGGTGTGCTCGAGTACTGGTTAACCTTCTAGGATCCCAGAAAACTTGTTAGGTTAACTGATCATCGCTTAGCCCTTGATGGCATAAAATGATGCTAAATATTCAATCTATCAATCAATATGATTTGTCATATGTTGTTACACTTGTTTCATCTTGGGTAAGGTTGTCAGGCAGTGCGTGGTTCACAACCATCTTCACTGTGTGAATTGAAAAAATAACATGCGGCACGATTCAAAATTGTAAATCTTAAATAAAAACATGCTACAATGAAATAATTAGACTATCATTAAAAATAAAAGGGCCACATTGACCATAAATCACTCACATATGGCAGAGGAGACAATGTTAAGGATTGCAATTTTTGATAAGGTAATGGTCATACTTCAGACATTTATTTTTGTTAAGTTGAGATACTACAGACATATAAAATAGTCACTTAAAGGATCTCGGTTTACAGACACTTTGATGATGAGACAATTCAGTATACATGACAGGTTTTTTTTCTTTCTATAGCAGACGCCACTTAACGGTGTCTTCCCCTCGCCAATTGTTTCCCCTCAGGCTAAAAATTCCCTTCGCTGGTCAATTTCCCCTTTCGCTAAAAAAATATCTTTCAGGTAAAGAACGGAAGAATTCAATCTGTTTAAATGTCACATTCAATAAAAAGTGCTTCTGACAGTGTATCAAGGGACTATAAAACAGTGTTATATTCCAGCCATTTTTATAGACGTTATTGGGTAGCTTTTTTTCTAAACTGAGTGGTTTAAAACCCCAATTGAAAACTTAATTGTAAATTGAAACTTGCCATAATTCCTTGATAAAATAAACAAAGATTTCCCCATTCTGAATTGAGTATGACATATTTCTTTAATTAAATGTCCAGAGAACGAAGTGTACACATATTTATGAAGTTGAACAGTATATGTTTTCCCAATTTTAACAAAAATGCCGCTAAATTTCCCAATTCCAAGGGTATGGGTCATCTTCCCAAAATGGTTGGAAAAAACACTGTAGAAGAATCTCTTATTCCTTGTCCTTATACACTTCTCATCATCACTATAATAATCTGATTCTTCATAGCAATTATCATTGCACAAGTTAAAATAATTGGTCACACATCAATTGCTGCTCTTTTATATTTGTCGGAATATAAAGAAATAATTATAAAATTAATTAGATCTAACAACGGGTTTTATTTTGCTTTAAATTATCAGGGATGTAACTCCCTATAGGCACGTGTCTGCACTTTTTTCTGAGAAATAATAATATTAAAATTCAATCTGAAGATGCGCTAATAAAGATTATATCCAAACAGGCAAAACAGATGTAACCGTGGTGAAAATTACATCCAACACCGGCTGTCAAATTCAGAATCAGGAAACGTCAAATTCCTTGTAAATTTGAAAATGGCGTAGAAGATCCAATCTGCTCTGTTAAGAGTAATACAAATTCATGAATATGTTCCTTCAAAATTAAGCAACTTACTTTCCTAATTCCTCTTTTAACTCGTAAATTTCGCTAAATTTTGTTGTACTATTCTGAACGGCCATGTTGAATCGTAAATGGCCTTCTCGCCGAATCTCGTCAGATCTCGTGTCAATCGTGAGACTACCAGGAAACACGTGGTTATGTTTATAAACAAATCGTGACGTATTTTTGCATCAAAGAATCACAAAGACTGTAATCAGCACATGGGTGAGACAGTATTTTATTAACAAATGTACACCAGTTTAATACATATAACATTAATCACAATAACAAGAGTACATAACAAAGGGATGCAGAAGTAAGTCAACTGTATGACTTTTATTAATTTAAATAAATGCTTATGACAATAGTTGTTCTTCAATACTGAAATAGCTACAAAGGCCGTATTTCGATGTATATTCTTGTATACTTTACATATCTTAATGTTGATTAATATCATTACTTAATTTTTTATTTTTTTTTCAAATTGAATATTTTTCTTGTTACATATATAAACAGTCATGGTGGATTCTCCGAATTATTTTATTTTTAATTTCAATCACTGAAAAGTGATCCATTTAATCACCCCGTAATAGGTCTGTGAGGGTAGGGGTGGGCCATCCCTCAACAAACCGTACAAATATATATATATATATCAGTCAAGTTGTAACATACATTCATATATATACACTGAAAGGAAAAAGAAAGCATACATTTTGGTTTTTGAAATTATTTCATTATTGACTAAGTTTATTCATGAACTGATTTTTTCTTATTGTTTTGCATTGAAATGAATTAAATGTTTGTTTTTTGATTCAAAAGTATGATGAAATATAAATATACAAACTTTATATGCAATGCATTTTTTTGTTCCTTGACCTGTCGACGTTTATAGGTATGTATACTTTCTTTTTCCTTTCACCGAATACACATATATACATTAATCTTAAAGGGACACACCAGTCTAAACAAATTATAGATTGTAGCTCGAGCTAAAACAAAAATCAAACAGAAATAAAATATAATCTGACACAGCAGATGATGGTATAAGAAAATTATGTTGTCTAGTGACTTCAGGAGATTTTTCTCTCTTAAGTCTATAGTGGCTGGCTTGGTGTAGGACCTTAATAAATATTAAATATGCATTTTGGTTTATCACTTTTTACAGAAAGATAAAGTGGCAATAATTACATGAATTTTATTATATTGGGGTTGTTTTTGTGTGTTTATATTTATTAGAGGTATCTATAATTGGAATGGTTTTTAAACACAATTTTTTGTGTGTTAATTGATGGTGTTTATTGAAAGCCAGGAGAAGACATTAAAAAAAATATTAAAGATACCTCGGTTCATTTTATATTTTTCTAGTAAAATTTAACTTTATTTGAGAATCAGAAAACACAAAAGAATCACCTATTTCTTAAATTTTATAAAACGTGTGTTTTCAGATATTGGATTGGTTGAATATTAGTGTAATATATTTCTCATTTGCATATATTTCATGAAAAATTAAGCAGATTCACATACAAACTAAAATAAGATACCTCGGTTCATTTTATATTTTTCTAGTAAAATTTAACTTTATTTGAGAATCAGAAAACACAAAAAGAATCACCTATTTCTTAAATTTTATAAAACGTGTGTTTTCAGATATTGGATTGGTTGAATATTAGTGTAATATATTTCTCATTTGCATATATTTCATGAAAAATTAAGCAGATTCACATACAAACTAAAATATTATGTCAATTATGTATATAAATATACAGAAAGAATAAGTAACAAACTTATATGTGAATTCAAGAGAGACAGGTGTGTAGTGTAAGGATTTTTTTGTTGTTGATTTTTAAAAATCAAATATTAAAAAATAATAAAATGAAACAACAATTGTTTTGAAAGAAACATTATTAAGAGTGTACCTGTATAAACACTATTTCCAAGCAGATATTTATAGTTTAACATAGTCCCTTATAATTATAATGATTCCATTTGTGATACAAAAATATAGGCTATACTATTGATGTAAACAGTAATTAAGATCTTATATTATTGCAAAATTTGCTTTCACAAATAAGATAAACTGTAGTTAGAGTACACATGTGTTCTATGACCAGATGTAAAATTGTTATATAAACACTTTCCCTTTCTTTTAATGAAAAATAAAACAGAAGTTGGATCATTATAAAACAATATATAAGTAGAAAAAGAATAAACAAAAACAACAATAGAAAAAAATCGAGGCAGCAGGAGATTTTTCACTAAAGTACTGTCTATAAATAAGCAAAGAGGCCATCCTGGAGGGCAACTTTTATAATACATAAATCTGAAAAATGTAAAGTTAATAGTCTTTATTTTTAAGATATAAGGGGAATGTATAGGTTCCATAACAAATCAAATTTTTCCACCTCAATGTTATTTTTGGCAATACATCGTTCTGTTTCATACAACATTTTAATATAGTGTTTGAATGGTTAAAAAATAGGAATATTGTTTTTCATTTTTTGACAGTATATGAAGTGTTTAGCAGTATATAGCAGCCTATTCAAAACAGTTTCGAATTTCATACTGCCAAAGATTATGTCTGAAGATGATCAGTCTGTATTTATTGTATTGCACTTTTCATTCAGACAGTTTTTAAAACTTTGAAAAAATTGTTGCGTTACTATGCAGTCAATAAATATATGTTTAATAGTTTCGGTTTCTCTTTGACAAAAGGAACATACATCGGATTCTTTAATCTTCATTTTTTTAAGCAATGAGTTTGTTCCAAGATTTCTGTGATTAATTCTAAATTGGAACCATTGTAAATTTGTGTCTTTAGTGACATTGAAAGGAAGAGCGTAATACTTACTATCTCTCAGATTAATTCGAATATTTAAATCATTCTCCCATTTTGTTTTAGAAGTTGGAATATAATCTTTATTCATGAAATGTTGGTAAATTGTTCTACAGCCCTATTTATCTTTCAGGATTGTTGACATTGTATATGGTATTAAAGGATTAAGGCAAATGCATGATAAATGTTGAAAAGATAACTTATCTAAGTAGTGTCTGACTGATGCTACGAGTCCTTCAAATTCGATAAAGTTAGTGTTAACACTATATTTTTCAGTGAATTCTCTGTATGTGAAGAAATTGCCATTTGTATTCATGAGGTCATTTATATAATATATTCCTTTTTTAAACCAATGTTTCAGTAAAATACTAGATCCTCCGACCTTAATATGAGGGTTGTACCATAATGGAGTGGACTGAAAGTTATTCCAGTTTCTAGGTATGATATTTGTTGAAATTTTTTTATAAATATTAAATATATCGTTCCAAAAAGGATTATCTATTCTATTAACATGTCGAGAGATGAAATCTGCTCCAAATGAAGAAAAATTTATATATAGGGGTACATAGTTTTAAAAATAGATAAATATGGTTTGTTTGACTGAAAAAGCCGTCTTATCCATGTCAATTTCAAGGAGCCAAAGAAAACATCAATGTCAAACATTTTTAAATCACCTTTTTCATATGAATGGTATATAACTGCACGTTTTATTTTTTCTGGTTTACCGTCCCATAAAAATTTAAAGAATAATGATTTTAGTTCTCTGATCATTGCACAAGTTGGACTTAATTCGTAACAAATAGGTATGAAGATTGTTTCCGCAAAAAGCTGAAGGCAAATTTAAAGAAGATTTTTTTTGCCCTTGGTTAATGAGATCGTCCCATCTCTTCTATTCATTCTGAATCCATATCCGCCACTACATATATCGATCGGTACGTAAACAGATTTTTTTCATGTCGACAAAGACGGGACAACCAGACTTCCGGTTCGCGCCAGAAATGTAAACAAACCCAGCAGTGTTTAGGAAAAGATATTTTGCCATCAGAAAGCCTTGATATTTCTTTTTGGATATTGTTTATCATCGCAAAGCATCGCCTATGAACACACTCGTCATGATTCTGGTCTTTCCAGCCACCTCGATTACATATCCCACGGTATACGGTCCATGATTGTTACCAGAAAGCTGAGCTTGCTCTCTTACCTCAACATCCGCCATGGGGAAATGCATACACTCTTGTACTTGTCCATGCTACTCATTCTGACCTCGTCAGACGTCGAGAGCAATCCAGGGTCCAGGCAAGCCAAGAATCCATGCCACATCTGTGAGAAGGCAATGACATGGAAAACCAGGGGTTTGGCTTTCACTCGGCGCAAACAGTAATGTGTCATGGCACTGCGATTATTGTGGGATGCCAAATTTTCCATCAAGCTTGTTTGACTACTTCATCAAGGATACTACAAAAAATTCATTCAGCGCCCTGAACACTTCTGTCAACTCTTCAGTCTCCATGGCATCGAACAGCCCAGGTCCTCCAATACAATGCTCAACGCCCTGCCAAACGCAGCAAGAAACGCATGTCATCCCTTACCAACATAAATGTACTAAACACCAACTTTCAGAGCGGCAAGATATCGGTAATCTCTTAGACTCTACAGAGCCCAGCATCATCATGGGAACAGAGACACGGCTAAATTCAAGCGTCCACAGCTCAGAGATATTTCCCCCCACGATATGACGTTATCCGCAGAAATTATGGCTATGGTGGAGTACTGATTGCTGCTCGTAATGACTACCTCTACGAAGAAGTGGTCATAGTAGGCAATACAGTATCAGTCTTCATTAAGATCAACCTAGACAAGAATAAGACACTGATTGTGGGGTCCCTATACCGGCCGCCAAACAGTAGCCTGCAATACATGGAAGACCTTTGCTCGGTTTTAGACCAGCTCTGTAAAATATACAAAAACGCTGTTATGTGGATAGGAGGTGACCTTAACCTTCCCGACATTGACCGGAGTACTAACTCCACGGAATGGTACCAGAACTCACTCGATATCAACAGATCCTTCCTCGACCAACTTGAAGAATGTGGCCTACAGCAAGTTGTCACTCAACCTACAAGGAAAGAAAGCTCTCTGGATCTTTTCGTGACAAACAGACCCTCACTCATAAACAGGTGCACCACCCTGCCTGGACTTGGAGACCACGACATCGTGTATGTCGAATCAAGTGCTTCAGCCAGGACAGCTAAATCCATCAGCAGGAAAATCCACTTATTGAAGAGAGCGGACATTGACCAGTTGAAGAACAACTTCTTTCCAAACGTTTACGGAAAACTGATGAAATGGTTGATTAAATGTGGTAGGGGTCGTACACCAAAACCACACATTATATGGGTATGACCTCCTTTGGCATCGAGGACTGTGGAATGTTGTTCCACTCCTGAATTAAGGCTTGTGTTCGTTCATTGACGTTTGACGGTGGAATAGGGCGACGTCTATCACGTTTGTCCAAATTATCCCATATGTGTTCGATAGGATTCAGATCTGGGCTTTTGGCGGGCCAGTCATCAGAACTCACAGTATCTCTAGCTGTATGGCTTGCGGCATTACCCTGTTGAAACAGAGTGATATTGGCATTATTTTGAAACAGTTGGATGACATGCCTCGCAAGAATCTCATCTCGGTAGTGTTGGGCATTCAAATTCCCATCGATCACGACGAGAGGTGTGCAATAACCATGCACAATGCTTGCCAAAACCATGACGGAACCTCCACACCCAAAACGATCTCGTTCAAGTACACAGCAGTCGGCTAAACGTTCATTTCTTCTACGGTATACTCGAACCCTGCCATCACTTCGATGAATGGAAAATCTCGACTCGTCGGTGAAGAGAACGCTATTTCATTGTTGCCTTACCCAGCGATGGTGTGTACGTGCCAAATTAACACGATTTACGCGGTAACGTTGCGTCATAACACAGCTAACGTAAGGACGACGTCCAAGTAGACCACCCTCGCACAGACATTTGCGTACAGTTTGTTCAGATATTCGGTTGTTATGTGTACCAGGGGTGTTAGCAGCAGTGACAGTGGCAGTTTGGAAACGATTGCTTAGGTGGGTGTTCATGATATAGCGGTCTTGCCCATGCGTCGTGACTCGCGGACGTCCACTACGTGATAAATCTTCCGTACGTCCTGTTGCTTGAGAACGTTGCTTAAGGTTTCGAATATCACGGTTAGAGTTGTCAACAACCCTAGCAACCCCATTCGTCACAATACCAGCATTAAGCATGCCAATGGCACGTCCACGTTAATTTGGTGGAATTCTAGGCATATCAAAAAGAAAGAAAACTGAATAAATTTCAATTTTTTTCAATGTCTTTTTTTTATTGACAACAAATTCTATAAAATAAAACTGAAAGGTTTGATTTCATAAACACGGTTAATGCTGGTCCGTGCATGCACGAGGAAATCGACGTAAACGTTTTCTTTTTTGTGTAATGCGTACAATCCAGTTTGACACATAATCGTTCGCCACAACATATGTAGGCGATTTGACATGTTGATTTCTTTTTGTAACCGTAAAAAGATATGTATAGAAATCGGAAGTTTCTTTTTTTGTTCATTATATATAAGTCTTTGATAAACTTTGATAAACTTCGATAAAAAAGGGTTAGCTGCAGACTTGTAAGAATTCCAACTTTCGGTGCTCAAGTGTGTCTGTTACTTTACAGAACACTTAGACAAATTCCAATCTGAATGTGTGCCATCCAAGTTACTAAGAGGTAAGTAATCGCTACCCTGGATCACACAGAACATAAGGCGGGCAATAAGAAAACGTAACAGGCTCTATGACCGTTTCAAGCGTACCATATGCCCCAAAACCAGAAGTCAACACATCAGATGGAGGCACGTTGTCAGAAGCAAGATACAACTAGCACATAGTAAGAATTTGGAGGACTTACTAGGTATGAATACCACTGAAGACCCTGAAAATAAAAAGGTAAACACTAAGCGTCTTTTTACCTACCTAAAGAGTGCTAGTAAGGACAGTGAGGGCATCGCACCACTACAATCTGAAGGCAAGCTTCACTCAGACACCATTGACAAAGCGAACATACTAAATAGACAGTTTCAGTCAGTGTTTTCAGCTAGAAACCCAATGAATAGTGATGACATAGCAACAGAACCAGGTAACAATATCACCATGCCTGACATAGACATATCCACTAACGGGATCCTAAAGCTATTAGGCAATCTCGACCCCACCAAAGCTGCTGGCCCAGACAGGATGAAACCATTGGTGCTGAAGGAATTAAGATTTGAGATTGCACCAATCTTAAAGGTAATCTTTCAGCTTTCATTGGAACAGGGCCAAGTACCAAAAGAATGGACGACAGCAAACGTGACACCACTTTTTAAGAAGGGAAACAGGTCAGTTGCGGCTAATTACCGCCCAATTTCTCTCACCTGCATTCTTTGTAAGGTGCTTGAGCATATAGTAGCCTCAAACCTAGTCAAGCATCTGAACAGAAACAACATACTAAATGATATGCAGCATGGTTTTAGAGAGAAAAGATCTTGTGAAACACAACTTGCTATGCTAGTAGAGGATTTGGCAAAATGTTGCAGCGAAGGTAAGCAAACAGACTTCATCCTCCTAGACTTTAGCAAGGCATTTGACAAGGCTAACCATGAGAAACTGCTCCACAAACTCAAGTCCTATGGAGTCCAAGGTGACTCTCTACACTGGATAAGAGCATTTCTCAGTGACCGGACACAGACTGTAGTTATTGAGGGTGAGGAATCTGATAAAATTGAAGTCACTTCAGGGGTACCTCAGGGTTCTGTCTTGGGTCCTATCTTATTCCTTGCCTACATTAATGATCTGCCCGAAAGTATCACCTCACAAGTAAGGCTATTCGCAGACGATACAGCTGTATACCTTACGATCAACGATGACAAGACAGACAATCAGACTTTACAGACTGACCTTGACAAACTTCAGAGATGGGAAGCCTTGTGGGATATGGAATTCAATCCATCAAAATGTGAAGTTGTCCACATAACAAGGTTGAAAAAACCCAAACCCACAAGGTACATACTTCATGGACAGATTCTAAAGACAACTGAGAATGCTTGCTATCTTGGTGTAGACATCTCAAATAATTTGTCATGGAACACCCACATAGACAGAGTTGTAGCCAAGGCCAACAGCACCCTAGGCTTTGTCAAGAGGAACATCAAGGTAAAGTCACCCAAGATCAGAGAGTGTGCCTACAAAACCTTGGTCCGTCCCCAGTTAGAGTATGCAAGTACGATTTTTGACCCCCACACCAGGTCCAATATTGACAAACTTGAAAGAGTTCAGAGACGTGCAGCACGCTGGACCATGAATGATTATTCCCATTACTCCAGTGTTACTAGCATGTTAGAAAGACTGGGTTGGAGAACATTAGAGCAGCGCCGGGCAGATTTGCGTTTATGCCTCCTTTACAAAATTGTTCATGAGTTGGTCGCCATCTCTATACCTCTATACTTTGAAGCTAACCACCGGGTATCAAGGTATTGTCACTCTATGTCTTTCAAACAGAATCACACTAGGGTTGATTACTACAAGTATTCATTCTTTCCCCTTACTATAGTACAGTGGAACTCGTTACCTGCAGATGTTGTACTTCTGCAAGACTTTGATTCATTCAATCAAGCTTGCAGTTAGCCAGCTACAGCACACTAAACCATGAGCATTTTGAGTTTGTTTTTAATCTTTTCTTTTATCTTGTCGCACTGTTTTAACACCTTTACACTATTTTTACCCTTATCCTTATTATGCTTTACTTTTTCTTGTTCTATTAATATAAGACACGACGCACAGCTGCCCGATTATGCCTGTGAAGGCGTGTGGCAAAATATAAAGATAGATAGATAGATATCGATCTGTTGCATAACGGGCAGCTTGCCTTTGAACAATTTCTTCTTTTCTCGTATGTTCTTCATGATGGGAATTCTATACAGTAGTCGAGTTTGAATCTAATGATACTTATGTGAACATTTGTCTTTGTACTCTTATTTGCTGTCTTAATTCCGCCACAGATAACCTAATCTACTGTTAGCGGTTTTCTTAACGACTTGGTCGATATGGTTCTTCTAGGACAGGGTTGACTAGATATCATTTCCGAGTTATTTGGTACAATCTAATGTCTCAAGATTGTCGCATTTCAATCGATGGGTGTTTGATGGGGTTTCATTATCTTGTATTGATGTGGACCTGCATTTCCATTGATGAAATTCCATACCCAATATATTAACTTTCCAAATATGCCAACTGTGTGTATGTCATGTTGTAGGGCGTCACAGTCAGACGACATTTTACCGCCCAGTTTGTAATGCAGTAATCAATGGAGAGTCTAGTCTTAGATGCGATTTTGTAGGTTGTTGATGACGGTTATAATCAACAATGGCCAAGTACAGTACATGCTTTGGAGGAACATCACTAACCACCGGAACGCTGTCTGATGTTTCCCTCTCAACAATTACCTGTTGTGTTCTTGAAAAGAGAAACGACTCGGGCCAGTGACAAATATAGCTCTTGATGCCATAGTGATGTTATTTTCTTTTCTTTTTTTTTCTTTTTTTTTTCATTTTTTTTCCCAGAACAACCGTTGGTGAGGAAAGCGGTCAGATTGATTTGAGAAATATAGTAAGGCCATACCCGCCTGTAATCACTTGTTCAATGAAATAATGTACTAAGTCAGGTGTTAGCGTCGCTGGCTGGGTCTCGTAGCTTCATTTCACACGAAAACCATGTCGACAGTCTGTAACGATGTTATATGTTTCATTAAAAGTCGCATTTTAATAATGACCATGAGGTGGCATTATCAGCTTGCACATAAGCAGGAAAAGGATATTTGGATAGAGCGCGCGGCCTCTTCTAAAAACTGATTGAGTCGTTGGCTTGTTTCCAGTCGTCTTGTACACTAACCGTTTGAAGGGTCGTGTTGAAGATTTATTATTTAAACGTAATAATCTTTCAGAACATTGCTGGTCCATGTCTGGCTCCTGTGCATTCTGTAGATACTCTTTTGTAGTAACTTTCCTCCGTTAGTATGGCATTCTTCGTGTTTGAAAATGGAGTATCGTCTGGTTAAGATTTTGTTCTCTTTTTTTGTTGGTGAAGACGACCTTGTATTGGCTTTGCCCTTTGTATAGCTGAACAGACGCCCTCTATCAAGTGTCTCCATTCTGTTGTAGCCTTTCGCAAGGATTTTTTGTAACTCCAGAAGCGCTTTCGTTTGCAGGATCGATCTGTTTCTGGGTCTCGCCTACTTCAATTAGGTTGGTGGGTGGCCATTATGATTGACACTCTGTCTTTTGTACTAGTCTCTTGTATTCTTTATATCTCTTATATTTTCATCTAAAGACCAATACATTACATGTATATACATATATGGGCCGTTCTCCAGGAAGATCGGGCTTAATGACATTTTTTTGACATTTTTATTTTGTTTTATTTTCGTACATAACTTTTATTAGCATGAAACTGTTTTCATTTTTATTATACGACGATTACTTTTTGTATTAACAAGATTTTCCAGCGAAAGGTATAATGATGCACGACGTCAATGTGCGACGTTTATGTACGACGTTTGGCGTTATGTTTCAGAAAATAACGTTCTTTTGCGCACGAACAATACCGCGATGACAATTATAACTCTTAGTTATTCTGTTTACCTTAAATGGCTGAAAAGAAATTAACAAAACTTTTCTTTTAAATACCATATGGATAGCTTAGATGACATGACCTGAAGTTAAACAAGGTCAATATAAAGACACGTATGAGGAAACGTGTCTTCACAACAAGATTGATCTCATCGCGGAACGCGCATGTTGAGTGTTGCATCTGCACCTAATGAACACGTTTTCTCAAAAACTGAAAGCTGCGCCTGATGAACAGAGATTCCCATCCTCAATGTTCCAGGGAATTATTCACCAGTCATTCTCGAGAATAATCTTAGAATTGAACTTGAATACCCCAAATTTCGACCTTAGATATTTAGGTTACCATGACATATATACAGTATAGAATAAATATGAGGATTTATGTCACTATGTAATAGGTGTCTAACATGCTTGCAAAATTTTGCCTTAAATGGTCTCTACGTGTTTTTTTTTAAATTCATTCTTGAGTTTAAGTCTAAGAATATTCTTAAGAATTGCTAGTGTGTAAAATATACACCTGGAAAAAGATTATGTTGCCCCGGAAATGTGACAATGAATGACAACGCAGGTGATGTCACGAGATAGCCGACAAATTGTGCTAAGAAAAATAAGTGATCAATATGTAGCGAGAACATTTCAACAACCAAAAGTTCGAAACACAAACACAAGTGTTGTTTCTTTACTCTTTTAGTATGGAGCTGTGGAGTTAAAAATACGTTTTCAACAAAAAAATTATTACTTCAAATGGCTGGTATAATCATAACATGACATTCTGTGACGTAATTATCAGTAACATGTACAGCCGCCACGTGCCCGAATGACAGCTTCAACTCTTCTCCTCATATCCACCGTGTCCAAACGTTTCCGGAGGAGGCGGTGGAGGTAACGTTGGATGACGGTGGGGTAACGTTGAATGGCGGTGGGATTTGCGATCAGCGGTAAGAAAACTACATTTTTTAACTATTGTTGATAATTTTTGGAAAATCTGAGTCGGGCAAGATGATGTCGTATCATTTCTGATCACTCGACAGTAACCGAATCTGTGCAAACTGTAGCCGTTTTCTTGATCATTCGGGAAATACAAGAACTTTTCTGTGTAAACATTGGCACGAGTGTTTTAAAAGTGCGATAACTGTCTTGTTACCGAACATAATTTGATATATAATTTTCATTTATAAGCAACACTCTCCTCAACATTATATTTTTACCCCATTCGGTCTTTTACTAGTGTAAAATTGATTTAGTGACGGTTTTATGGTGAAAAATCAACGTAACGATGGAGGAGCTGGTGGAGCTGTTTAAAAGTTGCGTAACGCTGGATGATGGTGGATTTACTAAAAGCCATTTTTTTGTTGTTTTCGATACAAATACGCGTTTGCTTGATTGCCAATATAATGTAAAACTATTACAATATGTTACAACGATGAAATAGGCTCATATAAGACAAATCAAATTAAAAATTGCCATACATTCTTATATCACACGAGACATATCGATTTTATCAAAACATCCACACGGAAGGTTCTCAATATGTTTAACAACGCTTTGTCTTTGATATGATAGTGAAAAATAGAAAGGAAATGAAATTTTTGTTTTATTTAAACGGCGAATTAAAAGCATCGTGCATTTTTCCTTAGCGCAGGTCACGAATAGGTGCCATAGTCGTTACTGACTATCCTTCCGGTGCCGTAATGTATAACTTAATGTCATAAATATATATATTCATAAATTCGGTGCATAATTTAAGAAAATGTGTTGTTAATATTCAAAATAGCAAACTAGTACATATAGTCAAACCTGTATAAGTGGTCACTTCTATTAAGCAGCCACTTGTCTTAATCAGCTACATTTGCTATTTCCTATTTCTATGATTTCAAAGTAAATTAACCTGTCTTAAAATGTCACTTTTGCTCCTTCCCATGCCTGGCTGCTTAAGACAGGGTTGACTTATTATGTTTTTCTTCTATCAAATATTTGGTACATAGCTACAGAAGCTATTTTAGTAGTTCATAAGTTAGACGTTAAGGTCGAACAATCACAACTGACCGTTTAAATTATTTTATTTCACTCTGGACATTTTCATTTATTTCACTTAAACTTTTTTTTTTAAATGTATATACATGACATTAAAATATCACAGTACATACTTTCCCTCGTGGTTTTTGAAAAGGCAAAATTCTAGTAAATGGTTAAAAGACTTGAAATCATCAATGACAAAACGTTTGGAACTGTGTGATAAAATAATAGTAACGACCATTTTGTATTTTTAAAGATGTTTTACTCATGGTTTTAAAACTTCCAGCACTAACTTTATAAAATAAACAACTAATTTTATTGAATTATTAAGGTGTGTATCGCAATTATAGCTGGTTATTATTTTCATAAGGAGTATATATTGATTTATGTGTAGACATGGAGAAATATTAATTTCAACATCAAGTTTCAAGTTTTATTCAGCAACTAGGCCCATAACGGCATCAATCATGTACAGCAATAGATTAACAAACATGAAATGAACTACATGTATATAATACAAACAGTGACAGAAGCGCATTGACTAGTTATAAACATGAATATCAAACTCAAGGAGCTGACTAGCATGACTAGATATCAAACATTAAACATATGAAGTTACATGTCACTAATCTTATATCAGTATTATAATTATGTAATTGAAAACACATAGAGTATAATTTAATATAATATAAGGAAGGTGATATTGTTACCTAAGAACTTGCATTATTTTTTTTTAAAAAATACTCTTTATCAGAAAGTCTGTATCACTACCATGTGTCCCTTTAACACCAATATGTTTTATAAAGTTAGCTCCCCTTTTGTATAAATAATATAAAATAATTTTGTTGATAAAGGGGATGTGATTGCCTATTAATTTCGTATTTTATATTACTGAAGTTCAGATTTTGCAATAAAATGACAAAAGGACTGTCTTTGTTTGCTGACGAGATGAACATTAGATAAAAAAAATAACATAATACACATTTGAACAGTTTAACAAACAATACATTAATATTATTAAATTTTCCCTATATAATCTATATGTGGTACGCTTCGTCCTAGAAACTGGTACGCTTCGTCCTGGTACGGTAAGGCAGTGGTACGCTTCGTCCGACATTCTTCGGACTTACCACGTATTCTGAACTCTTATCAAATGAGCTTTCTCAATTCGACAACGCATTGAGAAAGGTAAGTGCAGTAGATCAACAGTTGTATAGTAAGTTAAATAATGTGGTCATCTAATCTTAAAAGCATATTCTGATTTTCAAACAATAAAGTATTAATCTAAGAAACTGACAGTTTTTCGTGTCGAAATGTGAAAAATTCAGATTTTTTTTCGAAACATCCGTTTTACTGTATCGAACTTATCAAAGTCCCCGTTATGGCACTTCGAGATCAGTCTGGAGAGAAAAAATAATTATTTAAGTAAAGTGACACTTTTTCAGGTCCTTCATGGGAATCGACAGCTTTAAGTTTAAAAATGAAAACCTAATCACTATAGAGTCATTGGTTATTTCACCTCGCTCATTCTGTACACTGGATTGTTCATTTTCGTGGACTGGATATACACCGCTTGTACTTGATGTTCGCATAAAAAATCCCCTGTGAATAATACAAACATACTAAAAACAAAAGAAAAAAGTAATTGGACAATGATAATTTAAATAAGTAAAATTATACTCAACAGGAATATCATGACTTGAGTCCTTATTCAAACATTTTCTGTTGGACCGTTCATATGGTGAGTCCAATATAAAGAAGACAAACTTGACCGCTTGCACGAGATGCCTTAGAAAAAAGGTGCTTTTAGTAAATCCACCATCATCCAGCGTTACGCAACTTTCAAACAGCTCCACCAGCTCCTTCATCGTTTCGCTGATTTTTTTTACCATAAAACCGTTACTAAATCAATTTTACACTAGTAAAAGACCGAATGGGGTAAAAATATAATGTTGAGGAAGATGTTGCTTATAAAAGAAAATGAGATATCAAATTATGTTCGGTAACAAGACAGTTATCGCACTTTTAAAACACTCGTGCCAATGTTTACACAGAAAATTCCTTGTATTTCCCGAATGATCAAGAAAACGGCTACAGTCTGAACAGATTCGGTTACTGTCGAGTGATCAGAAATGATACGACATCATCTTGCTCGACTCAGATTTTCCAAAAGTTATCAACAATAGTTAAAAAAGATAGTTTTCTTACCGCTGATCGCGAGTCCCACCGCCATTCAACGTTACCCCACCGTCATCCAACGTTACCTCCACCGCCTCCTCCGGAAACGTTTGGACACGGTGATATCACTAGTTAGACGTCGGTTTCGCAGGTCCGAAAGGTTTCCAGAGCCAGTATTAAAAAGCAGAATGACTGTTACTTATTTTATCACTTCATTTTCGGCTTTTTATGCCGGGTTTGATAAGCTCAGTCAATAACGCGTCTGACTATCAATTCAGGGGTCTTGAGTTCGAATCCCCGCCCGGCAACAATCTCCGTGATGATTGATATACGACATTGTGTCTTATTATAATTCGTCTCTCACCGCTAATTCAAGTGGGAAAGTTATCAGTTAGTTGCGGAGATTAGGTGTGCCCAAAAAACTGGATAACCTTTTTATATAAGTTTTATAATTGCGCATTCAAGTTTGTTCTTATTATTTTTGTTATATTTAAGCTATTGTAATTGAAAATACAAAGTAGTTAATTAAAACAAGTAATTAATGCAGCAGTTGAGCAATTATTTCCGAAAAGAACAAGATAGCGACACTTCTGTGAACTGTCCATTTCCTTCACGTTTACTTTCAATTTAGAATGGTATTGTTATGTGATTTGTTATGATACCATATTATATACTTTATATTGGATGAGTCATTGTTGATTGATTGATTGATTGATTGAATATTTAACGACATTTTTATGCCATCGAGGGTTAACAGACGATCAGTTCACCTTACCACTGTTTCATGGGATTAACCAGTACTCGAGCACACCCCGCCTCCTCAAGTAACTGTTAAGTTTCCCACTTGAATCAGTGGTGAGAGACGAATGATAATGAGACAAAATGTCGTATATCAATCATCACGGAGAATGTTGCCGGGCGGGGGATTCGAACTCACGACCCCTGGGTTGATAGTCAGATGCGTAACCGACTGCGCTAATCGAGCCCGGCGGATGAGACATTAAAACATCTCAATATGTCGTGACGTGAATGTTGTCCCTCGCGCCTGGTTTTGATTACAGTTTACTTCGCCATTATTTTTAAGTATCGCGGGACTGTAAATATGATATCGGATTGTTTTTTGTTTATTAAAACTGTCAAAATAATGTCGATGATTTATAGCATAAATGTCTGTATATAGCCATCATTATAAGGAGAGGTAATAAACTCTATTTTTTTCGCTATGATTATACACTATTATACCAAATATAAGTTTTAAAAGATAATTCATCATAAAAAGATTGATGATAAAATTATAATCAATGATTGAAATAATTATCATGAATGGGACACCATTTTAAAGTAGGTGTTTACCTGAATATAAAGTAAGAGTTCAAAAGACAAGAAGGCACCACCACTACGCAACAAAGGTCTAGCGCTCTTCCTGACCTCACCTGTTCCATCTTAACACTTGCTCATACAACACACAGCACTAACAACACAGCTGTAATTTGAAGTAAGCCCATTATATAACTTCTATAGCATTTGCATTACAGGATAGACCCACAAGAGGTTAAATTAACCGAAAGATCGGTTTTAAAGCAACACATCCACGTTTGAACTTTAAAAAAAAATTTTTAATTGAGTTATGAGCACATTTCCCATACAAACATATGATCAATAAGCTGTATATGAGCATATAAACACAATCCGGAACAAAATGATGCCCAAATTATAATGCGTGACTAACAATTTATAAAACAAGCGTGTAAATCACCCGAGTCAAAAAAAATTGTCAAAATGACTTTCAAGGCAGGTAAAGTACACTTCGCACTAAAACGTGAAGTTTTTTAATACGACTCGTATAATTCAATTTGAAGCCAAGTTGGAATCCTCGGCAATTTAAAAATAATTTATAAAGCGTTTGTCACGCTTTATAATTTGGACATCTTTTTTTATAATTCTAAAGCGTTCTTGATAGTGTTTGTTAGCACATATACAGCTCACTGACCATATATTTATGTATGGGAAATGTGCTCATAACTCAATTGAAAAACTTTTTTAAAAAGTTTAAACGAGGATGTGTTGCTTTAATTTATACAATTTTTATAAATCTGCGACGGAACCTCAAAACTATCAAAATCTCAAAATTATACCTTTTACAGCCCCCGGGATTACTTGGCAGAGGGACTAAAAACTTTAGAATCCCGCACAGTACAAAAAAGAACGGTTTACTGCTTTGTAATAAAGCAATACCATATTTGGCTAGTTTCTTTCGACGCAAGTTGTAAGAAGGCTGCTTGAGATTTTCAGCGGCAAAGTGTACTTGAAACTTCGGAGGAACTTAATCGCGTTAGTGTATCGTGTATTTTTATGCTGGAACTGAGCAGTGTTCCAAGCATACAGTTTTGGTTTATGTTTGAAATAGTCTCAAACATATGCTTCCCAGACTCGTTGTCTGAACAGCGGGTCTCATCATTTAGAATAACGTTGAGCAACAGTTAGTCCAACACTACAGGGTTTGAAGCATTAAACCGTATATAGTTGATTGGTATGATCATTTGTCTGTATGATTTCTAAATATTAGAATCATTTTATTCGTTTTTTGTTTGAAGTTTACTAGTCATGAGGCAAGAATCCTGACAAAAATTATACATGTAGTTTGAACAATATTGTTCAACATAGTTTCAAACTAGGCTGTTTAACAGCTTAATCCAGTGAAGGCACAGTCGCCTTACAGAAGATCTCGTTTTAAGTTCAAGATGACCACCCAACAGTTTGACAAAAACTTAAAGTATTTCATTAAAATTTATATATTATGTTTTTTAAAACAACACGGGTAATGAAAGCGTTGACAAAAGTTCGTTTTATTCAAGGTGGTCTTTATATTTCATTATACACTGTGAACGTGCTAACATGCAACTAATGAAATAAAAAAATAGACACCGTTTTTATACCACTTGAGGCGCCCTTCATCGCCTTATCACATATCTTCTTACTGTAAAACTTATTCAGAAGACGATATGCAGATGAAGGACAGGCGATACATATGCATATGTATCATATTACATAATAAATGGTTGACATGATTGATTATTGAATAATGAATTAATAGATAAATTGATGAACATATATATATATATATATCAATTCAAGATATCGAAATTCCATGTCATAGTATGTGTGTGTGTGTGTGGGGGTGGGGGGGGTGTATATACTAATTTAATAATAAATGTGTCATTAATCATGGCTCCAAAAACAAACAAAAAACAAAAAAAGAAAAGAATAAACTCTAACAGTAAGTTATAAGTTTTTCTTGTAATAGATTAACAAAAAATCTATGAAGTGGGATATAGCTAATGAGAATTTTGCTTAAAACACGAATATAATTTTATTAAAATCTTTTATTCAAATAGCCAAAAGGATTTTATTAATAGCCCATGATGACACAAACATAATTTATATATATAAATCTAATCAATAAAAAAAGTGATACAATAATAAATCATTTATAAGAACTCGTTATAACTAACACAGTTTAAATATAATTTAAAATAAATTGTGTCATTGTTTTTGTTTGTTGCGGAGAAGTTAACAATGACCACTTTGTTACTCGTTATAAAGAACAAAATGTCGTTTCTAAAATGCATAATATATATATATGTTCTTTTGCAAACGACTGTGAGATTTACAAGTTTTAACATGTTAAGCTGTGTCCAAAAATATATTTTAATATGTTTCCTTATCAAATCGTCAAATAATTCACATTCTAAAATAAAATGAAAATCGTTTACTACAACATTACAGTGGTTACATACACGATCATTTATTGGTGATCCATTTGGTCTAGTCCACCTTCTAGTCTATATATGTAGCCTATGCGATGAAATTCTTTGCTTTGACGAGCAAAACTTTGAAGTGTGAACATATTTAAGTATGGCTGAGAACAAAAATCTGCAATATGTTAATAAAAAAGGCACAACTGAAAATGCCCAGTCAATCTTATTGGGATATTCTTCTGTGTCACTTAATATCGTTCTATATATCATTTTTACATATTTACTGACATTCATTTTCAGAATCATTATCCAAAATTTGATTTTGTTAACACATCTATCAGTTTGATATGACATTCAACCAAGTTCGCCATACAAACATCATTTTGAGTACGCTTTTTATATTAAAATGTTTTTACTAAACTATATAAGTAAAATAAATACATAGTTATTCATAGCATATAGTTAGTAGAAATTAAATATATGTTAATGACTCAGTTATAAACTGATTACCTGAGGTGTGTTAAAAATAAACAAAAATGAAAGAAACACGGTGGCATATTTTGTGACCATTTTCATGTTAGATAATGATATATGTTTTCAAACTAAATTAATTATTCTTATTTAGTTGTTAGTCTACTCTGGCTCAATGTTGTTATTACTTCTGGTTTCTGCAACTCATGGAGCTCATTCAATGTTGCTCGACAATATTTGCTGCTAGGGGGCGTACATGGTCTAGTATATTTCATTGCTCCCCATGAACAGAATCGATAAAACCGAGTATGCATGCTTCTTTTTTCTTGATTGCGTTCTACACTCAAATGGACCGGATTGCTCTGAGTAAAAGAAATGGCACAAAAACGTCATTACCGTCCGTTTACGTTTTGCAATACACTGTACTGCATGAAGTATTTCTCTAGCGGAGAATGCATTATTCTATTTTACATATCGAGTTATATCAATGTGAAGTTTTACACAGTGACTGCATTACTATAGACATATATACAAGTATCTGGAACTTCACATTTAACACACAATTAACATTTTAGATTATCATAGTGACGTCTTGTGGTTGTGAAAATATTAAAAATTGCAAACTGATATTTACCTGTGTTTTTTATCATATAGACAAAAACTGATGAAAATGTAATGTGTTACATATTTTTTATATATGACCACAACTAGGCAAAATATACGACGCCTTTATCAGTTATATTTTCCAGATTTCTACCCCTTTTCAAAAAGAAACGAAAGTATGTATCCTTGATCATACGGACGGGTTCTTATTTAATATTTATATCATGTAGATATATATTTGTTAGAATTAGGACTATATTTTAGTGAATTAACCTCACCTGAAATTGGTCTCTTGTGTTAAATAGATAAAATATGCATACCGGTGTGAAATAATTGTTTATAGCAATTTAACCTGAATATGCAAAATTATAGAAATCTTAATATTTATACAAATATGTTCATTTAGTATAAACACTTTTATTTTGCAACTGCATTATAGTTAACAATGGCATATTTTCAGAGCTATTTTCTCTTAAATTACGTGGTAAATTGTATTTTTGATTTTGATTGTCATAACAATGGGTATCAGAGAGTATTTTGTGAGATTTATCTATACACTATATAAAATATTAAATAAAAACGCTATATTTTATTGCAAAATTGAAAGGAATTGACACTCGGCCGAAATGATTTTGTTTTTAAAAATCTTAATCAGTTATATTCAAGCTTGTAATAACCCTTTTTCCATGAAAAATAGTATTATTTGCATGTATCTTTGTATTCGTTTTATTAAATACTGAACTTTAATAATTCTAAATATTTTTTTGCATTTCTTGTAAAACCTTCATTTTTTTGCCAAATTTCACGGACGAGTATAATATTGCGGAGGTAATAACAAAAATCTGTAGATAACATGTATTTTTTTATTTCTGATATTGCATAAACATACTTAAATACTGGGAAGTTTCATGAAATTTTATCCGTAGTGAAAAAATGGCAAACACTATAAAAACGTGGTAAAGACAGGTTCACATATTTGAAGCTACGTAAATAACATAGTCTCTATAGGCTGTGTTATTTAATAATTGCCACCTTTTGGAATCACAAGCAGATTCTTATGTATGAACATAATGGAAACACTACATTATGTATTTATTTAAATATAAATACAAGAGAAACACCTTAGTAAATAATTAACACATTTATGGTTACATCCATGTAATGTGAACATGAGTTTATGCTTTTCAATGCGTTATGTATGTAAAGGGGAATAACAAGCACATCCATTTGTCATTGGTACTCAAGAATTAATCATCTTCTTTATTAAACTGAGATGAATTTAGGTGCCAATTCGTTACAGAAAGTAACTAACTTATTTTTTTACCTTATACGCGTTTTTGTGTTTAATGTTTACAAACTCTATTATCTGCACTTCATATTTATTGATGTAACCACAGCTGGAGTAAGACGGCTTCAGTATTGAATGTAAGTTACTTATATTCTTACGTTATGTAAGTATGTATGTATGTATGTATGTATGTATGTATGTATGTATGTATGTATGTTTGTATGTATGTATATTCTGTTTGTATTTTATGTTTCTTGACGGCTGCATATTTCACATTTATTGGTGCAGTCACAGACAACGAAAGGTCATTTCTAGAGAAGAAGTAAGCACAAAAACTTGAAATAAAAACAACTTAAATAGGAAGCCATCTTTCCAGATATATTATGGAACATATATATTATTCCAAATAAATCAACAATA
Source organism: Panopea generosa (assembly GCA_029582155.1). Lineage (NCBI taxonomy): Eukaryota > Metazoa > Mollusca > Bivalvia > Adapedonta > Hiatellidae > Panopea > Panopea generosa. The sequence goes on from CM055895.1 coordinate 95,341,199, forward strand.
ACAATAAATCAACAATGATTAATACAAGACTAGAAATGTCCAGTATAAATATATTATGACAACCGTACCCACAAATAAATCTTTGTTTAAGTGCAAATTAGTCTGGTCAAACCTTTGTGAGTTGCGTACCATGCATGTTGAATGTTAAACCACCTCTTCTGGGAATGTATGCATATTCTGGGAATGTTTGCATGTTATGGGAATGTATACATGTTCTTGGAATGTATGCGTGTTCTGGGAATGTATGCATGCTCTGGGAATGTATGCATGTTCTTGGAATTTATACGTGTTCTTGGAATGAATGTCTGTTCTTGGAATGAATATGTGTTTTTGGAATGTATGCATATTCTGGGAATGTATGCATGTTCTTTGAATGTTTTCATGTTCTAGGAATTAATGCATGTTCTTGGATTGTATGCATGTTCTTGGAATGTATACATGTTCTGTGAATGTATGTCTGTTCTTGGAATGTATACATGTTCTTGGAATGTATGCATATTCTGGGAATGTATGCATGTTCTGAGAATATTGTCATGTTCTTGGAATTTATGCATGTTCTTGGATTGTATGCATGTTATTGGAATGTATACATGTTCTGGGAATGTACGCATGTTTAAAAATATTGATCAGAGTTACGAACCTTTATAAGCACAATAAATGTTAATATAATTTTGAATTTGAGAACTGTAAGTTTTGGAATTATTAAAACTGAAAAAGAGAACATGAAAAACTGTATTATTGTAAGTGTAAAATATTTTATACTAAAACATAAATGTAATAAGTCAATACCACAATATATTGCATACAATAAATACTTAAATAAACAGATAGAACTTGAAATAAATATTGCGATGAACCATAATAAAAAAAAAACCTATTGGCAACCTTTCCTAACTTAGGAACGAACAAAAAAGCAATCAGTAAATTAATGTTTTACCAACATAAGGAGAAAGCAAAACAATAATTAAAATTTTAATTAAAATGAAATAGAAACAGTGTAAATATATTAGTTTTCCTTCTATTTTTTCTCTTCTTTCTGTATATGTTTCTCTCAAAATAAATATTTTTTTTTGTTTTATCCAAATTATTTTTAGCTCTTCCATTTTTTTTCTTAAAAAATAAAATAATTATTTCATCACATAAAAAAAGTTTATACTCACATCTTTCATTAAATATTTTACAAAAGAAAAAATACTTTTGAGGCTACTTGGAATGAAAAAAAATATAGACAATATACTACTATTTTTAATCTGTTGAATGATTTGTTTCAGGCAATTATTACCATCCAGAGCAAAATTGCGTATGCGATGATGTAGCATGAACTTATATTTTAAGCAATGTTGTGTACAATTTCAGTGTTGTGAAAACTATAATAGATACATAAAAATATGAAATAAAACATTATTTTACAAAAGAAGCCGCTTACTGTCTAGGTTGGTGACCTTGGTAGTGTTCTTCCTTCATTTGTAATTTATCTAAAAATAAATTGTTATGAATACGTGGTACGCCGCAAATGTATATTTTGGTGCCGTATTTTAAACTTACGAAATCCCTGTAAAGGTATTCTTGTTACGCTCTCTTGAAAAGAAGGATATTTAAAAGTAAGAAGTAAAAATAAGATCAGCGTTATTAATACTTTAATTTTGCCAAATGGAAACCAGTACAAGTAAATCAGAGCAAGTAAAACTAATTTCCAAATGCATTACATAGTGGAGAATCTCAACTCGACACGTTGACACTACAAACTTTATTAAAAATCTGTTATTTTCATCGGACCTCGTGTAGTTGCGAATGTCCTCATTACGTCATAACCATGGACCAGAATCCGTTTTTGAATGATGTGTTCAATTTAAACACTGATTTTAATACAAATGGAAGTTTTTATGCTGATGCCCAACCTGTCAATATCTGTGCTACCAGTACACCTTACAGGCCACAAATACCACCTCAGCAGCCACAAACTTTCATAATTCAGCAACCATCCATTTCCACAGGTAGTGATAAAACAGTTAGCAAATTTGCAGGGTATATGCATGAATATGCTGATAAATTCATAAAAGAACTAGAATCATATTTGCTGCTGTCAAACATTGATTTAAACTCTCCAAAAGCAGTGGCAGCATTGCACCTACATTTAACAGGGCCAGCACTGACGTGGTTCACATCATTAGAACCTACTGCATAAACAAATTACAAAACGGTTAAGACACATTTTCACATATACAATGTAGAGGTGACATTAATAGCAGAAGAGGTCACCTTCTATAATTTGGTTTTGGGCAACGGTCAACCTCTAGAACTGTTGCATTCAATTATACTTGAGAAGGGCCGAAAACTTTTAAAATAAGAGAGGGAACACTGACATTCAAGTTTATCTCGGGCTTACCGGCACTATTGGCCTTTTTCGTACGTGCAAACAATGTCTCAACGTGTCGTGAGGCTTTACACACAGCTAAACTTGGGAAATTACATGGATACAGGCCGGTTACTCCATCTACAACCGTGAGTGCCATATCATCCCAAGACACCCAAATAAGAATGCTGACGGAACGGATTCGTCAGTTAGAAAACCCATCTGGTGGGCATATCAGAGGCTTCAATGCCCTGCATAAGTCACCCCGGGTAACTGGATGCTTTAAATGTAACGGGGTTGGACACATAAAGCGGAATTGTAATTGGTCAGGAGTTGGTGATTCACAGAAGGATGCAACTTGCCAGCTGTGTGCTCAGAATGGGCATATGGCAGTGAACTGTTCTCGGTCGACAATTGGAGGAGGAGTTGTCTGCCAGTTATTTGACAGTACAGGTCATACAGCCAAACAATGCCAGAATTTAAACACCAGTGGTCTGAGACCGGAGCGTCCCTCTCAGGCTATGTAGACAATAATGATAGTTTAAATATTGAGTCGCACAATACTTATTGTCAAGTAGTTCAGGATCAACAAACACAGTTTATGTACATGAATTTAGTTATTAGCAACACAAATGTTACAGCTTTGTTAGATTCTGGCAGTGCTATTAATATTATTTCTAAAAGTTTATTAGATGTTATTTCTGACTCAGATTTAGTCAATTTCCAATTGTCCGATGCAAAAATTACTTTGGCTAATGACATTAATGTTAGTATTTATGGCACAGCCAGTATCAAAGTACAAAACCATGCCATTGGACAATCTGTTTTAATTTTTGTGTATATTATAGAACAGGCATCTCATCTTTGCATTTTGGGAACTGAATATATGAAAAACCACAATATTGTACTTGACTTCAGAAAAGGTTCTACTTTTCCAGGTGTTAAGAAGACGACAAAAAATCAATATAAAACTACTATTGTTATTAATCCTCATTCTGAATGTGTTGTAAGTGGGTTACTTTCTGATAAGGTGAAAATTGATATGCAGGGTATGTGTATTGGTCATGCAGAAATGTCATACAAAAATTTGATGGTGGCTAAGGTAGTAGTTACATGCAGCCCAGATCACACAGTTCAGGTTAAACTGTTGGACCCTGGTAATGAGGTTGTGTATGTGACTAAGGGTGCTATATTGGCCACTTTTGAGCTTTGTGACAATTCTATAGATCTTATACCATTATCCTGTTCACATGTCACTGTTATCCCGTGCAAACGTTTATCGTAGTTGATTGTAAAAATAAATAAACTGTATACGCGAATCCGATTTCAAAATATGTGGCAGGTAAAAAAAAAAAAAACATTAGAAAGTAAGTCACTTTTATTCTATGTTGATGGCTTTAGAAAGAATCTTTCTTCGTTTTTAAATGCATCTGATCAAAGAGCTTAAAGCACTGACATCAGGGCCAACATTCGTTAAAGCGGAATAACCAGTTTTATGTCCTTTCAAATCAGCAAAGAAAACCCTGATATAGTTATAATATTTAGTATTAATTGCACCTATATCGATCTTGTCTGGTGCAAAATACCATTGTTTATCGTAAAAAAACGTATTAAACTTATTATTATCAACAATATTTAAATTAGACATGACCTGTGGTATAACGTAAATGATTTAGTATTTATATTCGTAAATGTCCGTTTATATCCGGACATTATAGATTAAATCCGGGTAAGTGGTTAAGTTTCAACAAAGAGTTACAATTCCAATTCTGATATAGTTCTACATAGGATAGTGGTTGTATCTGCGGATTGCCGCCCAGTCGATCCGAGTTGAATTCTGTAATAAGAATTATATTTTAGCCACCATTTGTTAACAATCAATTTTTGGTGTAGATTTTCAAATATGCAAATTAATCGCGTTAATAAAATGTATCTCTATATCATTAAAGGTTTTAAAGACATTCCATCTCCATGTTAATAAATCAATTGTTTAGCATAGATGGTTCACCATGTTACACGAGCGTGTTTAAATACTTTAAAGATGAGTTGAAACAAAGTATAAATGCAGACCATGGTATATCGAATAGGGGTTGAAATAAACTACGGACTTTAAACACGATTTTCATACCGACGAATGTTTATATAGTTTCATATTTTGCCACACCCCTTCACAGGCGTAATTGGACAGCAGCGCATCGTGTCTGAACTTAGAACCTAGAAATAATAAAAAAAAATATAGCATAGTAAGACAAAGTTAAAAATAGGGTAAAAGATGTTAAAACATTTCGACAAGATAAGAGAAGATTAAAAACAAATACCAAAATGTTTATGGTTTGGTGTGCTGGAGCAGGCTAACTGCAAGCTTGAATGATTCGATGTATTTTAGCAATACAACAGGTCCAGGTAGTGACTTCCGCTGTGGAAGAGAAGAAAGAATACTTGTAATAGTCAACCCTAGTGTGGTTCTGTTCTCCAACCTAGTCTATATAACATGTCAGTAACACTAGAGTAATGGGAACAGTCATCCATAGTCCAGCGTGCTGCTCTTACAAGTTTGTCAATATTGGACTAAGTGTGAGAGTCGAAATGTTGCTGGCATACTCTAGCTGTGGGCGGACTAAGGGGTTGTAAGCACACTCTCAGATCTTGAGGGACTTTACCTTAATGTTCCTCTTGTCTAAACCTATAGAGCCTTTGGCATTTGCTCTACTCGGTCTATACGATATTCTATGAATATTCCATAAATATTACATAAACTATTTGAGATATCTACACCAAGATAGCAAGCACTCACAGTTGTCTTTAAAACTTGCCCATGGAGTTAGTACCTTGTGGGTTTTGTGCTTTTTAACTTTGTTACATGTACATTTTGATGGGTTAAATTCCATATCCCACAAAGTATCACATCTCTGGTCAGTCTGTAAATCTGATTGTCGGTCTTGTCATCATTAATCGTAATGTATACAGGTGTATTGCTGCAAATAGCTTTACTTTTGAGGTGATACGTTAAGTCAGATCGTTAATGTAGGTAAGAATAAGGGCTCAGTACCAAACCTTCTCCATTCTTGAAGAGTGGTGTCACATTTGCTGTCTTCAAGTCTTTTGGTACTTGGCCCTGTTCCAATGATTGCTGAATTATTACCTTTAAGATTGGTGCAATCTCTTATCTCAATTCCTCCAGCACTAATGGTTTCATCTTGTCTGGGCCAGCAGCGTTGGCCGAGTCGAGATTACCTAACAGCTTTATGATCCCGTTAGTGGATATATCTATATCGGGCATGGCAATAATGTTACCTGCTTGTGTTGGTAAGCTATCGTTATACATTCGGGATCGAGGAAACACTGACTGAAACTATGCCTTCACTGTCCCTCCTAGCACTCTTTATGTCGGTAAAAAGACGCACATTATTTACCTTTGTATTGTATGGATATTCAGTGCTATTCATGCCTCGCAAATTCACCAAATACTTACTGTTCGCTAGTTGTATTTTGTTTGTGACAACGTGCCTCCATTTAAGACTTCTGGTTTGAGCATTTGGTCATATAAACGGTTGCATTTTCTTATTGCCAGCCTTATGTCTTGCGTGATCAAGAGTAGAGACGGCTTCCCTCTTAGCAACTTTGATGGCACACGTTCAGATTGGAATTCGTCTAGGTGTTCTGTAAACTCATTCTTGTACCGACTTACAGTGACAACTAAGTAAGAACTTATCTCTAAAGTTTCGCATTTTATAGCCCCCAGTTTGCATTTCTGTACATGTATACTTAATTTGGGTTGATCTTCATTAGTCTTAAGATTAACCGCAACACTTAAAATGCCATGGTCACTACGATCAGATAAAATGGAGATTTTCTCAACCAGGATTTCATTAATGGTAAGGAATAGGTCAATGATGTTGTTAAAGCGAATAGGTTCTTTGACTACTTGCAAAAGCTTAAAATCATTGATTATTTCTAGAAAATGTTCATATAGATCTCTATATTGGCATGATAGTAGTAAAGTAGGTTTATCTGATTTCCAGTCTATATTGGGTAGGTTCAAATCACCTATTAATAAGATGGTGTCAGGATGTTTGCTTACCTTCTTGAGAGGGTTCCGAAGCTCAAGGAGGCTATGTTCATCAGGGCCGATAGTATGTACCTTTGTTATATGACTGGTTCCAACTACTTGCAGCTTGTCCATATGATTTTACAATCGCTAATTTAAATGCTGTTCTTGGGAGCATACACGGGTGTTACTCCACCGCTACGCTTTTTGGTTATCCTTTCTGTCCTCTATGAATAGCTTGAAACAATTTGGGAGAAACTCTGATGAGCATATCATGAGAGGGCTATTCTCAGATCCAATAACAGCATCCGATTTTTCATGGTCAACCAGTGTTTGCAATTTTATTCATGTTAGAGCGGAGGTACATCATCAGTAATTTCAACTAACGTGGTTTGTTCACCGAACGTTTTGTTTTGGTGTGGCCGTTAAAGACAAAATTCAGATGTAGATACATGTACATCTAATGTGCTGTAAATATTAGGGTAAGATAGGAGAAACATTGAATTGCTAAAATTAAAATACATTGGTTTAAAATTTGGCAACCCACAATTAATATTGTAAGGTTATTTTGCTTAAGAAGTATTTGCAAAGTTCCGATGTGGTTTTGCTCTGTTACGTCTGGAAACGGGTAGACATGAGCGACTTTTTGAAAGGTTATCTTCATTCTACAAACGAGTGTAGAAGTTGATAAACATGTTATGTTGAATTGTGCTCTTTACGAAAATTTAAGATTTGAGCTTTTAATAAAGCATTTGTAATAAATGACGATTTAAACACTTTAAAAATTTACATTCTTATTCTCAAACGAAAGTTTATAAAATGGTGTTGCTAGGGAAATGAACAAAAATATAATTATTTTACGCGATTCGAACTCGGGTTGATTAAGCGACAATCCGAGGTACAATCACTATCCTATGTAAGAATATATCAATATCGGCAATATAAATATTTGTTAAAACTTAACTGGATTTAATCGACAGTGTCCGATAATTTTCGAACGTTTACGGTTATTACTACTAAATCATTTACGTTATTCCACGGGTCAGGTCCAATTCAAGTACTGGCAATAACAGCGAATATAAATATGTGATTTTTAACAACAAACAACTATATTTTGCTCCAGACATGATCCAGATAGCCACAATTTATAGTTACTATTACAAATATATAGGTTTTAGTTGATTTGAAAGGACATGAATATTGGTTATTTCGCTTTAACCAATGTTTACCCAGATGTAAGTGGTTTTAAGAACTTTGATCAGAAACAGTTAGAAATGAAGAATGTAAATAACATATTTTCTGATATTTTGTTCGTTTTTTTCTGCTTCATATTTTAAACCGTTTTCGCGCATACATTTATTTATTTCTGTTATCACGGGTGAAAGAAGACTTCAAGATTCATCAACATAAAAGTAAGTGATTTTTTTTTTCATTTTCTTTGTATTTTATGTCCCATGCTTGCAAACCGTTTTCGCTTATTATTTTAGTGTTAATTTACGAACGAAAATAGGACCTTTCGACAATGCAAGTGACTTAATTTCTTACGTTCTGTGTATTATTCTCGCGGAAAGATGTTAATTTCATTATCAATTGCAGCGAGGACTATATTTATCATGCCTTACATGGAAACGGTAGCCATCTTTTTTTATTGCAGCCGACAGAAGAGGACCCTCAGCCGCCAAAATTAATGGTCTTATAAAATGATTAAAGAATAAGCCAATATATATTTTACATTCACAATAATATTTATTTTATAACATAATATTTTTTTTCACAATATATTTGATTTTTCCATTTTATTCTTGTTATAAATCTACATCTATACTTTATTAAATATATTAACATCCGATCATGCAAATGTAATATCCACTAGAGTTATTATACATACATGGTGTGCCTTAAGTTAGGCACACCTATTGGGCTATTTGTTAGCAATGGTTAATGAATTTATAAAGCAATTTTAAAGTTTAATTAAATGCTAAATTACATAATATTAAGGCAATAAAACCATCCATTCTCTTTGTTGTTAAAAACACTCCACCACTATCGATAATGAGAATAAATATTGTTGTTGAATTATTCTGTTTATTTATTTTTAACAGACAAGCAATAATTATATTTTCATTTGTACCACCCTGAGTTTTTATAATATTGGCTTTCATTTGATACTTATGTCTTGGAATAGCTGTTGTTTTAAATCAGCATCGAAACAATCGAGCACGCTGGCCCTGCGATAGCAGTTCATACATAAAATACTGTTTAAACTAACAATTTACCTCAATCTGTTTAAAGTTTTTTTTTATTGTTTAAACAAATATACACAATAACATTAGACGGAAGAACGAAATTGGATTAAAATGTTGTTGTTGTTTTTTCAAAAATATAACAAAGGCTTCAGTTGCATATAGAAATATACTAATATTGCATTTCAGCACAGTTAACCACAACTGTACGTTCGTTTCTTTGTTTTTCATCTCAAAGGAAATGCTTTAGAAACATTCAATATTTCTTTGCACCATTTTATATACAATACGTTTTGGCTTCTGAACTAAACGTGTTGCTGTTATATACTTCTGTCATTGTTTATAATAAGGACAATGTAAGTTGCCATTGTTATACTAACGAAGCGACATATGTACTAGTCGTCTGGCATGCCTATCAACCAATAATAGAATAGAAAGTCCATGGCAATGTTTCTTACATTTGTATTACTTATTTCAAGCACATTTCCAACTATACTTATTCCGTATGTACTTTTTTATTTCAAGGCTTTCTGGATTGTATTTTATCAATAATCTCACTTCGGATAGCGATAAGGGTGTATATCGGGAAAAACGTTACAAATGTCTAAACAAATATTATTATTTTTAATATGGATAAAAAGCAACCCATTATTATTTGTAAACTAAATCCCAATGGTTTTGTAGATCTTAAATCGGAGTGGTTAACTTGAAACAAAATCCCCACCTTAAAAAAAGATAACACTTAAATACTGATTGACGACCTTCGCATCCTCCTAAGATAAACAATTATAAAAACATTAAAATCTGTGTAACAGACCAAATTGAAATATGTAATTCATTTTATATGTCAAAAAATATGCTATATTAAGCGGGAAATCTATTTTAATCTAACCTAATGTATTATTTTGACATGTTTAAATAGATATATGGGCGGTAGTCTAATGGATAGAGTGTTGGCCGCTCACGCCAGAGGTTGCAGGTTCCCCCGGTTGATCCGATGCCTCTCATAAAACAACACTCAGTACTGGTTCTACCCAGGAAACGGACTCGAGAGCGGTTCATATAAGCTCTGAGATTTCATCGCAATTGAGCTAAAATAAATTAGTATAAACTAAATAGATATCCCTTCGGCATTACGGGGTCAGTGAGTATATGCAGACATGTTATATTTAGCCAATTCTAAATTTTTAAAAATCCTGATATATTCCCTTTCAATTATAAAATTATCTTTTTAAAGTCTATCAATCTAGAATGTTTATATATGTTTTATCTCGGGATCTCATTGTCTGCTTCTAAAAAATTGTTTAATTTATTATGTGATACAAACCATTTGAGTATTATTCTAAATTTGTTATAACTCTTTTCTCTTCGCTCTTATTCTCTTACAATTATGTCTTTTTTCTCTTTCATAATTATTTTATTATTGTATTTGTTTATAACTGCCGTACTCTATGTTCAACCGCAGGGGCAGGATCTAGTGTTGTAAGAACTTGCGGCTCAACCTCATTTCTGTATATATAAATAGAAATTATTTATATTCAAACCAAGCTCTAGGTCACAAAAAAATGATATGTAAAACATTGAGACTTCCAATGGAGACAAAGATGCATTCTGTGTTTTTTTTTATTTCGTCTAGTTTGTACTTTTATACTTCTTAGCAAACTACATGATTTCGGTCCCTTTCTTTCAATTTCGTTCTTATCAATCAAAAACACCTTTCTATTTTCAAATGCTTGTACATATTTGTAAACATTTGATTTAATCCGTCTCCTCATGAATGCATACTTTGTAAGAGCAATATAAACTGTCGAAACTTTTCAATTTCTAATGTTATCTGAAAGTCACTTATGTTGTTCTTGTCTGCCAATTTCTTCCTATGAACAATTTTTTCCATCAGACTATTTCTCATTGCGTTCATAAATTCTCGGTCATCAAGCATACCTCTCTCCGTAGACTATGGTTGGAAAGTGATAGCTAGTGATTATATACACTGTATGTGGACGGTGTTGTACTGTTGAACTATTTGGGAATTCCTATGTTTTGCTCAATAGAAAGCGATTCTCTTATTTTTTTATTCCGATTCGTATTTGAAACACGTCCTTATCAACACATTATTGTCCGGCGTACAAGAATTACCGGGTGATATACAGATCTTTCATCGCTGACGATTAAAGCGACATCCACACCTGTCACCTGACACGCCCGTCCGATAGAGAAATTTAACAAAACGTCTGAATTCCGATTTTTGTTCTACTTGGGATATAACCAAAATGTTCTTAACAATTTGTTTTACATTGTCGTCGGTTATACCTTTGTTACGGAACAGTTTTCCTTGTATTTTTGTTATTTTATTGTTACATTTGTTGTCAACTGCCACCTTATTTTCTTTTAAGCACGTTTTCATGTCTTCATGTTTTATTCCGCAAGTGTTTGTTTCATGCCCATCTATGTAGTGATTATTGCTGAAAACAGTGATCTCCTTTTCAATATTTCCATGTTTCCATACAAAAATGCCCTCATTTTCTAGTATGGTGATATCTTCCACTATTTCTTCTTGCGTATACTTAAGGTTAAATTTCGTAGCAAAGTCTAACTTCTCATCCATTTTCTTTTCAATTGCATCTTTATCAAGAAGAAAATACCTCTCTATTTTTAATTGTTTGCACAGATTTTCAAATTTTTGTTTATTTCCTTCGCCACCCAAATGCATCATTTGTAGAGACGACATGAACTGCCGAAATGTTTCCATTTGAAAGTTGATTGTTTTGTCTACATCTGCCAAGGTACTCACAAATTCGTCGTCTTTCATGAGAAAAAACCTCAGTGTGTTCATAAATAGAATCTCGGTTTCACCTTCTACAAGCATTACTCTTTCTGCAAAGAATATGGATGAAAAGTGATAGCTGGTGATGATACGCAATGTATTAGGAATCGTGTTCACCGTGCCTCGTTGAACTGCATTGGTTTCTGCTGGATTTCCGTCATTTTCGGCGGGTAACTGCTCATCTAAAAGGGGTTGTATTATTCTAGTCCCTGATATAATCCGAAACGTGTCATTTTGATCGTTGTAACGAAAGAAACAGATTCTTGAAATTGCCCAGGGTGCAAGAAAACTCGGGTGATGTGAAGTCACAAATACGACCTTGTCCTTGATTTCCCACAATACAAGATCCCTAAGGCGTTCGACCATTTGTGGATGCATACCTCTTTCAGGATCTTCCAAACCAATTGTTTTGAAACAGTCAGTAGCAAGCAGAATCGAGCAGGATTTTGCTTCTAGGATACCCTCTGGTACCTTAAGAATCGGTATTTCTTCATTTCCCTTCCTTGACTTTCTATATACTTTCAATCCGTTACCATTCTCTCTTACAAATTCAAATCCACTGCTATTTGTGATTCTATTAAAGTAAAGTTTTTCAGTTTCGCGCACGTTTGTGTTGTTATCTTTGTGTTTTTTGCACCAATTTATGTACCAGGCTACGATTTCAGCGCATTTCTGTGCATTGTGATAATTTTCGGTTTGGTGAGTGACCCTTTCACTGAAAGACCATTGAAGAGATCCTATACTTCTCATTGGGAACGTGAATACCACATGATCGTCGAGATATTCTCGTAATATCTTATTACAAGGTGTTTCTTTATCGGCAAGAAGGTCTTTATCTGCAAATGTGTTTCTCCTCTGATCAAGATCTTGATTTGTTTCTAAAATATGTTTAATAAAGTCATCAGTCAGCGTTGTTGTTGCTTTTGGTTCAACTAGACGTACTAACAAGTCATACCAGTCTTCGGTCAGGAAGAAGTTGATGCATTCATTGACTAAGTATGTATGCCTGTTCTGTTTAATAAATTCCATTCCAACTTTACACACACTTTTTCCGAAGTAAAACGCAGTTTTCACATAGACAGCCACAGTCTCTGCATCTTTCTTTTTCAAGCATATTATTGATGTAAAAACCTTTCCTTGTAACTTTTCGTATATCTCCCTTTTTGTTTCAATGCAATCTATCGCTTGTTGTCCACTTGCACTGCCTTCGGTTTGTTGTTTATAATTTTGAACTCCGCCAGTCTCCGTTTCTTTTTCACCGTGTTTATAAATAACGTCGTAGGTGCCATCCTTTCCATGTCGGGGACGAATTGTAATTGAATCACCCATCTCACAAGAAGTGTGAACACCCCTTTCCTCAGTAATATCCTGCACATCGTCATATATACAAATTACCACAGATTCCTCTTGTGGGTTATGAGACGACGATAGGCTCGTATTCATGGAAATGCTCAGGCATCGTCGTATTGCCTCGAAAACGCTTGTTTTACCGGAGTTGTTGGGTCCGATAAAAAACTGAGACCCTTTAACGAAATCAACCCTTTGTTCCTTTTTAAAATGAATAAAATTCTTTATTCGTACACTCCGTAGCATGGTTACTGAAATGTAAAAAAACACATTCTCAATATTAAATTTAAATTTAAGACGGACAGTACAAATTATTTACCAGTCTTATTTTCATATTTTAGATAGTCTGCCCTAGTCTTAAAAACGTTATCGCCAAGAGATCAATTGTTATCAGTCAAGCGTTATGTGCACGCTTGTTTTCTTATCTTAGTTAACTTTCAAATGTACTTTCGAAAATAAATATGAACAATTGACAAATGTATTATTATTTGTTACATGCAATTTTAAGACTTTTTTTTACAGTAACGACACGATTTTGTTTTCAAATATATGGCTCTTCTATTGATTAAGCCGACACCATACCATTGAAAATAAATAGACAAAACAGATAGCTGATTGAACATTTTGTATTACAGTAGGAACAAAACATTAAGTCACAGATACTGTTTTTGAGTTTGCTTGAAAAACATAACATTTTGTCATGTACTTTTATGGGGTTTTCTGCCGTACAAAAAGTACAAATTTGTACACATTTTCCTAAAACAAACCAAATTATGTACCTATTCATGAAACTATTTTTCTAAGGCCAAATGGATGGGTTTCATTAGAGAAAACCTATCAAAGTCAAGCAAATAAACATATTTTTTTTATTCAATTGAGATAGAAATATGCAAAAAAGGAAGGGTGAATTCAATTCAGCATCCGTTAGGGATCCTGACCTGTTATCACTTCTACATTTAGCTTTTTGCAGAAAGTGTATTGTTTGTATAGTATGTAACATATTTACCTTTCATCAGTTCGACACTAAAGATGACTATTGAAAATGAAAGAAATTCTTATGAAAATGTAGGAAAGAAAAACACAACAGATATGAAGGAAAATCTAAATGTATTTTCAACTGGCATTTTTAGCGTGGTTAGAATGGTGGCGTTAAAATTGGAAATTGAGTTATACGATTGCGACACATGAACATTCCACTGTGAAAGTTTGGTAAATCTAGAAATTTAAGTCAGATGATGGGCGGGGTGGGGGTAGGTGTGTGTGTGTCGGGGGGGGGGGGGGGGGGGACGGGCTGAGTTAGGCTCTGGGTTCACATGAGGAATGTTTAAACAATATTCTCAATAAGTTACTTGTATTTTTATCATATTCTCAATACATGTGGAGCAGTGGAAATATATATATTTTTTATTTTTGTATTTCGTTTATTGGAAAGTACTCAAAACATAACGTAAAATATACATAGGTTCGTTGAAAGAAGTACACCACGAATGTAAAATATGTTCTGTAAGTTCTGTTAAGTGTTGATTGATTGGTATAAGAAATATGTACTGATGTATGTGTTTTCTAAGTGTGCACTTCTTATTAAATAATAAAACATGCTTTGTTGGTTATTTCCTTAGACTTTGGTTGGTTGTCTTGATTGTTATACACTTTCTTTATTTTGCAATCGGTTTTAAACAATACAATTAAATCCCAATGGGAAGTTGAAATGTAACGATGCCATGAAGTCTATATCTCATTTTAAAAGTAGAAGCGATAGTACAACATAGCTACGTGTTATGTAATTATATGTCTATACCTATGTAAATGATACAGGAAAATATACTTTATAAATACTCACAGTTTCCAAATAACTAATTCCCCATAATTTTTAAACGAATGTCCTTCGATCAACACGTCACGATTAATTGGCAGATAGATCGCAAACTAACGTTGAATCAGTATATCTCTGCTTCAAGGCACAGGTAGCTGTCTATGAATCGTTATTTTATCTGATTACCTCAAGGGTCGTTTCGCTACAGCCGAACGTACACTTTTAGCCAAATAATATTTAAAGGCCCATTGCCGGTAGCAGCTACACACAGTATATTAGGCGGGGCTTATCTCTAGCAGTCGACACGTTTACATCAGTTATTTGATAATACTCATTTCCAACATAAACTGTAACTACCTGTATAGTCATAGAGGATACTGCCTGTTGCAAGTTAATACACTTGCTAAATTTCAGATTTGATTGATATCATGGTAGTAATATAAGCAACAATGTTTATTGCATATGCAGGTTCCTCAGTATTGTGGATTAAAATTAAGGTTTTCTCAGATTTACTACAGCAAACACAGCACTTTAATATGTTGCAACGAACATCTTGCATGCATACATAATACTTTGTACTAATACAGAAGTTGTGTTACACCCATGCATATAGTTATACAGATGTTATACAGTTATATCAGAAGGATAGTACTGTTACACCCATGCATATAGTTATACATATGTTATACAGTTATATCAGAAGGAGAGTACTGTTACACCCATGCATATAGTTATACAGATGTTATACAGTTATATCAGAAGGAGAGTACTGTTACACCCATGCATATAGTTATACATATGTTATACAATTATATCAGAAGGATAGTACTGTTACACCCATGCATATAGTTATACATATGTTATACAGTTATATCAGAAGGATAGTACTGTTACACCCATGCATATAGTTATACAGATGTTATACAATTATATCAGAAGGATAGTACTGTTACACCCATGCATATAGTTATACATATGTTATACAGTTATATCAGAAGGAGAGTACTGTTACACCCATGCATATAGTTATACATATGTTATACAGTTATATCAGAAGGATAGTACTGTTACACCCATGCATATAGTTATACAGATGTTATACAGTTATATCAGAAGGAGAGTACTGTTACACCCATGCATATAGTTATACATATGTTATACAATTATATCAGAAGGATAGTACTGTTACACCCATGCATATAGTTATACAGATGTTATACAGTTATATCAGAAGGATAGTACTGTTCAATATCATCATCTAGCGAGAGTGTTTAACTACCTGGGCCCAATTGTTCAACGTTTGGTTAGCTTAACCCTGGGTTAAGTGAAATTGTCAAACCGCAATTATATTTTTAGATTTACAACTTTTGAGGTTATTATTTTATTAAACATTATGAAAAAATACCATTTTGTTTCTAAAAATGCATTTTAATTGCCATAGTATCATTAAGTATACAAAATATTGAAGTTACAAAAATTCACTTAACACAGGGTTAGCTAACCAAGCTTTGAACAACTAAGCCCAGCTCTGTGTTCTTATACATGTACCTCAAAGTAAAATGGTCGCATTATAAAAAATGTTGTGGTAGAATGTCCTCATATTCTTAAATGAGTTTTATATCTGCTTTATATATAATTAAGAAAAAATATAACATATTTAGTTTTTGTAATTTCTTAATGCTTAATTAAGAAATTATTGAAAACTGTTTAAATCGGACACTTGTTAAGTATGGTAAGTAATCACTTATTAATTCTATTTTTCCCTCTTTCTTTCATATATCAAATAAATCTTACATAATGGGTTTATATTGTTCTTACATTTCATATAAGTATGGAAATTTGTATTGTGTTGATTGATTTTTTTCTTCTTTAAAAGAAAAAGAAAAATAGAGATGTGCATAGAAGTTGATATATGTATGTTGTGTTATGGATGTGAATATATGTTTGTTTTATTGCATTATTTACTTTATGTAATATTTGAATAAAATATATTTTAATGAAAAGATATCTATGGTAGGGATTGAATTTCTTTACATTTTTTACCTAATAGATAAAAACCAATTACATTTGTAAATGCCAGAGTGTCTGAACATATGAATGAGGCCCTCCCGGGGGGTTTGGAGATCTGGAGAACATGGCCATTTATTTTCAGAGATCTGGGGAACATTTGCCATTACTTTGAGAGATCCAGGGATCAAAGGCCTAATTTAAGAGATCTAGGGATATTGTCCTTTATGAAAAAAAGTACCTAATTTCATCAATTTTATTAGAGACATATAAACAGAGATAGGCAACTTGAGGCACTTGTCTAAATTTCAGGTGGCACATTTTGGCTTTTTCTAGTTTTGTTTGAACTTATTTATTTCACTTCGACTTTGAAACAAGTTCTTTCGACTTAGACAAATCACGCTCGAAGTCTTCCTGGGTATAACCAGTCCTAAGCATATGTGGAAAAGTGTCTTGCTCAAGGACACCACACATAGTCGTGGCGAAGGATTGAATACACACGACCCTCAAATCACCGGTTTGGTGCTTTACCACTAGATCACGTGGCGTTTTCTAAATCTTGGAAACACACATCCTCCAGAATCAAACAATATAATTTTGTGATTATGGTATCATAAGAAAGGGCTTGATTTGGGAGATTAATTTTTTCTTTTTTGAATTTTAAAAATGAAGAATTTTACGCTTAACGCTTTTTATGTGATCGTTTTCTCTTTTTTTAACCCATTTTTGAAATAAGAAATAAGAAAAACGACTTCAATAAATATCAATATGAAACTTTATTGTGTTTTGTTTAAACGTACATGGTATTTGTTAAATAAGACTACCGTTTTTTATTTAAAAAAAATATTTTTCGTAAAATTTCAACATATTTCGATTTCAATCCGTAATAATTTAAATTCAGAAGCAAAATATTAAATTATTGATAATTGGAATTGGTCATCATTTTAATCAGCTTTACTTTGGCACCAAAATTGTTAAATTCAGACCAAGATTCGAAGAGTTATTATAGTAAATACTAAAAGTGCCGTGGACATTATATTGCTATTAGCCTGCCAGCTTCTGTAATTAAGTCCCTGAATTTATGTATAATTTTTATACTTGATCATAATTTACTTTTAAAATGAGATGTCGACTGCTTGAAACAGGTTTCTTACGTGTTAGTCTGGGCCCCTGCACAACTTCATCCCATAATCGTATGCACCTGAAATAAATTTCGGATAGTAATTCCGACCAAAGATATATTTACAGTACTGATGATTGATTGATTGAATATTTAGCGTCAGTTTTATGCCATCGAGGGCTAACAGATGATCAGTTAACCTAACCATTGTTTCCTGGGATTAACCAGTACTCGAACACACCCCATCTCCGTAAGTAACTGATAACTTTCCCACTTGAATCAGTGGTGAGAGACGAATGATAATGAGACACAATGTCGTACATAAATCATCACGGAGACTGTTGCCGGGCGGGAGATTCGAACTCACGACCCCTGGATTAATAGTCAGACGCGTAACCAACTGAGCTAATCGGGCCCGGCAGTACTGATGAGTAAAGGCAGACTAGTGCAGTGGTTAATATCGTCGATTTCGGATAGTAAGGACTGATGTTCAATCCCACCCGGCATTTACTTTTTTTATTAGATTATGTTTACACAATAAAGTCAATAATTTATGTGCATTTATAATTATTTATGTGTATTTATTGCCTTTTGTAAATTAACCGTTCAGCTGTTCATTTTTTGTCTCTTCTGTCCTTCCATTGATATCTTCTTTGGCTCTACTTGCCAAAGGTCAGTAGGGCTTATGTCGCGGAAAATTGTCCGTCGCTAATCAGTTAACATTTTCCTTGTAGAAGCTATAGCATCCCTCAAATTTTTAAAGAATCTTATCCAAACTCGCACAGCATTTGTATAACCACAAACTCTTGAAGTTCTTGAACCAGCGTGATTGAAACACAAATGTTCCCAGCCACAAGGCTTACAAGCACATTTTTAAGGAAACTTAAAAAACACCTTTTTCTGAAAGTTCAAGCCATAGACCATAGCTATTTATAACAAGGAAAATAGTAATGGTGCCATTACATATCAACACAAAAACTGCAAAGTGTGATTCGATGCCACACTTATAAGCACAAAGAATGCAAAGAATTGCGTCTTTTTTTTTTTTTAATTTTTTTTTTATTATTTCATAATACATACATCTTACAAATTATTCGATACAATACATCAAGTTAACGTTTTTGTATGAATGTATTCTATGAATTGCGTCTTACAAATGCGTAACACTTAAAAATTACTGTTCGAAAGTAGCCTAAATTTCAATTTAAGAACATATGAGAAAATGTTTCCGGTCTAGCACCACCTGTTACACCTAAAGACATGTTAGGCTGAGAAATGTTTTAACATAATCTGTTATATCGATGATTACGTTTTACACGACAAATGCCTGTGCCCAACGTTCTTTATTACGTGCGATAAATAATGTTTTGTCCTTGAAAGCAACAGCTGTTGTTGTTAATATCTGCATGGTTTTACGTGCATCTACAGATAAGATAAACATAGCCCTTTATAGACTGCTTTATAACTTGAGAAGTATTATCATTGGTAATAAATTTCTAATACAAGGTAGCTGAACTTTATCATATCTGGAAGAAAGACTTAAACGACCTTGTACCTCTTATATAGGTATTGTGCAGAGAACAGCTCTAGAACGGAGCCTTGAATATGTAGTTTAGAGATACAACTACATACGATGCACAGTAATTGACCCGAAACTCAGCGGGAAATCATTCAATAATAGCATGTTGTCATGACGTTTAAAAGGAAGTATATAATGGATTCACAAAAAAAAACTGCTTATACACGTGTGCTACCTGACTTCGTATAGTCATCGGGATATCTATTAAAACAAGCCAAAATAATATTATTGAAAAAGTTAGCATACGCGACCATGTTAGACTACAACATATTTCCCACATGGAATTGAAATGTATTTTGTGGGGTATCTTATGAGTCAATATGATTTCAGTGTACAATTAGTCTCAGAGATAGGGAGTGGGTGTTCAAAAGGTTTTAGACTTGTTTATAGAGGTAAATTTTAAACCGAGTCCGAAAATCCATTTCTTACTAACCGCTGTAAGGGCGTTTGGTCACAAATCCAAGATGGCCGCCAAAATGGCCGTCAGGTATTGAAATTCATGTTGTAATATATAATCTAATAGAAAACACTGCAAAGTGTTAAAATTTAGATTTATTGTGTTGTTGTAAGTTGTATAACATGTTTTTGGCGTAAAAAAGAATAAAAATATGATTGATTCAAGTAAAAACAATCTAAATGAGACACAGAATGGCTGCCAAGATATGAAAAAAATGACACTTTTTCTGCGAATATACAAATGCTTTGAACTTATTTTTATTTCTAGAGGTAAAATGTATGCTGAGTCAGAAATATATATTTCTTACTAATGGCTGTTGGGGCGTTTGGTCACAAATCCAAGATAGCCGCCAAAATGTCCGCCGAATATTGAAAGTGTATTTGTTCTTGTAATTTAAATGTGTTATATCAATGTTAATTTGAGGGAGTCACGTTAAAATAACGATCGAACTTGTAGAAATTGTAACGGGTGATGACGCTAAGATTTCTTTTTGAGCGATATGATAAAGAAAGTAACAAAGTTTGTGTGGGTCAGATTGGGAAGACAATGGATTGCAGTTTTTTTCCATTTATCATACCTATATATACGCACTGACATAGCATTGCCAAAAGGATATATAATTCTACATGTCAAAGTAATACATTGAAGAGTGATTTCCTAACTAGGCTACGCGCCTAGGTTATACTACAGTAGATTTCCCGCCTAAAATTGCTTATATTTTGTGACATATTAATTGAGTGGCATGATTTCATGATGACATGAAGGTCGTCAAACAATATCACATTGAAACCTATTTTTAGAATATGTTATCGTTTTAATTTACCAATTTAAATATATTTTTTGTCACGTTACAAAAAAAACCCTTACCCTCCCAAACCCCCCCCCCCCCCCCCCACCCCATCCCCCAATAAAAAAGTAGCTGAAGTAGTTTTGGCGACAGTGATTAAATACTACACTGAGACCTGCTCATGCGCGGTGTGTGTGTGTATGTGTTGGAGTGTGGGGGGGGGGGTGGGGGAGGGGGAGGGGGGGGGGAGAGGGGCGTGAAAAAGCTTCTCTAAGTTATACACAGTCAAGTCAGCAGTGGTATTGCATTATTTAGAAAGTCATTTACATTTTAACATTTATCACATCTGGTCAGAAAGGTTACCATAGTGCGCCGGTTACAGTAGCACGGAGACGTCCTAATGGCGTATTTCAATTCAATAACATTCCTGAATGTGTAGGTCCCGTACTGAAATGTGCAAAGAGAGAAATTTGAAGGCTTACACACATCTTTTTATTGATGCTCGCATGTAATGTCGCGTGCACACATCCCTCGTCCCTCTCATGTGTCGGCAACTATGGTCATGTGACTGCAATCAGCAGTGCGATATTTTATAGAGCGATTCATTGGTTGATCTTTTATTTATCAGATAGTAAATAATCTGTATTTGTATTTAATTTCGATTTAAGACCTTGTACCTGTTTTTCGTAAGCATAACCGATAAAAACTTATTTGTTCGTCGCTCGTTTCACCGTATCATTGATCTGCAATGAAGTTTCAGGTTAACTTTGTCAACATTGACGGCAGATAGATAGTGCACGTACAAAATCGTTGCTCGAACAAAAGAGTATGTAATTGGACATATGCCGTGTAATCCATCGTATAATGATATCACTATTTATGACAAAAATACAAAAAAAAAACACACAACAAAACAATTAACAAACAAAACATTCATTTCATTATTCATTTAATGTTGAATGATAAATTATAAAAATGAATTATGTTAAACAAATACAGAATAGATGTTCGTGTGTCTTTAATTCTTTTTAATAATGTGAACTAAACGTGTCTTCCATCGTCAAAAAATTCGATATCATACAAACTATGCGGTACACATGCGTAATAATGGAGATTGGCTTATTCAATACAGGCTTTTATGTGAGTTTTATGTTTTGTATAATCATTCAATTTAAATAACTAATAAATTGAAATTAAATTAAAAATTATTGATAACAGTATTTATTATTTCGCACTCTGTTACTGTTACACAATCTCCGCTCGGTTTAATTCAAGTCAATTTCTGTTTCCGAGATATCATTTCCATTTAGTCATTATAAAATATTGATTGATTGATTGATTGATCGATTGATTGAATATTTAGCATCATTTTATGCCGTCGAGAGCTAACAGACGATCAGTCAACGTAACCACTGTTTCCTTAGGTCTTGAAAGATTAACCAGTAATCGAGCACACCACGTCTTCGCAAGTAACTGATAACATTCCCAAATGAATCAGCGGGGCGAGACGAATGATAATGAGACGCAATGTCGTATATTAATGATCACGGAGAATGTTGCCTGGCGAGGATTTGAATTCACGACCCCTGGATTGATAGTTAGACGCGTTAGCGACTTAGCTAATCAGGGCCGACTGTAAAAAATTGAATGTTATTTAATTGTTCCTGACACAATCAGTTGAAAATATGCAGTTATTACAACTCGAAGACTTCTTGCGTATAACAAGAACTAAGCATATTTGCTCTAGAACAAAACACGCAGCCATCGAGGAGGATCGATCCTCCGATCGTAGGTTCGGTGCTCTACCACTGGACCAGGGCTCCACTTAGTTGACTGGGTCTGTTCATGAGAAATAATGAAACAAGAAACAACCATACGACACAAGTGTACCGGCTGAAATGGTTTTTTTTTCTATTTAGGAGCAGCACTGAATGGGCTGAATGTAACTGAGCCAAAGTATGGGCCGATATGTTATGACCGCCATAAATGACTGCTGTACTTAAATTCAACAATTCCATTGAACGCACAGACGTATGTTGGGACATACTATATAGCAGACTCGGTTTGAATGATTCCGTTCATGAAGTACACAACTCAGTTCCTAGAACTATCTATAACCGCTCGCGCCATTGTTTTAGCATATATTTCTTCAGGATTTTATTTGTATTGTTTCATGATATACGTTAATACAGAAGAATAAGTGTGTGTTAGATTACCCAAAGATATGAAAACTATGATAAACGGTAACCTTGATTGTTTTATCGTAGGCTAGTTCGTTGGGTATTTTGTGTGGATATATTATGAAACTCTTCCTGATTATAGTTTAAACATATTTTATTGCCTTTTAACATATATATATATATATACATATATAAGCAAAAGGGTTGGGCCACAAGTTCTACCAACATTAGTTACGGCCCTTCCCTACACAAAATGAATTACAAATACTCAAAATGACAATTGCAGATAAACAACATATTATAAATAAAACAGTTTAGATATTAGATAACTATTATAGAGAAAAAGGATTTAGTAAGAAAGAAAAAGGAAATTGGAAATAATGGTTGTATGATATAATAATAAGATAATCTAAATATACCCTATAATTAGAAGAATCGTCATCAGGCCAACTTTTTATGCACATATATTCTTTAGTTAATTAATATCAAATCGTTTTGAGTCTTTGATAAATTGCTGCACAGATGTGAATATAAATGAGTTTTCATCGTCAGTATAAGTGTCTTTACCGAACAGTAAAGTATGATGACTTAGAGGATGAAATCGACGTGTGGCTCTAAAAAGTCGGATTCGTTCATTTGAGAATATAATACATTTCATAAAATAATGTTCGACGTCTTCTTTTTCGTTACCACAACCCGGGCATCTAGAATCTGTTGTTAGTCGATTTGTAAATTTATCAAAACCTAAATTACTACACCCATTTCTAATGCGTGCGTGTATTAAAGATAACTTTCTATTTCCAGTAAGATAATACTGTGGCACTGGTTGTACGTTAAAGAAATTGGTGACTAAAATACGTTTGAAGGACATTAATGATTCTGAGCAACGTATGTGTAGAGGAAGGGTGTTCCAATAAGAAATACACGAGGGAATAAATGAATTTGCATATAATTGTGTTCTCATATTTGGAACTATGTAATCGGATGCATTTCTAAGGTTGTATGGTATATTAACACCTATTGTTTCAGGAAATAAATTATTAAGATAGTCCGGTAATAAGCCAGTTTTAATTTTATATGCCGTAATTAATTTTTGATAATTTCTTCTCTCTGACAAAGACAGCCATCCGATTTCGGTATACAATTTTTGAATAGACACAGAACGAGTTAACCCTGTAACAATACGCGCTGCCTCATTTTGTACTTTCTCCAATCTGTCCTTTTCGTAATGAGTGCAGCCATCCCAAACAACTGATGCATACTCTAGAGTGGGTCTGAGAAATGAAATGTATATTTGGTTGAGTGATTTTCTATTTAACAGGAATTTAATTTTACGCATCATTCCCAAAATCTTACAAGCCGAATTTACAATGTTATCTATATGATGGTGCCACTTTGCATTATGACTAAAAGTTATGCCTAAATGTTTGTGGTGATCAACAAATTTTACTGGGACATTATCAAAAATTAAAAATGGATAAGAAACATTTTTATTTAGTGTGAACATAATTGCTTCTGTTTTGTTCGGGTTAAAATTTACTAACCACTGCTTGGACCACTGCGATATGACAGTAAGATCATGATTAAGAATACCTTCTAAATCTGGTAAGTTAGAAGCTGTAGATGCAAGCGATGTATCGTCTGCAAAAATACGAGTTATGCTTAAGAGATGTTCTGCAATATCGTTAATGTACACAAGAAAAAATAAAGGACCTAAGACCGAACCCTGGGGAACACCAGCAGATGTTTCCTTAATATTTGACACACTTGAACCAATAAAAACCTTTTGTTTCCGTTTCACTAAATAAATTTCGATCCATTTCAATATATCTCCTCTTATTCCATTTTGCCTTAACTTGAATAATAGACCTTTGATCCAAACTCGGTCAAATGCCTTTGATACATCACAAAAGATCATACAAGTGTATTGTCTGGAATCCAATCCTTGAGCAATTTGGTTATAGATGTCTATGAGTTGGTAAACTGTCGAATGTCCCTTAAGAAATCCGGATTGCAATTTGTAAATTAGTTTATTTTCAATCAGAAAATTATAAATATGTTTGTAGACAACTCTTTCCATAAGTTTACCAACACAGCTTAATAAAGATATTGGCCGATAATTAGATGGCACGTTTGTTTGACCCTTCTTAAAAAGAGGCATTACAGTAGCTGACTTCCATGACTCTGGAAATTTACATTCAAGTAAGGATTTATTAAATAACATAGACAGGGGTTTAGATATAGTGTGTTTAGTAAACTGTAAAATTCTGTGACTAATTTTGTCTTCTCCGACAGCTTTATTTGGGTCTAAAGTACCGATAATATCAATTATGTCTGATTCAGTAATGATCATGTTTGCAATGGTATTATTAGTTTTAAAGATACACTCTGGAAGTAGAGTATTATTGTTTATATTTTCATCTATTGTTGAGATGGAGACGAAATAGTCGTTTAAGCAGTTAGCTTTATCTGCATCATTAAAATAGACTGAATCCTCACCATTAACAGATGTATATTTTAGTGGAGGAATTATTTCTGAGTTTTTGTTAGATTTAATAAACTGTTTAAGTAGTTTCCAATATAATTTAGAATTTGACACATTCGCATCTAAAACAGTGTTTTCAATATTATTAAAATATTGTTCTTTAGCATGTGTTTTCAAATTATTAACTTTATTCCTTAATTGTTTGTATTTTGTCCATGCTTCTGTCTTTTGAGTCCTTACGGCCTTTGTCTTTTGTCTGTCACGTTGTCTTGAATGTCGTCTTATTTCTGAGTCATACCATGGTTTGTCATTTGGTCGAATTTGTACTTCTTTAGAAGGAATACAAGATTGCATCAAAACTAAAATAGATTCAGTAAAACGCTCGCAGGCCAAGTCTACAGAACATGTGTTCAAAAAACCCCAGTTAAAATTGATTATCAATTCGTTCATTTTCTCATAATCACCCCGATTATAAAACCAAACCTGTCGAGTAACAATAGTGGGTAAAATATTAACAAAAGGGATAAAAACATATGTAGCTTTATGATCACTTATTTCGTTTGGGACATCTAAAGTACCAGAATTCAAACTGGTATATGTGTCTGAGATTATAATTGGGTCAATAAGAGTTGATGAGGTACGCGTTGTTCTGGTGGGTTCAGTTATAACATTAGTTAAGTTATTGATAAGCATGACATTCTTTAAGTGATAATTATTTATATTAAATTGATCTTCGTTTATGTCGCCGACGATGACAATATTTTTGGATAGATCAAGTGCTTTTTCTATACTTATACTGAAATAGTTCCAAAATGAAACAGGCGTATTTGGAGGACGATACACATTACAAAGTAAAAAGCTTTCCCGCCCGTAGTTCACCTCTACCCATATACTATCAACAAAGGGACATTCTAAAATTAACATTCGTTTCGACATAAGCTTAGTAGATATATAACTTAGAAGTCCACTAGAGTGTGCAGTGTTATCTTTACGAAATGGTTCAGAGTATCCGTCTAAATCAATCCCAATAATAACGGTAGTTAAATGAGATTCTGTAAAACAAATAATATCGAAGTCCAAAAAATGTTGCTTTATATACTCTAGTTTGTTTCGGATACTACGTATATTTAAATGTAAAAATGAAAGACAGTGTTGTCTATTTTCTGTGAAGGGTCCAGGATTTAACTCTACATCTCCAGACATGAGCACTAACAAAGTAATTACAATGGTAAATCTTATGTTTAAAATACTTTCAACTGCTATATTATTGCAATGATTAAAAGCATTTGCGATTGTAAATTGTAGTCGTTTAAGAAACATCAACAAATAAAACATCAATGGATAACTTTTAAACACATGTGCCATCAAAACGTGATGATTTCTATTGTAAAAATTTCCGATAGCCACCCTCCATGCATTTACATCACTACCCATTGGGTAACATCACAACACGTATATAAATGAGTGACAATCGGAAAGATGTGCATTCTAGAAGCATCGGCCCAATAAACAACCCTTCCAAAAAAGAGTAAAGAGAAAAAGATGAGAAAAGAAAGAGATTGTAGTATATGAATGAGAAATGTAAAAAGCAAATAATCAGATTAAGAAGAATGAAAGATGGTGACATTGTATTCATCAATATTGCTTGAAGAGCCAAACATTTACAAACAGATAATAAAGTGAAATGAAAATTATATTGTGTTGAATCTATATGCTTAAATCTAACGATTGTATACTTAAATAAAGAACGTACCTTCAATGGCATAATACACATACCCATAATAGCAATACAGACGTACCTATCATGAACTATATACACACCCATCGTTGGTGCAATATTCGAACAATATAGACGTACAGTCGTTGTGCAATATTCATACAATATATACGTACACCTCATGACACTATACACATCATCATGGCGCAATATACACACAATGCATTATATACCCACGGCACAATAGACACACTCATCACAGCAATACAGGCGTGCCCATCTTGGCATAATATACGAACCAATAATAGAAATACAGAGGTACCATCACTGTGCAATGCATACGCATATAATAGCAATACGGACATACATAGTATTATATACACACCTATCATAGTACAGTAGACATACATTCTTTGTACAATACACATTCCCCTCACGGCACAGTATACATATTCATCATATTACAATGTATATACCAGTATGTTTCAATACACAAATTCATCATTGGACAGTACTCATAACCATTATGGTTTAAATACATATTGACCCCACTTGTTTTGGACAAAGGCGTGACCATGATATATAGAACATACGTATCGCAGTTTATCATATATGTGCATCACATCAAAGCAAAACAATATCATCATGATACAATGTAAGAGCCAGTCTGCGCATAAATACATATTTAGACAGAGATAATCAAAAAATCAATTTACAGTTTTATACAGAATATTATTTGATATTAATGTTTAATTTTCATCTTTTCTGTTTTGTTTGATTGAGCTCAGCACACCACATGGTTATAGCATTTCACTATTGGTCTACCTATTGTGTAAAGTACGCATTATGGCAACATAACTGTCATTAAAATAGTTCAACATGTATAATAATTTGTTATGTCTCTTTGTTAAGAGACCAACTGAAAAACGTGCACGGTTAACTGACTGAAAATACACTAGCCAGCAAATAAAGCGTGGCATTTACGAAAAATTGTCCAAGTCCGAAGATTTTGTTATAATGGAGCGAGACCCGTTCTTATCCTTGATGAAGATTCGTCCATCTGTTGTCCATGCCTGCGAGATAAACTTGTCTTTCACAAGTTGCCTGGCTTTGTGAAAAAGTTGGTTCCGATGATGAGTCAGATCCTCATTAATAAAAACACGATTAAATCGCTTATTGTCCTTGAGTTTATATCTGCCGCGGAAAAATTTGTCACGAGCTCGGTAAGAAGAAAACTTTACAATGATGGCCTTTGGTCTGCCGTTGACTGGCTTGCCGACTCGATGTGACCTGTCAATTTCCGAAATCGAAATTTCAGAATCACAAGCTTTGGCTATTTCAATAACAAGGTTATCTGTGCTCTCCTCGGGTGATTCGGGAAGGCCAACAATGCGTAAGCAGTTGCGCCTACTATATTGTTCGGCTTCATCCGATGAGGTTTCAAGCTTTGCAATCCTGTCATTCAATCGCTTGACTTCAGCTGACAGTTTCGCGTTGTTGGTTTCGAGTTCCGATATTTTCTTGTTCATCGAATTAAAAGCACCTGATTAAAAGCGCTCATATGTGTCATTGAACACTGTAAATCTAAGATAATAAATCTAAAAGCGGTAAGTACTGCTTTAAACGTCAAACACTTTTTTCAGCATATCATGTTAGGAGGTAAATGATACGAATATATTTTTGTATTGTATTGTATTGTTTTGTATTGTATTGTACTGCACTGTCTTTTCTCAAAGCAAATTTTTGTTTAAATATATATTTGTTCAATCACACATGCATTGATTTGTAGAGTATTAGGTCGTCCGGCTCAGATAATTGTAATAATGGGACTATGAAAACAATATAACACTTAGCACATACTGACTTTATTGTTCGCTGGAAGGGTCACACACTATATCAGAATAATGTAATATTCTGATGTAACAATAACCCAACACATACCTAAAACTACCTATGACACGCACCATGTGTAAAAATGGTTTAACAATCGTGAATCGTTATCTTGCATATGTAACAGGGTCCGTTTTTATTGGTCTAAGAGGACAACTCTGTCGACCTTATCCTGTTTATGTTTAATCTTCCAAGAGTTACCCGTTTGTCATGGTTTGTGATTTTTAGTTGACATGTGACCTCTTCTTTGGAAAAATTGTGCAGTCAGCCATTTTTAGTCTTTGTGTGAAGATGTAGTTTTACTTGTGGTCAAGAAATTGTATTTCAACGGTTTGTATTTGTCCTGTATTTGCTAATTGACTAGTTTGTAAAGCAAAGGCATAGAAGAATCAGATGTTACGGGGTTTGTCTTCGGCGCTATTATATATTATGATAGTCCGAGTCCCGAAGGGTCTATGAGTTCGGATTGTCCATTTCGATAATAAAACTGACTCTATAGTTTGAATTCAATCAGTTTAATACAGTATTTTAATAAACATAACGTAGTATAGTATAGTAGACTGTAACGCATCACACTCATCTATGGGATGAATGACCTGCTAGAATACCACTGTCTCACATCTCATCACACAACCCAGTGACTGTTACTTTTGATACGTTGAAATACAATTTCTTGACCACAAGTAAAACTACATCTTCACACAAAGACTAAAAATGGCTGACTGCACAATTTTTTCAAAGAAGAGGTCACATGTCAACTAAAAATCACAAACCATGACAAACAGGTAACTCTTGGAAGATTAGACATAAACAGGATAAGGTCGACAGAGTTGTCTCCCTTAGACCAATAAAAACGGACCCTGTTACACATAACAAACTGATTTTTATTTGGGTAGCCAACAAAGTCATTTCGAATTCTTGATCACCGGATAAGGAAATCTTCTATTACCGAGGGTCGAGAAAAAGTTCCCAACCTGAAATTATATTATGATAAATTAAATGAAATAATAACTGTTCGTGGGAGTAAGCATTGGAACAACTATTTGGGAGGGAATTCATTAAGTAGTTACCCATCTTCATTGAATTTTCCATCCGAACAAACTCACGAAATGCACGAACGTTTCTTTTAGTATCAGGACACGTTTTAAAAAGGACGGTTATTGCTGTTAGTTTTTCTGAAAAACGTCCGAGTCAGATGCTGTGACTGCGCCAAGACAAACGTTCCAATAAATCACCCATACAGAGTATACATTAACAGTGTCAATACACGTGTATTCCCTCAACGTATTCAGAGTCTTCTTATTTCGGAACACTTGCAACTTATCATTTGTAGTTGGAACACACTACAGCGCTTTTTTTTAGAATAGTATTAATTATATACGGACTAACACGACGTAAGACATAGCGATAGAAATGATTTATTCATTGTCACCAGACGTGAACATTTTTGATCAAGTAGACACCCCAAAACTGACGATGTTGATGTTTATAAGCTACTACTTGTGATAATACGAAAAATAACATTTCAAAAAAGGTAATAAAGAAAACAAGCTTAATTTGTAAAATGCTATTTTAATTATAATAACAGGGGCAATGATATGTTATTGATGGATTGATAACAAATGATGTTTTACAGCACGTCCACACAGAAATATGTAATTTTGTGCGCTTACAGTTAATGAAGGTTAAGTTGATCATGAAATATTGATAATTTGATTTTCCACAATTTAATGAATCATCGAATTACAAAGTGGTATGATCAAGAGTTTTGAAATATAATACTAGGCAACAAAGAGGCTTAGAAGTGGGGCGGTAGTCTAATGGATAGAGTGTTGGCCGCTCACGCCAGAGGTTGCGGGCTCGATCCCCAGCTCGACCCGATGCCTCTCATAAAACAATACTCAGTACTGGTTCTACCCAGGAAGCGGACTCGAGCACGGTTCGTATAAGCTCTGAGCTTTCATCGCAATCGTGCTAGAATAAATTAGTATAAACTAAAAGAAGCAGTAAACTTTTTATACAAAAAACAAACATTTAAATTACTTTTCAAATATGATATTCTAGTAGAAATATATTTTGTCCGACTTGATGTGTTTTATGGACATATTATATTCTCGTATTGATTTGTGTAGTGTTGTTCATAACAAATTAACAATATCCTTTTTCATCCAATACAACATAAGAAGTGATTGCCAAACAGGAGACGTAGTATTCAAGGGAAACAACCCACACAAGATTTTAAAGCTGTCCAGTTTTGCTACTGGCCGTTTCCTCACGGCATCTAGCACCGCCCTATGATATATTCTGTTTTCGAGTCATATCGACTACGCTCTATGATCCAAAAGGACCAGCAATAATAACAGCACAAAGTTTTAATATGGGTCGACATTGACTAACGCTTACCAATTTAGCACCGGGTCCATATTATATAGTTTCCTCAACTCTCTTAGTTAAGAAATCAAGCAATCGTCTAAAGTCTGATTTTTTTTCCACTTCTGAAATGCGAATCACGTTTTCCACTATATTTTCAATGTCCATGTTGGTTGTATTTTTATCTTTGAACAGTTTCCATTTCTTTCTAAGTGGTTGTACCATCTCTGCTACTTCTTTTTTGATTGGGACTTTGCTTTTCTCTAGACTTGTTCTAACGTCATCATGGTCTACTTTGCAAAGTCCATTTTTATGAGTGGTTATATGGTCGTTGCTAAAGGCGATCAGTACTTGCTCAATTGTGTGTCCCTCCCAGACAAAAATTCCATATTGTTCCAGTAAGCTCACATCATTCTCTATGTCGGCTTGTTTATGTTTTATGTCAAATGTCTCTACAAAAGAATTTCGTTCGTTTTGTTTCTGTCGCAGAACATCGTAATCAAATAAAAAGTATCGTTCTATTTCTAAGTTTTTGCACAAGTTGTTTATTCTCTCTTTATTTCCCTCCCCACCTAAATGCATGATTTGTAATGACGCTAGGAATCTTCTAAATTTCTCAAGTTTAGACGTTCCCATATCATCATTTAGAAAATAATTCTTTTTCATTAGGAGTCGCCTAAGTGTACTCATGAACTGGTAATCCGTTTCGCCCTCTACGAAAAGTATTCTTTCTGCGAAGAACAAAGATGAGAAATGATAACCTGTGATAATTCGTAACGTTTGATAAATTGCGTTCTTTTGTAGCCCATCTTCTCTCCTATCACTGCTGGTTGAGAGAGATTCAGTCAGACGCTTTCCTGCTATAATTCTAAAGGTGTTCTTAATTTCGTTGAAACGAAAGAAACAAATCCTTGAGATTGCCCATGGTGCGAGAAAGCTTGGGTGGTGGGAGGTTACTAATACCACCTTGTTCTCAATTTCCCACAACACTAGATCCCGTAATCGTTCAACCATTTGAGGGTGCATTCCTCTTTCAGGGTCTTCAAGTCCAATCGTACTAAAACAGTCTACAGCAAGCAATATCGAGCAAATCTTGGCTTCCATTATTCCTTCTGGTACTTTTAAAAGTTCTATTTCTTCTGTGTGTCCATGACTGTTAGGGTGTGGTTTTCTCGAAACCTTCAGGATTTTGTTTTCCATATAAAATTCTAGTCTGCAGTTGTCAGTGATTCTATCAAAGTACAGCTTTTCTTTTTCAATGACTGCTTCATTTTCACCACTTTTTGATTTACTGCACAATTTAATATACCAATCTATGATTTCAGCGCATTTCTGTGCATTTTGCCTATTTTCGACTTTGAAGTCTGCACTGATTCTTTCGCTGAAAGACCATTGAAGGAATCCAATGCTCCTCATTGGGAACGTGACCACGACGTGTTTGTCCAAATGGTATTCCAGTATCTTGTTACAAGGTGTATCTTTATTTACAGGCAAATCTTGAGTTTGAAATTCAGCTTTGTTTTCCTTAGCTACTTTCTCTAATATTTTGTTGACAAATGTTTCGACCAATGTTTCATTGTCACTTTTCAACAACATGTTTTGTATCAACAAATACCAGTTTCTATCCAATACAAAGTTTATGCGTTTATTGACTAATTTATTGGATAGGTTTTCTTTTATGAAATCCATTCCAAATTTATATTCCCTCTCGCCAAAGTAAACGGCAGTCTTGACATAAATCGGTACTCCATCTGGTTTCTCCTGAGGTAAGCTTATGATAGATGTTAGCAACTTTCCTTTTAACTCTTCAGACCTGGTCTCGTTTCCTTCTTCATCATGTTGTTGATTTGAACCGATATATCCCTTTTGTTCGCTTCTATCGTTAATACTTTTTTGGTCGTTTGGTCGAATGTCTTTATTTTCCCTATCGTGGTCGATTGTTCCTTTTTCTTCACGTTGACAGAGTGTTGCATTGGAAAGGTTATGCTGGTAACCTGTTACATTACGCAATTCTGCAGCATTATCTCTAATAGTTTCATTTACGCCCTGTACGCTATCATACATACATATGACAGCAGATTCCTTGCTCGGGTCGTGTGATGACGATAGACTTGTATTCATAGAAATGCTCAAGCATCGCCGAATTGCCTCAAAAACACTTGTTTTACCTGAATTGTTAGGTCCAATAAAAAAGTGCGAGCCCTTTTGGAAATCAACATTTTGTTCCTCTTCAAAATGAACAAAATTTTTAAGCGTTACGTGTCGCAGCATTTTCTCTGAAAGAAACAAACTAAGTTTAGATAAAAGTATATCGCATACTGTAGAAAAAACATGAAGTTTTTTATCATGCGAATATATAAATAAACTAAATATACACAGCAGTTAAATACTGTTTAAGCGGGACAGTAGTGCAGTATATAAAATGCTGATCGAATGTGGCTTATAGATAACTTCTCAAAGGCAACACTCAGTCTACCTAGAAGACAGGAACTGTGAGTGATTTATATAACCTCTGAACTTACTTCGTAATCGATATGAAATAGATAAAAATTAGTTTAAACTAGTACTTTTTCGAAGAACCATATAAATCTTAAACATAATATAAACCACTATTGTGTCAATCATATGTTCACTGGCGATTGTTTTCATGTAACTCCATAAAACGTATTTCTTTTTTGTCGCTAATCACCATTAATGAGCACGTGGTCCGGTGACTGAGCACTGGATTCTGGATCATAACCGATATAAAATAATGATATTATGAAATATTTTGGGATAATTTTAATGTTAACTAGAGCTATCACTGAAGGTGATGAATACCCTCGAACGCCGCCATGACAGAAAATGGTTTACCATTGTATGAAGTTTTATTAAATTATATCCAATAGTTTTAAAGTTATGCTCCAGACAAAAAAAAAACTTAATAAAAGAGAATGTTATGGATTGAGTTTTTTGTATTGTTAATTTTTTTATGGTTTTGTTAAAATTAAAAACGGTCTTTTTAATTATTGTGCAGTGTACAAGCTTTCATGGCAATCAATAAATGTTACACTTTTTCGTATTTTGTAATTAGCAAGAATAGAGTTATGTTTCTTGTACACTGCACTTCCTCTCATTATATTCTACCATTGTATGAAGTTTGATGAAATTCCATCCAGTACTTAAAAAGTAATGCTCCAGACAAGGGAAATATATCAAAGGGCAATAACTCTGTAATTAGCAAGAATAGAGTTATGTTTCTTGTACACTGCACTTCCTGTCATTATATTCTACCATTGTATGAAATTTGATGAAATTCCATCCAGTACTTTAAAAGAAATGCTCCAGACAAGGGAAATATATCAAAGGGCAATAACTCTGTAATTAGCAAGAATAGAGTTATGTTTCCTGTACACTGCACTTCCTGTCATTATATTATACCATTGTATGAAGTTTGATGAAATTCCATCCAGTACTTTAAAAGTAATGCTCCGGACAAGGGAAATATATCAAAGGGCAATAACTCTGTAATTAGCAAGAATAGAGTTATGTTTCTTGTACACTGCACTTCCTCTCATTATATTCTACCATTGTATGAAGCTTGATGAAATTCCATCCGGTACTTTTCAAGTTATGCTCCGGACAAGAAAAAATATCAAAGGGCAATAACTCTGTAATTAGCAAGAATAGTTATGTTTCTTGTACACTGCACTCCCTCTCATTATATTCTACCATTGTATGACGTTTGATGAAATTCCATCCAGTACTTTTCAAGTGATGCTCCGGACAAGGAAAATTGCAACGGACAGACCGACCGACAGACCGACCACAGGGTGACTCCAATATACCCCCTCAAAACTTCGTTTGTCGGGGGTATAATTATATAAAATAAAAGTATTAATATATAATGTATAAAGCCCTCAAAAATATCGATATAAAATGTAAAGACATTTTACTATCATGTAACAAATCATAACCTTAAAGAATTTTACTTTAACGTCAATAATATTACGTCACCGTGACGTGTTAACACGGCAACTTTGATATATTTTCATCCATCACTAGTTTACTTGATGGTTTTATGGATCACAACCAAGTATGTATTTAATATTGATTTGATGTGTGAACCTGAGTAATTCGATATTAACACGTGTCCCTTTAACGCCTTGCCAGGACGTTTCAACAATATGTCAAATAACGCCATATGCTAGTTCATAAACTGTCCAAAAAGTGCTAAAACGGTCAGTCTTTTTTAACACAATAATGCATCGCTCTGAAAAAATAATGTTCATGGAACTTTATGAACATCAAAAAAACCTGCAAGTGTAACATACTAGTACGCTTATGTGATATATGTTGTTTCATCAAACACCTCACTACAAACACGTAAACATCCATCGTGTAAACGATAGTAAAACAACAGAAGCAAGTAGCTGTTGAACAAGAATACCGGCGTTCGCACTTTAGAAACCACAGAAATTACACCAATAAATCACAACAGATTTATGAAAAGCAAATAAATTGTAAAATAATTTACAAAAAAAAAATCACAGTTCAGTGATTTTGATGAGGGTTCAGCACTTTCTGGATATCTTCTGCAATAGCATATAACATTTCTCAACAGACGTTAACTTGTCACGTCCGGGAACGGTGTCTAAAATACGACATGTATATGTATTTCTCCTTATTTTAACGTATATTTGTTTGTTTTTCTTGTCAATGATTATATTTAATGAACAAAGCGTATTGAATTTCATTGGGCATCTTATCATGTTTTCAGTTTAGAGAAATGTTATTGAAAGAAGGGATTACTTGAATAATATTTAAATGAAGATAATCAAAGTTCGGAACAAAACAAGTCAATTTCCTTATCAATAAACCACACTATTGTCAATGCATTGTATCAAATACATTCAAAGTTATGGTTTAAATAGGTATCCTATTTCAATAATGACATTGTTATCAACACGAACATTTTGTTAAAATGATTGACATAACAATGGGTTTGGTGATCTGGTTTGTTACGGAACTACTGGTTAAGAACAATACTTTTATATTAATAATTTGATAAAGTGATTGCCTATTTAGTAATCAAAGTACTAAAGTACTGAAGGTGGATTTGCACTTGTTAAAAGTGAAGAATTGGGGACAATGAAGAATAAGTTTTAGTTTGTTTTCCAATAAACTTTTTATTATATTTTAGTAAAACAGATGTATGTACATGAGACTAGCAAAAATGTATGTTAACATGAGTAATATGCTTTACCAATTAATAAAACAAGATACGAAGTTGGCCTTTGTTACTCATCTTATCATAATCAACTCATGTTATATAGGTAATGTAAATACACGTTATGAGATTATTTTCGAGGGTATAACTGACTAGTAAGATACATTTGGTGTTATCTTTTGAAAGTACGACATATATTTGATATTATCTTTTTTTACGATTATAAAACACCAAAGTTTTTCTTCTGGCGACAATAAAATTAGATAATTATTGTTAATAATAGTTTAATTGCTGTGTACGACTTGTTCTACACTTTAGATGTACACCACTTAGAAAAGTGTGATAATAACATTTGTTTTACTAGATTTGAAATGACGGTTAATCAAAATGTGAACCTGCTATACTGACACAGTAATGAAACACGACTAATGTGAGAACCAATGAAAATACATCAGGGTATCTGTTGCCAATAACAACATAAACAAATAATCTTTAATTGTAAAGAAATATTTAGCTTTTTTCACTTTTGGGAAATCATAATATCGATAATACCAAATTTGGGAGACAATGCAAATGTTGAAGAAATATCATAATGATGTAGTCTAGAAACAACACTGTCCACTGAACATTCATGTTAAACAAGATACTCAGTTAAACATTATATTATAATAGATGATAACAAGCATAATGATATTTGGTTTGAGTATAATGTTGTTAATATCAGGCATCAGATACAATTATAAATGGCAATGCATGAATGAATTTGGTTCCACTGTGTACCAACACATTAAAGTTTATTTAATGCCAACTGGAAGGAAGATTCCAGGTTCACTCTATATGTACCAAAACAACAAATTAATAAAAAGGTTAAAAATTGAACAAATGAAATTCAGAATGAACTTAGAACCCCGATACCTGCAAAACTGCAGTTTCAGCAAGTTCTATCGTCTGACTCAAATTGTCGCTATTCTTGCCATCACTCACATGGTATGGCTCCATGAAAATAATGATAAAATGAACATAACCCTCTGCAGAGATTGACAGTTATTATATTCTAACCTGGAACCACACACGTTTATAAATGGCAAAAACTACAGCTATGTAACGAAACAAGATACAATTTATAAACTACAGCAAAAGTAATAAAAGAAACCCGTATCGACATAAAACATAAAACAATACAAATTCCCTAACAGCATGTGTTTTAAGTTTTTATATTTTTAAAACAACCCCTTGAAGTGTACCAGTATGATATGTGATTAGAAACTTTTGGTCGGATTTATTTTTAACAAGAGACACTTGAAAAACATTGTTATTTCCCCCTAGTTTTTCTAATTTAAGATGCCTGAACAAAAAAAAGGAACTTCCACTGAAGTGTAGCTGTGATTTTTGTTCATGAACCCTTCAACATTTTATTAAGTTTCATTCTTTTCCTGTAACAGTAGTTGTAATCTTTTCTATATAAATACACCTTCGAATACTCATGGGACACATATAAAAAAATTATTAACACTAACAAAAGTTTTGTTCAGTATTGTAAACATAATAAACATCTGGTTCAGGTATATGCTGTATATGTTAGCCAGCAGGTAATCTTTTTAAAAAGAATATTATAAATTATAAAATTATAAAATGGCAAAATCCCATGTTAACAAGCAGACAATAACAAGATATTCAAAACTACAGCAACAAGGATTTGTAAGAAACCGATATACCGGTAGACATAATGCCAAAAACAAGACAATATTCCTTTCAGCATAACATGTTCAAGTCTTCATACTTTTACAACAAATATTTGTTTAAACAACCCACTGTAGAACTGTTGTCATTACCATATCTCCCTAAATAACCACACAGTGTCAATGTAATTATAAACTGACAGTATATGTATGCATATTTCTTTTCAATGGTAACACTTCAGAAAAAGATGGTTATGACCCAAATTGGTGTGTGGGTGGGGTCGGGGTTGTATTTCTGTGGGAAGCGTTTTATCAGGAACAACACAGTATATAGTAATAAATATTTCTGTATATGCTATATGTGTTAGCGAGCAGATGATCTTTAATATAAAGACAATTATAAATTGGTGAAAATGAAGAACATGAATGTTTTAGTAGCTCACTTGATTCAACATGTCACTTCATTTAAAATTTTGAATGGATTAATCATATGAAGAGCTTATACGAGATAAACAGACTTTAGGATGATTGAAATGATACTAAAATCAGATGAGTAAATCAGAATTTCCTGTTTTCTCTTAGTATTCCTATTTAAAAATCAAAATCCCACTACCCAGTGGAAATTGACTCTAGTTTGAATAAACTTGAAACTCCTAATTATAGTAATCATTTATACCAAATGGGAACAAATTTGGCTGGTCAGTAGGGTGAAGATTCTTAAATTAAATTGCACCATGTGAAAATGACAAGTCCCTGGGAGGGGACCAATATTGATTCACAGTTATCCCCAAAATGATTATTATGCGATAAAACAAATAAAGATTCTCCAGGCATTGCACTTTCTGAAAAAAGATTTTTTCAATTAGAAAAAGAAAGCCGTCAATATTACCCTATTACCCTAGGGCCATGATTTGAACAAACTTGTGAGAGCTTCACATAAGAATGTGTAATACTGAATGTGTTGAAAACCTGTAAAGTTGGTTCAGAGAAGTAGTAAAGGTAACAACTCATGTTGTTTTGTACATAGCTTCAGCGAGGTGAGCTTAAAAGTTAAAACTTTGAAAATAGTGACTAGTGAGAAACCTACATTGATATTTTACAAAAGAAATACAATATCCCTTACAGAACAACCAATTGAACTTTTTTGTACAACTTTTTTGTACAACAAGCCATAGAACTATTGTCTACAACAGTCCTAAGTAAAACTCTTATAAACAATATATAATATAGTAATGATTTATTACAACACATATGGGGCCACCCTATAAATATTGTTTGTTTGCCACGTCCGTCTGATACCATTTAGAGTTTGATAAGAAGGGAGGTAATATTTGTTTTGTTCAATGAGGGAATCTTTTGATTGTGCCTAAAATATATGGACTTGAAAACGTTTTAAATCAACTACAATTAATTTTTGTAAAAAATGTTCATACTGGCAAGATTGTTACTGCTCAGTCAATAGCAGCAAACAAACCATATTAGAGGATTGGTGTACATTATATATATCCTACCCAGCAGCTAACCTTTGTTACTGACACAATTATACAACAATGCAGTATTTAAAACTACAGCAAACTATCAACATAACGCAAAAAAGACAGTAAAATATCCCTTTCAGCACGACATTTGGCTAAAATGCTTACTTGACTTCACCTATCAAACCTTTCCAAATTTTAAATAGAGTAAGCCCATGATAAAATGAGAACAAGAGGGCCAAGATGGCCCTATATCACTCTCCTGACTGACCTTGAGTCACCCAACATGTAGATTATATAATACATGTACACTCAAAATTCCAGAAAGACAAGTAGGCAAGTAGTTAGAATTTTGATTTGTTTTGAAGATGTAACAGATGGGTTGAAGAGTTCAAACTTGGTACAGGTTCACTCATGGTAAATGTCAGTGAAATTACAGCAAAATCAGATCAGTAGATTCTGACAAGAAGGCTTTTGAAGTTTTTACTATAGCTGCTAAGTCTTCGAACTAAGATAAAAATCCAGTTCCAACACAAAACTAACCTGTTATGTTTGAGAACGGTTTCAAACTAAAGCATCAGACTAAACTATTGTGCATGAAACAATCCACAGTTCCAGCACAATAAATATTCCTATGAGTTTCAAACACAAGCCCTCCCCAATTCTATCGCTTGAAAGAATCTTTGTCGCAGTGCACTCTCCCTCAAAAACAATTAAGCTGCTCCTCTAAGATTTCAAGTACACTTTGACACTGAAAATCTCAAGAATGAATGAATAGGGTTTTACAGCGTACAAAATCTCAAGCAGATTTCTTGCTGTGATGAAACTAGCTAAAAATATGGTATTGCTTTATTATGAAGCAGTAAAACCATCCCTGTCTGAACCATAAAAACTCCCACTTTTATATTCAGAAAAACACCTATTTTAAATTGGTTCATGATATATGAATAATATTTCAATCTTCAATCATTGATTATAATTGTATCATTCATCTTTTTATGATGAATTGTCTTTTAAAACTAATATCTGGTATAATATTGTATAAATAATAACAAAAAAAAAGTTTATTTAGAGTTTATTACCTCTTCTTATAATAATTGCTATATACAGACATGTATGCTATAAAACATGGGAAGTAATTCGACATAAAACTAACCCCACCCCCTGGCTGCTATGTTTTTAGATGAATCAAGATGGCTTGAACAGACTTGGTAGAGAGTCACCCAAGGAACATTTCTGTGAAATTATTTTAAAATCGAGCCAGTAGTTTCTGACAAGAAGATTTTTAAAGTTTTAACTATAGCTTATATAGTAAACTAACCCCACCCCCTGGCCGCCATGTTTTTTGACAAATCAAGATAGCTTGAACAAACTTGGTAGAGGGTCACCCAAGGAACATTTCTGTGAAATTATATCAAAATTTGCCCAGTGGTTTCAGAGGAGAAGTTGTTAAAAGCTAAAAGTTAACAATGGACGACAGACGACGGATACTAGGCAATCAGAGCTCCAGATAAGATGCGTATCTGCGTATATGACGCATTAAAATTTGTGGATACGCACCAGATTTGTTTTGTGTGCGTATCAATTACGCATAAGCAACGAGTTTTACGCTAAAATCAATTTCTATATGCGTAAATAAGTTTACATTCTCAGAAAATCGATCTTCATTGGACTAATTTTTTTGATTTATCCGCATAAATAAATAGCTGAATGGTTTCAATTAAACTCCCTTCAGTGATAAATTTACCGGTTATAATGGTAACCCAGTCTGTGCAATTAATAAACAATGTCGCTAAATTGCTAGATTTTTTTCTGGAAGGGACACCAACTTTCGAAAGCTGAGTGTTCCGGCGAGATACCCGTTATACCCAGAGATGTTTCAATATTTTAGGTATATCGCTGGTTGAAAATCCTATTCAACAACATATTGAGGTTATTTTTATATAATATGCGCCCACTCGTCGGGGTAAATCATAAACGACTGTCACGCCATGACATTTTTTTTTGTAATTTGAAGGAAACGTACGCTGCAACAATATCACTAATATATACTCGGTTTTAGGTTGTTGGTAAATTAAGATGAAATGTGGAAATCATGAAACTTTGTTTAAAAAGTCATGTTATTTTATTGTTTAAAATGTACAGACGATATACTCTGAGAAACTTTTTATTTTGAATGTCCTACTTTGTTTTGTAAGGTATCGAGACGCGCATGCGCGACTTTCTATACCAGTTTAATCATCGGCCTGTCAATGTTTCTACATCGCCCTTTTTGGTCTTCTTGGCGCTGTTTATTTTTCTTTAACAGATGTTAAAAGGTTATGGAAAAAAAAAATTAATGTTTAGAAATTTATGTTCATTTTTGAAAGCAAATTATGCTAAAAAAATTATTACATAATTTGAGAAATTTAAGTAACAACTGAAAAGTTCATAAGCAGCAGAAAACTTGCTAATTTTGTATACTAATAATAAGTCAATATAATTATGCCACAGTACAATGTCTTGTTCCTATCTTTCTACAGCATTGGTATACCATTTATTTTTTAATATCTAAACTGTCATTTAACTATTCAGCAATGGTCTGTAAGAAATCCAAACATTGAGCAGTAAAATGACTGATATAAGATAAAAGGCAAAATGGAAAGTTCAATGTCCATTTGAACAGCTTAACACAAAATATCGTAGCAATTAAACAGGAATTCGCAGCCTCTTGTGTTAAGCAGCCAAACATGTTGGTTTTATATTTACAGCCAAACTTGGTCTGTATTCAACAACCATATGCTCTAAGGGGCAATTATAGTACATCCCCACTGTATGCTGCAACTTAACACAGGTTTGGTTGTATATCATATGCGCATTACTCATTACTATTCAGAAAAAGTTAAGAATACTCATCTACTCTGACTTTAATGAGTAATTACTCATTGGCTCAAAAAATTATCTGGAGCTCTGGGTGATCACAAAATCTCACCTATGAGCCTTTGGCTCAGGTGAGCTAATAATCATTTTCGTCACAGCATTCCCATATAAGTCAGTCCCCCTTGCTGTGCCTCAATGACCTTTTCAATATAAGTCAGTCCCCCTTGCTGTGCCTCAATGAATCTTGCTTCTTTTTTTTTTATTAAACGTAGTTTATACTAATTATGTTTTAATAGCTACACTGCTAAGAAAACTCAAACTTACATTATCCACTGTCGACACCACTTCCTGGGTGGAAAAACACTACAAAGCTAACAAACAGATACTAAAATGCTAAACACTACAAAAAGAGACTAGTAAGTAACGTATGTCCATGTATATTAATATTATGTAAAAACAATGCAATATCCCTGAGCCTATGGCACTTTCATATCTTATTAAAGCCTTCATTTTTTCCTTCAACAGTTCTCAGTAAAATAGTAATAGATGATTAAACCACATGTGATTTGCAGCTTACTTTACTTATGTTACATGTTAAGCTTTGCATGAAATTTTTTTAAATGTTTTTTCTATTATCTATGTTACATGACAATACAAAGTATGCATAGGGACATTATATATTGACCATCAAAAGTTCCTCTACAAGTTTAAGAGTTCAAAATATTTTGATAATGCTGAAATGAAATATGTTTTATTTTGAAACACAGGTGCATATTTTGATTTCAACATTTCAATGTTTATAACAACCAGATTATATACCTGTAGGTAAACAGCTTTAAGGCTGATCAAACTGAGCTTTACTGATATGTGTTGAAATATTCACGTGTAAAGACTGGCTAAACATAATTTACTTAGTATATTCCTTTGTCATAATGTAACACGACATATTTTTGTTTCAAAAACAAGTTGCATATCTCATGCATATCTCACATATGTCCATCTCTAATTAACGACATGAATCATACAAAACAGGGTAAATTGAAATAAATAGGTTTATATATTGTTGGCATCTGTGACTGGAACTAGGTTAGTCATTAACTGAGGGCAATACTTATTATTTCCTTTCCTTGTTTTTCAATCTGTACTGTTTATTTCACTTGTAGTAAAGAACGATTCAACATCGATCTCATCAGGGATAATTGTTTTTTGACCAGAGTTTCCAAGATGGAAAATATATTTCCACTATTGTCTAATAGCACAACCTTGTTGTCTTCAACACTGACACCAACGACAGTTATTGTGGAGGTTTCAGTTGGCATATCTTTTTTCTGAAAGACAAAAATGAATCATTAGAATACATCTGATAATTATTACCTGATTGAATGTATGAGTAATGTAAGAAACCCATTTGCTAAAATGACTTGGTATTTTCATCATTTTGCTATAAGTATTTAGAGCATAGTTATTCTGAGAAGACAATAGTCTGGTGAGCATTTACACTTTTCAAAAATGTCAGTTTTGCACTATTTGAATTATTTTCTGTTTACTGGTTTCAGTTATATACAAATTTTCTTGCATCAATTGATATTAACCCTATCGGCTTCTTATTGATATCTGTCCGATGTAAAAGCTCTATAACGTTTTGTCCATGTATGTGTTGATGCTTCATTCAGTCATATTGTGTATCGGATGATCGTTATTCATGTGCAAAATGATAATTAAGGGAATTACCATTGCAGAAAAGAACAAGAGGAATATATCTTAAAGAAAGCACCTCAAAGGTCATATATGGAAAACTTTTTTAAAAAATCACAATGTTTTTGGAGCGAGTAGGACTTGAACCTACGACCATAGCGAGGAAATGTAAGTGAACCCGAGATGGCACCTTGGACAACTTGGCCATGAAGAACCCTTCAATTTTCTTTGCAGGAGAAAATGATTACCTCAATATTGGTTTTAGATGTTGAATTCAGTGACGTTTCGTTCCAAAATGTATTTGTGACCAAATCTGTTATGGTGCAAAAGACTCCAGGTCGAATGGCGGTGTCTGCAGTTTCCCACCATAACGTCACTTTCAACATTGTTTCATCTTGGACATATATGGCCTTTATCGTGACAGGCTCATTTTTTACCATGACCTGTTGCTGTTGATTTTCCTGAAATGTTGGAAGTGAATAGTAAGGTTTAGTATTACCCGTTATGTTAAAAGAAGCAGGCTTGTTAATGCTCTATTGAAAAGGTTACCTAGTAAAAGGTTTCCATTGAATGCAAGCTGCGACTTCGGGGGAGAAATTGTTTGAAAATTGTTTATAATGATATAATTTTAGTTAAAATGTTTATTCTATTATATTTCACATTTACTTTTACTTTTGTCCATGTTGGTTGTTTTCTTT
This sequence comes from Panopea generosa, assembly GCA_029582155.1. Lineage (NCBI taxonomy): Eukaryota > Metazoa > Mollusca > Bivalvia > Adapedonta > Hiatellidae > Panopea > Panopea generosa. The sequence continues at coordinate 95,386,034 of CM055895.1, forward strand.
ATTTTGAACTTATCTATTACATCAACTCTATTTACTTGGTGTTGTTTTTTTTTTATATATCAACTGTAAAATAAGTTTGTACAACTTAGAGAAATCATGCTTGAAGTATTCCTTGGTAGGAGCAGTGGTATGCATGTACCACTTAACCACGGAGGAGAATTGAAACCCACAACACACCAATCTTGGGTCCCATGCTCTACCACACACTCCACATGGCCATGATGACCATCTTTGATGATGGGCAAAAAAAAAATGTTGAAAGAACTCGTGTAATAAACATTGGAAGCAAGTCATTAAATTAAAATGAATGAAAGGGTTTCTAAGATATTTTCCAAATTTTCTCTATAAATAGAATAACATGTATGGGATATCTCACTAGAATGGAATTGGTTGGTTTGGGTATGTTGTTTGTAAAAACCTTGATATTGACATACTTTTGGTAACAGTAACCATCTTGGAAGATGAAAACAAATCTTAACAAGGCATTAATTTAGCAAGTTTTATTAAAATCGTTCCAACAGCTTCGACTTGATGTTTTTTGATATAACTCGTGATGGACATACAGACAAAAAGCAAGTTTCAGCTCTTCTTTTTTTCTAATCAAGTGCCGTAAGTCATTTCTGGCTGCAGACCAGCAAAGATTTTAAAACATGGGTTATGCAATATATCATATTTGTAAAGTCAATTAATATAGTTATCTCTATTGGAACTATTGTGTGTGGAGATAAGAAAAATAAAGTACTTCCGGTCTTGTTTGTTATTTTACATGGTGTCAGAAAATCTAGGATCATCGAAAGAAATATAGAAAGAATTTACCAGAATTTAACCCCGCCAACCAAAATATTTGTGCGCAAGAATGGCAATTTTACAAGCAAGATTTCTTGGTGCATCTTGATGCTTTAGGATTAGATGACAAACCAGGAAAACGAAAGGTAGGCATGTTGTTAGCCAACATGGGACGTGATGCTATTAAGATTTACGATTCATTTACATGGGCAGAAGCTGTAGTCAGAAATGAGGAACATGGCGTAGTAGGGCACCCTGGCAAAGACCGGCACGATTTAGAAACTGTATTTGAGAAATTTGACAGGCATTTTGGTGTGCACAATTACCGTAATATCAAATGACAAGAGTTTTTAAATAAAAGCGAGGTAAGAACACTATCATGGATTATATTTCTGAATTGAAACGCAAAGCAGAACATTGTGAATATGGAGACCAGAGAGAAGGACTTGTATGCGATATGAACATTAATGGTGTTGATGATAGGAAATGTTCTGAAAAACTCATGGAAATACCGGCAGCTGAATTAACTCTTGATAAAGTTATTCAAACATGCCATCAAGTTGAACTTACTGGTGCACATTTGAAAACACTTGATGCTGAAAACCCGAACGTGAATTATACGCGTCATTCACATCAACCGAGAAATAACACGAGGAATGGACAACCGGGAGCAGGTTACAACTACAAATACTGTAACAGGTGTTGTAAACATCATGCATATAGCAAGTGTCCAGCTTTCGATAAATTTTGCGGCAATTGTGGACAAAAGGGACATTTCAAATCTTCAAACCTATGCAGGGGCTGTCAAAGTTATAGTTCATCGTATAGAGGCAGAGGAAGAGGATGCGGTCGGTATAGAAATAAAAGACACCCTCAAGTGCATTATGTAGAGGATCATTCGTGTAAAAGTAACAATTTATCGCAAATGTTTGACCCATGTATAGTGCAAGATGTGTTTACAGCAGAGACTAATGGCATAATGGACAAAGATAGTGATTGGAAATTGTCACTTGACATGAGAGGACAGAAATTATGACTCTAAATTGATAGTAGGGCAAAATGTAATGTAATGTCACGTGTCACAGCAGAAAAATTCAAGTCAATTGCAAACATCAACAAGAGTGATGTAATAATAAGTGGAGTTAGCGGTAGTCAACTAAAGGCATTAGGCAAGATAAATATACCGTGCAGATATAAAGACATGGAAAGAATTTTAGAATTCCAGGTAATTAACACTGAGAAACATATAAACTTATTAGGCAGGCATAATAGTCTGAATTTTTGCCTATTAATTGCAAGAGTAAACAATGTACATGTACAATGTATATGTAGCTACAGAAGAAATCCTCCAAGAATACAGTGATGTCATAGGAGAGGAAATCAGATGTTTCCCTGGTTCAATCCAAGTTGGACCATCTAGAAAAGTGTGGGATCATAGCATCTGTAACTGAGCCCACTAAATGGGTAAAACAGCATGGTTTGTGTAAGGAAGAAAAATGGCCGTGTGCGGATATGCATAGACCCTACTGACCTCAATAAAGCAGTTTTGAGAGAACATTATCCAATGAACAGCATTGAAGATATTGTAACAAGGTTGCATGGCAGCAAGTTTTTCTCAACCCTAGATGCCAATATGGGGTACTACCAGATTAAACTGACTGAGAAAAGTTTGATGTTAACCACATTCAATACACCGTTTGGGTGATATAGATATTTATGCATGCCAATGGGATTAAAGTGTTCCGGAGAAATTTTGGTAGCATGAGTGGTGTTGAAATTGTAGTTGATGACATATTAGTGAATGGTCAAACATTAGAAGAACATAACAATAGGCTTAAAAGAGTGCTTGAAAAGGCAAGAACCATTAACTTTAAACTGAACAAAGCCAAGTGTGTGCTAATTAAACCAGAGTTAGATTACGTTGGACATACGCTAACTAGAGAGGGGCTGAAACCAACAAAAGAGATAATCAAGGCTATAGTAGAAATGAAAGACCCAGAGAATCACAGTGAATTAGAGTTGGTATTAGGCATGTTAGCATACGTAGCGAAGTTAATACCTTGTTTAAGCGAACAGAACGCGCCGTTAAGAGAATTAAAAATGCAAGAAAAATTGGAACTGGACCCCAGAGAGCAAACAAGCATTTGAAAATGTGAAAGCAGCACTTATATCAACAGATGTGTTGAAATACTTCGATGTAACAAAACCAGTTTCAGTGGACGCATCCACAAAGGGTCTTGGGGCAGCCATATTACAGGAGAACAGTCATAGCTTATGCATCCAGGGCATTGACGCCAGCAGAACAGCAATATGCTCAAATAGAGAAGGAAATGTTGGCGGTCGTTTTCGGATGTCTACAATTCCACAAACTCATAGATGGTAAAACAGATGTAACTATCGAATCAGATCACAAGCCTCTGGAGAGTATCTTAAAGAAGCCGATACATAAAGCACCAATGCGAATTAAAAAAATGATACTGAAGCTACAGCCTTACAAATTTAACCCGATTTACGTCAAAGGCAAGGAACTTGGTCATGCAGACTGTTTGAGCAGATTACCAGTTGAAGAAGCTAGAGAGAACATCTTAGATGAGGAAATGATTGTACATATCGTGGAAACATTGTCTTGCAGTAATCACGACAAACTAGTAGAAGCAAGTAAACGAGATGTGATACTTCAAATACTGAAGCAAATGATTAGTCAGGGATGGCCTGATAAAAAGTGTGACGTTCCACTCGAAATTATGCAGTATTGGGACTTTCGTGATGAATTATCAACATATAATGGTGTAATATATCGCGGTGAACGGACTGTAATTCCAAATGAGCTAAGGGCTTGCACGTTGAAAATCATTCACAGTTCTCACATGGGTATGTTAAAATGCAAACAGAGGGCACGTGAACTAGTTTATTGGCCCGGGTTAAACAAACAAATTGAGGATGTAGTAAGTCGATGTAGTGCTTGCCTTGATCACCGAAACAAACCACCTAAGGAACCAATGATGATTCAACCAATTCCACAATTACCATGGAGCAAAGTTGGCACTGACATTTTTGAGTTAGACAACAATCATTACCTAATTATGGTAGATTATTATTCAAACTACATCAAGGTTGCACCACTGAACCGCGACACAAAAGCAGCAAACGTGATAAAGCACATAAAGGAGAACATTGCGTGATATGGAATTGTGGATACATTGATAAGTGACAATGGTCCACAGTATAGTTGCGCTGAATTCAAAAGTTTCACTTCTAAGTATGGTATTGAACATATAACTTCGTCACCATTACATCAGCAGACAAATGGTCTAGCAGAAAAAGCGGTACAAACTGTCAAAAACTTAATAAAGAAGTGCGCAGAAAGTGGAGATGATGTATACCTCAGTTTGCTTGATCTGAGGAATACACATAGATACCGATACGGGATCTCAGACCCAGCGACTAATGGGCAGACGAGCGAAGATACTGTTACCCATTACAAATAAACTATGCAGGCCAGAGTCCATTACTCCAGAGAAAGTAACATCAAAGCTAATGGGTTACCGACATAACAAAAGCAGTATTATGATGTTGGTACAAAAGTTTGTAATGAAATCAAAGAGGGCGAGGCAGTTCGAATTAAGACCCCAGAAGGATTGAAACCAGCTGAGTTTGTAAAACCAGCAAACACTCCGAGATCATACATTGTAAAAGCAGGTGACAGTGGCAGATTGTATTGCAGGAATGCGGAAATGCTGATGAAAACAAGAGAAGATGCATGTAATATAATCGCGAAAACACCACAAACTAAATCTATCGCAATCGCTACGCCAACAGTGAATAAACATAAAGCAGTTGCGAATACACAAAAAATTGTGTACACAAATTGATCCAAACCAGAAACTGAAAGATCCAAATGCGAGTGTTAATAAAAAACTGAATAGTGACAGTACGAGTTTGATATCCACAGTACCTGAAGTAAGGAGATCATGATATGGAAGAGAAATACGCAAACCAGAACATTTATCAGAATATGTTCAATAAAATGACAATAAGAATATGTTTTAAGCACCAAAGTTGTTCAAGATAGAATGCATATGCGCGAATGGGCATAATAATCCCTGCATATTGCATTAAGCCACATAGGCTCATAACACCTTATTTTCGTAACAGTTGTATTGTACTGGGTGCTTATTAAATAATTATGTTTTCATTTGTATGATTGTTTGAGGTATTCACATTTGTTTATTTCATTTTTCCATTCTCATATTGAAATGTGATGTTAATACAGTTAGTATTAGTAAATTTTATTTATTTTATTTTATTCTAGTCGGTACCAGTCTTTACTTAAAGTCAGTATTATATTCTATATAATCTATAAGTGAACTAAGTTAATACAACTTAAATACTTCAAAAAATGTAATAGTTGTAATTTTCGCAAGTTGTTATATTCAAACGAAAGAGGATGCAATATATCATATTTGTAAAGACAATTAATATAGAGTTATCTCTATTGGAACTCTTGTGTGTGGAGATAAGAAAAATAAAGTCCTTCCAGTCTGGCCAAGCATGGAGTCTTGTTTGTTATTTTACAGGTTATAACTCAAAACATGGACTATCAAAAGTATTCCGTCATTTTTCATTCTATTTTGCTAATGATATGTAGATCAATTTAATTATGTAAGTGCATAAAGTATTGTCTACTATCTAACATCTAACTATTGTCAATTTGACTGTAAAAAGTGAAATATTTCTAACTCACTTAACGCTACATCCGTCCTTGTGTTTGAGGGACGGCCCTGTATATACCTTTTACAAAATCTATGAAAACGTTCCAGTCTTATAATTTGTGCATTAGAAAGATCGGACCAAAATTCACAACCAAATAACGCTTTAGGAAGCACAACTGATTTATATATTTTAATTGAAGTAATCGGGTTTAATCCTTTTTCATGTATACCACTACTCATTAAGCTAAAGAACGCTCCACGCAGTTTAGAATTAGCTTCATTGATATTGGGCAGGCTACTCATATTTTTTTCACAAACAATACCCAGATGGACATACGTATCTGTTTCTTTAACATGCTCAGATCCTAATTTCCAAACACGGTTACATACTTTAAAGTCACGATCAGATTCATTAAATACAATAACAGCACATTTATTAGCATTGTATTCAAACCTCCATCGGCATGAGTACCTATAACAAATATCCATCATTTTGTCCAATGCATTTTTTGAAAATGAAATCAAACACATATCATCTGCAACAGTGGGACTTGATAAATTTAAATCATGAACTAATATCCCTAGACCAGAGTCGCGTAGTTCTTTTATTAAACCATTGATGAAAATTAAGTACAGTGTCGGGCTGCTGACCCCACCTTGTCTGGTACCCTGTTTAACAGAGAACCAGTCAGAAAAGTGTTCACGAAATTTAACGCGACTCTCTACATCATTGTAAAGACTAAAGAAAGCCTTGTATATACTTTTATCTATTTTTAGTTCATTTAATTTAAAAAAAAACCCATCTTGCCATATTCTATCAAAGGCCTGTTTCACATCTAAGAAGCAAATATATACTTTAGAATCACATTCTTTACCAAAGAGAATACACTCTCTTAGTGAAAATGATGTCATTCCACAAGACAACTTTTCTTGGAAACCACCCTGCTGTCTATCTATTTCTATATTGGCATTACCCTTTAACCTATCTAAAAACATAAGTTCATATAATCTAACAAAAACAGATCATAATGTGAAAGCCCTATCATCACGTGACTTCTTGCCACCTTTATAAAGAGTAATTATAATACCTCTCTTCATATGTTTGGGTGTATATGAGAACTTTAACATAGCATTATATAATTTCACCAATAGTTGTCTTACCAGCCATTACTGTAGATCAAATGTTCATAACACACTTTGTCATCCCCGGCAGCTTTTGATTTCTTCACTTTACTTAATGCTTTCGTTATATCGTCATTTGAGATAAGTACTTGAATTTCATAAAAAACATATAAAAAAAAAAAAAAATTATTATTTAAAAAAAAAAAAATTCCCTCATATTCCTGTGTTTGAAGGCACAACGCCGTGAACGGTAAATATACAACCGCGATATCAAATACAATGTCACATTGTTTTATATTAACAATATGGATAAAAAGTTAGCAATAAAATTATGTCACATAACCACCAATAAATGCTAAATTAGTAATACTTACGACGAAAATAAGCTTTTCCTGTACACATTCTTTCTTCTCTCTTTCCCGCGAGTAAGTGACGTAGTAAGGAGGTACTCTGCTTTATACGCGTCTTAGTTCAATACCGCTTAATGCAGGGTACCATCAGAAGTAGTCCGTATTTACTACAGGTCAGCTCGTAATCAAAGGGTTTCAATGGCGTATTAATATCGAACAGATATTACATTCAACAATTGTAATTTATACATTATATAGCTGTAATTTTGCAATAATTCATTCAGTAACCAAAAGAATATATATTTTTCTTTATTTATTGAAAATAATGCAGTTTTAAGAAGTTTGATTGCTCTATATTTTTGGTGTATTGTTACATTGAGTTATGAGGTGCAAACACATTGACTTAGTGTTGAAAATTAGTAAGTATGCCGCAACTCCACCAAAAATCATAAATGAGGTCAGTAAATTATTAAAGAAACATGTCTCAAGAGCACAGGGTCATGTTCAATTGGTCAATATGACGGATTTATAAACCCCACTAGATGGCTTTACTGACTTTTTCACTAAAATGGTTTATAATTCAGATATTGCACTGAACAGTTCTCAATGCAATATCTTGTATTGACATATTTATTAGCATAAATATTATTATATGAGGTCATGCATCAAAGATTCAAACTGTCTTAAATTTAAGATTCAAATAACAGCTATTAAACAAACATATCATTATATTTATATGCAGAATCGATCAGTTTTAATGATTATTCAACAAAAAAATGTTACACAATCACATTTCTAACCTATATGTTTACAGGATTTTACAAAAATGTAAGATTTGATGTCTGAGTCCAATTCCCAGACTCAAGTTGTTGATGAATCTAGGTCCTAGGCTTATATGAATCACGTTTGAGTTGGTTTTCTGTATATAACTCGTACTGAGTGGTGTTTGTGAGGTCAAACGGACCGAGCCTGTGCGCACTCTATCCCTGCCCTATTGTCCCGGCAATTTTAAACTCATGGAAATACAGATGGAACAATATAGATCGTATTGTGAATGTCATTAGATTCAGTGCACATTTTCTGATACTATATCATACAGTTATACCGTATGTCCAGTTATACCGTATGTCTGATAACCATTCATTCACCATAAACAATGTCTGACACAAAGTTGAATATCGGTTACTCTCATTCTACATAAAACAAATTAAATATAACGAAAAATATTTGTATTTACCTTTTATCTATCGTAGAATATATATTCCCACTTGTGCTCGTTCTGCAGCCGTTAGTGTTACCGCCATGGAATTTTACTGTTTTGTTGGTTAGCTACTACACATGCGCGGCGTTATGTTTTTGTTTAATAGATCCTAGTACATAAAGTTGTTTAAATACTGTGTAATATTTATTACGACGTTTATTGAATGAACAACAATGAAATAAAGCACAAAGCAAGACAGTTGAGAACTGTAACAAAAGTACATACATTAACCACCGTTCGCTTCGTGTCAAACAAATACTTTTCGTTACACTTTACAAACATGAAATGTTATTTTAACTGTAACGTGAATAGTTGGGCTGTAAACTTAAACTTCCTGTAGTTTGCTATTAATAAGGAAATTAATTATTTTTAATAATGTTTCGTATAAATTGATATAAAAAATTGAATTTTGAATGAAATGGTTTAAAAAGGATAAAAAGGTAAGACATGTAAATAAAGTTCAGACTTAATTCTCTTCAAAGAATAAAATCTCAAAACGACAACATTTAGACTATAAAAAAAATACTACTTCGAGTTGCAGATCAATTAACACACTACCTTCACAATGATTTTTCATTAATTATATATAGTTTCTCATACCTATACAAGAGAAGTGACTGGAGTATCCAAAAACTTAATATATGCAACAGGGGTTTCTTCCTTAAAAGCTAGTTTTATTTCATAACACTAAATTTGCAATACTTTATTGTCGAGATGTTAATGTAAGTATATTGAACGGGATCCTCTGTAAGGCAACGGTACCTTCACTGTTTCTAATAGCGTTTTAATTGGGCCAGTGTACACATTGCACATTTAAAGTCAAGTTGCCTACCATATTGTATCTTGATAATGGGGATTCAAATTTCTATCAAAATGAATAAACATAGACTGGATTTTCCTGTTTGCTTTTAAATCCTTTACATGAAATATGTTTTACTCTTTACCAAAAATCATATATTATGTCTCTGAATGTGTTGATATCCAACTGTTAGTTATCTGCTAAAACTTGTTGGGAGATTTTTCATGTTAATTTACCAATAAAGTGTTATAAAATGATTGTAAATGCTTATAATTAGCATAGAGTGATAATCTATGTTTATCATTAACATACAGTGATAATCTATGTTAATAATTAACATTGAGTGAAAATTTATGTTTATAATTAACATAGAGTGATACTCTATGTTTATAATTATTATTATTATTATTTTTTTTTTTGAATGGTGTTTAACGCCATTTTTAACACATTTCAGGTTATATATGGCATATCCAGTTTTACTGGTGGAGGAAGACCTCAGACTGAGTAGAACCATCGTCCTTCCGCAAGTAACTGGAAACTTTCTCACATAAAGTTTTTGGAGCGAGCGGGACTCGAACCTACGACCATAGCGGTGAGAGGTAAGTGATCTTGAGACGGCGCCTTAGACCACTCGGCCACAGTGATAATCTATGTTAATAATTAACATTGAGTGAAAATTTATGTTTATAATTAACATAGAGTGATACTCTATGTTTATAATTAACATAGAGTGATACTCTATACTTACAATTAACAAACAATGATAATATAAGGCGCATCGTTTAAGTTAATCATGTTATGATTTGATGTGCCTTTCGTGTATATTATCAGTGATCTTGTAATATTGATGCATTGTTTTTTACTTGCGGGTGGGTTTTGTTGTTGTGAGTTTTCTAAAAAGAAAGGAAAAAGTAAAATTAAAATATGACAGATGGTTGAGTATAAATGGATGCGTGGAACCTTAAACACTCGTAACGGGACACTGGAACAGTACTCGAGCACTCGGCTAAACGGGTTCGGTTACATTTATTAATTATGATAGGTGAATATATGAAAATAATATGGTGTGTTCCAGACAGTTTATATATAATAAGTATGCAAAACTTGTTATACATTAAATGTTTTCCAGACTTTATATACATCATAATTATGTTCACAAAACTTTATATATATATATCATATGTTATCAACATTTTTTATAAGTCATATATTTTTCAGACTTTACAAATATCACAATTATGTTTGCAATACTTTACATAATATATGTTTTCCACACCTTATATATATTTTGTGCATTATTTTTTTTTTTATTATTAACACACTACATACTTTAAAATGTATGGATACTTGCCTAATGCATACATAGCCTTGAAATCACACAATGCCATGTTTGACGTATCAAATCAATATCACCAGGAAGTTTATATCTGAATGTGTGTATTAAAATATAGTGGGTATTATTATAAGCGTGCTAAATGTTTTACATGTTCACCGCTACAAAGGGCTAATATAACCAGATATTGTCATATTTGTAGCTAACCAGCTGTCAGGTTTTGTTTGTTGACATGATTAGATAACGCCAGTCTGCTTGAAGCGCATGCGCAGTACGATATCCGTAAGTATTTAATGCAAATAGACGGTACTCTCCCGAAGCATCGGTTGAATAGTTCCATTGTCTTCCATTTCGACTGTAGTTGTAATTTAAACATAGAGGAGATTGTTCGCTGACTTGAGAGCATAATAGACGGAATCAAGTGAGTGCACTATTTATATTTAATTAATTTATAACTTACGAAGACTTTAAAAATGGTACTAGAAGCGTCCTCGCTTGACGCTCAGCATTTAGAGGTCTAACCCCACCATTGATTTTTGTTCTTTATTCTATAGTAAATAATAAAAGTTTGAAGGCATGTCATTCATAAAGGGTCCCAAATGAAAGAAGTGAAACCTACATTTTACTGTTTGTCAACCTCCGCACTATCAAAATATGATGAGAAAAGTAGGGGTCATGTATCAGATAAGAGATTTTTTTTTCTGCTCAGTGCGTACACTGGTGACAAAGTGAAAGTAGACTTCCGAAATCATGAATTCATACCCCAATTTCCAAGCATCATTTTTTTTTCTAAATTCACAATTCAAACATGACAATGCTATCAAAATGTTTAAAATACATCAATAATGCCATTCAAATAAAAAAATGAGCATTAAAATAAGGAAAATGCACTTTTAAAGAAGAAGAATTGAGGATTATTTATAACCGCCATTATGCGACTACCCCACGGAAGCACTTCCTTTTTGCAATGGTGGCACTATGCCTATAAGGAAACTCTTTTTTTTTAATTTCATAATTACCTCATTTTTACTAAGTACTACCAATTTGAAGTAATACTGCCAAGTTGCAGGCATTAAATACTGAAACTTTTGTCAAAATACCACTTTTTACATGATCATTATATACAGGCGCGAGATGTTGACCGACATGCAATTTTGATGTGTTTGACTAATTTTACTAAAATAATTTTTTTTTACCTAATTCTATTAAACTTTTTACACCAAAATAGTCTCATGATACACTGAAGACATTATCTTACCAAAATACATTATTCAATACAATGTACATGCTAAAAATTGCACATTTAAATCATCCAAAATAAAAAATCTTCAAAATTTTGTGATTTTTCATGAAATTTCAATGTAAATATGCACATATATGCTTTATTTGAGGCAAACACTTGCCAAAATGAGGTTTTTTATGAAGCAAATGTCTCCAATTTGTCATTTAATACTATGAGAGTGTAAAAAAGAGGTTACTTTACCTACAATTAACATTTTGGAAAATCACCCCCATTTCACTCAAGTCTCTCTTATAGGTGTAACCCCACCATTGATTTTTGTTCTTTATTCTATAGTAAATAATAAAAGTTTGAAGGCTTGTCATTCATAGAGGGTCCCAAATGAAAGAAGTGAAACCTACATTTTACTGTTTGTCAACCTCTGCACTATCAAAATATGATGAGAAAAGTAGGGGTCATGTATCAGATAAGAGATTTTTTTTCTGCTCAGTGTGTACACTGGTGACAAAGTGAAAGTAGACTTCCGAAATCATGAATTCATACCCCAATTTCCAAGCATATATTTTTTTCTAAATTCACAATTCAAACATGACAATGCTATCAAAATGTTCAAAATACATCAATAATGCCATTCAAATAAAAAAATGAGCATTAAAATAAGGAAAATGCACTTTTAAAGAAGAAGAATTGAGGATTATTTATAACCGCCATTATGCGACTACCCCACGGAAGCACTTCCTTTTTGCAATGGTGGCACTATGCCTAGAGGAGAGTTCTAGGTCTGGTCAGCCCGGTGTCAGTATAATGTGACTGGGTGGGATATCATACCATGTGTCTGCAGCATGATACTCTAGTATGACAGCGCTCAGAATACTGTCTCAAGCAGACACCGTCGCGATAAGACTGAAAAATTGTTGAAAACGACGCTAAACACCATAAAATAACAACATATAACTTATGACTTAAAGAAGCCTCACCTATATCGCTGATATTTTTACAATCTTAACAATAACATTGTACATTTAAATGAAACACAATATATTATGGTATTCTGTTTAATCTCTTATATTATAATTTGTCCCTGTAGTATAAAACTCTTTAATATTATTTACCTAATACTAAATAGCGGCCCGCCATAAAGTCATGCATTGGCCAATATCGGGTTATGCTAAAACATTGACGAATAAAACGGAAAATGTCGACCTGTGTATTAACAAGTTTCTCATAAATAAGATATACTACAAGGACGGAATTAACTATATCTTCGAATGGAACCTTATTCTTTGTGATGTAATAAACTTTCCATCATTTACTGAACAGAAAGTGTTATAGGTGATGCATCTTTAAAAAAATACATATAATTCAAGACAATAGTTTACTGTGATATATTCTACTGTTGCATATCATTTATTTTACTTCTTGGGCTACTTTTTCAATTTGACTTTCTAAATCTCTGTTTACAATAGTCATATACCGCAAAGAATACACTGTTTTTGATGAAAAATATAGACATTTGTTCTTTATGCTTGGAACACATTTATGTGTATTTTTCTTCATAAAAACCGTTCTTTCAATGAATACACGATATATTTAATCAAAAAAGGAACATTTTATGAATTACTCGGATCGCACTCATGAAAGTATTGAACTGCTTCTCTTCTTAATGAAATATAATTGTTCAATAATAAAAACAAGAGGCCCAAGAGGGCTTGTGGACGCTCTACTGACTCATAGTGGCCATAGCACTTTTTGAAATTCTCCTTTGCAATAGAAATATCAGGGCCGGGTCATTTTAAACCCTAGGGACACGATTTGAACAAATCTAACAAAACTATAGATAGTCATCATTATTACGTAATCATTTTGAAAATATGCGGGGCCATTCATGAGAAGAAGATTTTGTAAGTTTGGACTATTTTTAGTAATGGCGGCCATCTTGAATTACAGATCGAAAAAAAAAACCCACCAGTATAGTCTTCTATGCAATAGAAACATGCATGTGAAGTTTCAGTTTAACTGGCCTTGTGGTTTCAGAATAGATGAAAGAAAAAGAGAATTTTCTGTTTTCCCATAGTATCCCTATGTAAAATTCAAAGTCCCCTTACAGGGCCCCTATATATTTTAGCCCCTTAATTCTTATCTGCAATCAAACCCCTACACATAGGGATTATTTATGCCAAATATATGCAAATCTGACATACCTGTTCTTAAGAAAAGGATTTTAGTAAATCCCAATTTGTACCCTTTTGGGGCCCCTCCTGACCCCTTAAGATAGTGGAACCCAGTCATTTTTACAAATCTGAACCTGCTACACCTAACAATGCTTCTGTTAAGATATAGACGAAATCATTTCCATTTAAAAAAAAAATAAATAAATATTATGACATGTGTCCCCTAATTGAACCCTCGGGGCGGGGTCATTTTTAACCCTAGGGAAACCATTTGAACAAATCTAACAACACTATAGTTGGTCATCATTACTACATAAACATTTTGAAAATCTGCTGGGCCGTTCATAAGAAGAAGATTTTTTAAGTTTTGGACTATTTTTAGTAACGGTGGCCATCTTGAATTTCAGATAGAAAAAATAAATCTTTTATGCAATAGAAACATCCATGTGAAGTTTCAGTTTAATTGGCCTATTGGTTTCAGAAAAGATGGGAAAAAAAAGAAGAGAATTTTCTGTTTTCCCACAGTATCCCTATGTAAAATTCTAAGTCCTCTTACAGGGCCCCTATAAATTTTAGCCCCTAAATTATTATCTGCAATCAAACCCCTACACTTAGGGATAATTTATTTAAAATATGTACAAATCTGACATACCGGTTCTTAAGAAAACAATTTTACTAATTCCCAATTTGTACCCTTTTGGGGCCCCTCCTGACCCCTTAAGACATAGGAACCCAGTCATTTTTACAAATCTTAACCTCCATTACCTAACAATGCTTTAGTGAAGATATAGGCAAAATTATTTCCATTTTTTAAAAAAAAAAAAAAATTATATTGACATGTGTCCCCTAATTGAACTCTCGGGGCAGGGTCATTTTTAACCGTAGGGACACCATTTGAACAAATCTAACAGAACTATAGTTGGTCATCATTACTACATAAACATATTGAAAAACTGTTAGGCCGTTCATGAGAAGAAGATTTTTTAAGTTTTGGACTATTTTTAGTAATGGCGGCCATCTTGAATATCAGATCGAAAAAAATAAAATGTTCTGTATAGTCTCCTATGCAATAGAAACACCCATGTGAAGTTTCAGTTTAATTGGCCTAGTGGTTTAAGAACAAATGAAAGAAAAAGAGAATTTTCTGTTTTTGCATAGTATCCCTATGTAAAATTCTAAGTCCCCTTACAGGGCCCCTATAAATTTTAGCCCCTAAATTCTTATCTGCAATAAAACCCCTACACATAGGGATAATTTATGGAAAATATGAACAAATCTGACATACCGGTTCTTAAGAAAATGAATTTAGTAATTCCCAATTTTTACCCTTTTGGGACCACTCCTGACCCCTTAAGACAGTGTCTAGGTTGTGGCTGTTTACAACAAATTGTTCCTTAATGAAGGTGACCACTAACATAGGTTTAACTATATTGTCAGTGACTTAATGTATATGTCTCAGTTATTGTAAACAAATAGAAGTTGTGGTATTTCTCTGTTAGCTTCCTCTCTTCTGTTTTACTTACTTTCATTACTACATGATTGTAACATTTTGAGACTGGTTTTGAGTCCAACCTGGTTGTCTATATATGTATTCAGGTAATAGTTCTAGTTGCCACATTCTGTTAGCATAATATAGCTTTAAGCCCATACCAATTGTATTGTCTTATATATATAATTATTACCTGTGTTAATTGGCTATGGGCACTCATGTGTACAGTCTTGGTAAAGAAAGGTCGGCATTGTATTTACACCATCTATTACACTTTTATTTAAATTTTGACAAATATAATGGAGTTTTTAGTTTGTACAACTTCGTAAGGGTGTCAAGATCCCCACCAGGATTTGGACCTGGAGCTCTTTTCAAACAGAAAAGTGTGTTAGCTTACACTATAGAGATGTACCCCAACACCACATACCAAGTGTACATTATATTATCTGAATATGTGATAACTAAGACCACCCTTAAAAAATTGTTTGTTTGCCACTTCCAAACCATACCAGATAGGAGGTGGGTAGGTAGGTAGGAGATTTTTTTAATTTGCAACCAATCTGAAAATCCTTTTAAAGAATATGGACAGAGAAAGGACAAGCAAAGACCTAGAATATATTGAATGAACAACAATATTTTTTTATTGGTGGGATAAAAAAGTTTCCAACCAGCAGGATTGTTGTGGATCAACTGGAAATGTAGGACTGTAGCAATATATTGAAATCGCGTTATATCACAATATGGCATATCGTGTATAACATGCCTTAATCAACTGTATTTATCAAATGTATTGCAATACAGCAAGTAACCAACTAAAATCAGTTTCAAACACAGAAGTATGCATGTTTAGTACTGTGCTTGGTTTAACATACAATCAGTGTTGAAGATGAGCTAGTTAAGTATTTACTGGAAATCCTCCATCCTGTAAAACCGCACCAGTGGTCTAGGGGCAGAGCATCTGCCTCGCTTGTGGAAGATCGTATATTCAATCCCCAGCCTAGTCATCACCATTTCTCAAGCAATACACAGCCCTACAAAATATTTTAATTAAACCTAAATGGCCAAAAGTATCAAATGAATGGCATGGTATTACAACTGTTTAATCTAAATGTTGCTTTTCAAGTATTTAAACAGTTCCAACCAGTCTGTCTACTCTGCATTTTAAAGAAATTATAGTAACATAGGAGTATATGTATATAAAAAAAAGTAAGGAAATGTGTGGTTGCTAAATAGAGGTGATCACTTCATATGTTTTACTGTTGTAGCTATGAGAAATAACATGCTGTTCACTTTCATTTCGAATACAATGATTGAAAAAAGATCACTGTAAAATGTACTTTGGAAGCAAGATGCTATTAGTTGCCTCGGTATTTTTCATACAGATAAAAACAAACATTTCTATAGAGATATGTTTTCCCTGTCGTCAAGTCTTTTACTATGTTGTCTACTGGTGCATCACTAGCTGTCGCAATAGTCTGTCACTATGTTGTCAACCAGTGCATCACTAGCTGTTGCAATAGGTTGCTACCATGTTGTCAACCGGTGCACCACTCACTAGCTGTCACAAAAGTCTGATATTATATTGTCAACCAATGCATCACTAGCTGGCACAATAGTCTGAAACTATGTTGTCAACCGATATATCACCAGCTGTCGCAATAGTCTGATACTATGTTGTCAACCGGTGCATCACTTGGTGGCATAATAGTCTGATACTATGTTGTCAACCGGTGCATCACTAACTGGCACAAGTTTGATACTATGTTGTCAACCGGTGCATCACTTACTGGCACAATAGTCTGATACTATGTTGTCAACCGGTGCATCACTAGCTGGCACAATAGTCTGATATTATGTTGTTAACCGATGCATCAATAGGAGGCATAATAGTCCGATTCTATATTGTAAACCGGTGTATCACTAGCTGGCACAATAGTCTGATACTTATCATTTTGAAAATGAAGTATCGCGATATGCAACGCCGATGAAAAACTGCCAATGCACAGCCGCATCAGGCAGAAGGGAAAAAAACAGTTGCCATCTCCAGGCGCATTGTAAACCCTGATAAGTCTTCCTTTCTATCTTACTTACATTGCAACACCCTAACCCGAGGATAATGTGTAGGCACAAAGTGCACATGTTTACAAGTATTTTACAGGCACTTTAATTTCTTTACTGGATTATCCCCTTCGCCATCAGGTAGGGATGTCAAACTCTCCTTGAATGTGATGGAAGCTTATTCCACTTATCAACATCACAGGAATGACTCTCCTTGGACACGGGAACAACTGTTTTAAATCCCCTTTAAAGGATTGCATGCTTTTAAAGTGACAGCAGTCACCCATCCGAGTACTAACCCTGTACTTCGTTGCTTAACTTCCAACTTACAGTCAGTGCACTTCAACCATGTTGCTACAAAAGCTAGCCAGCGAGGCTGTTGCAAGTGACCTATATACATTCACTACACTCCTCCCCTCTTTAACCTTTAGGGTTTAGTCCCCAACTGCACAGCATGTGGCTTCCCGCAGTTCCTGGCTATATCAAGTCCCATCCCAAGGAAAGAGAGATTTGTGCAGACACAGGTTCAAAAATTAATCCTCGTCGACAGCGGTCACCCATCCGAGTACTAACCCTGTACTTCATCACTCAACTTCCAATACAGTCAGTGCACTTCAACCACGACGCTATAATAGCTAGCTTAACATGTTGTAAGTGACCTATGTACATTCACTACACTTTCATTTACTTGCCCGAATAAGGTACTGTGATGGAACCCAACCAGGCATGAAACTAGAGACCCCTGCATCCTGAAGCAATAATGTATCCTAACAACGGCGACACGATTTACCCTATACTAACAAATAAAAAAATACCCCTGCTAACAACTAGCCTACCTTATCAATTTTAGCAGAGGAAATTATTTGAAACAACAGTGCAAGTCATGTTATAAATACAGTATTAGTTCTAATACTTTCAAAATTAGCACTGTATATGTAGACGACAAAATGCCTAGAGCAAAGCTGCGAGGGTAAACAAACATAGACTGACTGACTGACTGAAGACATCATTTTTGTCAGTGGTAATTACGTCACAGTACAGATATGTCAACACAACTGTTACGGTGTCACGATCTGTAACGAAAACTACTTGTCCACGAAGCATTATTGTGTAAGTGGCAATACTTCCAAGACCGTGCATCTACAATAACTGATTAATAGTACACCTATCGTAGCTGGCAAAATAACAAGTGTATCAGTCTTTATATATGTATAATTGTACTAAGATCCTGGGTGCCGTTTCACGAAACATCTTAAACTTACGCAAAAAAGTATCGTAAGATTTTAACTTACGAAAAAAGATATTCATTTTGCGTTTCACGATCATCAACGTAAGTTTCTGCGTACGCCTAAGAAAAAAAAGTTCGTAAGTTTTTCGTAGGACGCTCTTTAGTACAGGAGATAAGTAACTGGCCATAGAAACGTCAACATCCGGCACGAACGGTAGAGCACATGTTATTATTTTCTCAATAAAAGTTTATGCGTTGAAACTGAACACAAATGACGTCAGTTTTTAATTTACTACAAAATGACGTAAAAATAAAAAAAAATACGTCATTTCAGTTTCATTTATTAACTGTTTCATTGCCGATCAACTAATTAATCAGTCATGAGAATTGTAAAACAAATTTATATAATATTAATCTAAATAAATTTACAGTTAATATTGCATCTTGTTTATTACTTTTTTATACTCTGTCGTTTATAGGAGATATACAATGCATTTTAAGGCAGTTAGACGATTGATAGCTTTTGTTTTATTTGAATTACCGATGTGCTTGGGAGACGCAAAATAAAAAAAGGACTAGATTTGGAGAGACCTTCATTCAATATTAAATTAAATGATAATTTAAATTAATTCAAATAATAATGAAAATGATAATAAAATGATAATAATAAAAGTAAATGATAATCGAGATAAAATAATGAAAATGACACACTTATTTTCCTTTTTTGGCAGCTGTGCATTTCAAACATATTGGTATAAGTTACTACTACTACTACTACTACTACTACTACTACTACTACTACTTCTACTACTACTTCTACTACTACTACTGCTGATGATGATACTAATAACAATACATAGTCATTTAAATTAAAGTACGATGATAATAATGATAATAAAATGAATCTGATAATAATAGAAATGAGAATGTTCTCTTTTCTCATAGTATCCTTATGTAAAATTCTAAGTCCCCTAACTATAAATATTAACTACTTAATACTTATTTTAAGCCAAATATGAACAAATATGACACCGATTCTTCGGAAAACATTTTTGTAATTTCCAATTTTTACCTTTTTGAGGACCCTCTGGACTAAGTCACTGCTAGATTTCTTGAATCTGCCAACCAATAAATGAAGTTATTCTCAGTATAGTGTATACTATGTAACTATAGGCCTAGTTTTACAAATCTCATGGCTAGATTTGTATATATCAACCAATAAATGAAGTTATTATCAGTATAGTGTCTAATATGTAACAAAAGACCCAGTCTTATAGATCTCACGGCTAGATTTCTATATATATGTCAACCAATAAATGAAGATATTCTCAGTATAGTGTCTAATATTTTACTAAGATAAAACATTAAGTTGACAGGAAAGATACATAAAAATAATGGAGATTAAGATCATTGAAAAAAAAAACTAGTACAATAATAACCCGTCCGGCTCGGTTGTATACAAAACGTATACATAGCTACTAGTCAAGCCCATACCCTCTCACGGCAACCAGTATAGCTTCAACAGTGTCCTTTTGGATATCTAACTGTTGCCGTTTTGTAGCTGTTGCTGCTGCTGCTATTTTTTATGTTGATGTTGTTGTTGTTGTTGTTGTTATTGTTGTAACTGATTATGTTGTTGTAGCTGTTACTGTTGTTGCTGTTGTTGTAACTGTTGATGTTGTTGTAGATGTTACCGCTGTTGTTGTTGTTTGTTATTGTTGTAGTTGACGAATGAAATTAAATAAAAAATAAATTTTACTTTACGTCGGCACGACATATAAACAGTAAACAAGCCTTTGTTGTCGTTGTTGAATTGGATGTTTTATTGTCACATGTGATGCGCTTATATTGTATTCACAATAAATGTACATGTATTGCCAATTTGGCTATTTTATTGTGTACTATTTTGTTACTTATAGGCATAGTGCCACCATTGCAAAAAGGAAGTGCTTCCGTGGGGTAGTCGCATAATGGCGGTTATAAATAGTCCTCAATTCTTTTTCTTTAAAAATGCATTTTCCTTATTTTAATGCTCATTTTTTTATTTGAATGGCATTATTGATGTATTTTGAACATTTTGATAGCATTGTCATGTTTGAATTGTGAATTTAGAAAAAAAATATATGCTTGGAAATTGGGGTATGAATTCATGATTTCGGAAGTCTACTTTCACTTTGTCATCAGTGTACACACTGAGCAGAAAAAAAATCTCTTATAAGACACATGACCCCTACTTTTTCTCATCATATTTTGATAGTGCAGAGGTTGACAAACAGTAAAATGTAGGTTTCACTTCTTTCATTTGGGACTCTCTATGAATGACAAGCCTTCAAACTTTTATTATTTACTATAGAATAAAGAACAAAAATCAATGGTGGGGTTACACCTTATACAGTAAAAAGGTAGAGCAAAAATCCCGCATGTATCCGACATGCCTAAACGCCATTTATAAACATACTCCAATAATAACAAGGTGTAAGTTACCTTGGCGCTAACAATGGGTGTTGTTTTGTATCACCGATATTGTGTATGCAAGTCATTGCAAACATACCCCCACTGAGACTGGTTTCCCCTGGTAAACGTACCGTAAACATATTTGTGAATGCATTGTATTGTCTTTCAACACTGCGCCTCACTAAGAATGCATTGTTCTCTAACCTATGAATCCATAAATAGCGAATTGTTAATATGTTTGTCACCTGGTTTATCTTCCAAGTTGTTTTTATTTTTTGTCAAACGAATTGTGAATATCAATATGTGCGTACCGTTATCATGCGCTGCATGCTCGACAGCAGATAAATCTATCTCATAGCATTCATTGGGTTTAATCAAGGACTTGTATAGACTCTATATAATTCCTTGGGTTTAACGGCTACTAATTATTATCAAGGTGCACTCGTACCCCGGGTAGCAACGACACACATGTGGCGGTGTGCACTCTTGTATACAAACCACTGAATATGGCCATGACTCATTATACAGAACTAAATTATTATGTTTACTACAATTTGGCGTGCCTTACTTAATGACAATGCCATACAAAACTATATGCACTTGAGTGGTTATATCAACCTGTGGTGTCGTTTATTATTTGGTGTTATTCACCAATGCATTGACATTGTTTTAATAATACATATAAAAACGCACAGAAACAGTGTTGTATTAGTATCGATGCGATTCGACTCCACTAATAATAATGTCCGGTGATCTATCGCGTATATTAAAATTCAGTTGCATTTTAAATACCTAGCAATATTACCTTGGATAAATTTTTGTTTGTCCGGGGGTATATTAACCCCTGTACTACATGTCCCAAAGCTATATGTGTAAATGATGTGAACATATGTGGCTCTTTTATTTGATTGAATTGTTGATTGATTGATTGATTGATTGATTGATTGATTGATTGATTGATTGATTGATTGGACATTTGGTGTCATTTAATGCCATCAATGGCTAACTGACGATCAGTTAACCTAACCACTCTTTCTTCGGATCCTGAAAGGTTAACCAGTACTCGAGCACATCCATCTCCACAAGTAAGTGTTAATTTCCACCACTTGAATCAGCGTTGAGGGACGAATGGTAATGAGACTCAATGTCGTATATCAAACATAACGGAGACTGTAGCCGTGCGGGGATCCGATAGTGAGACGATAGTGAGACGCGCTATACCGACCGAGTTAATCGTACCCGGCTGTGTTGTGTTTGGGGTGGCTTTATTGGTTTAAACAATATTTTGTTCAAGAACTGTACATAGTATATTACATAACATTTGCAATTCATAAATGACAAGCAATTCTAAGAATTGGGATTTAGAAAAAAGCTAATTAGCTTGTATGAATCTAGCTCTTTATTGAACTATAAATTCTCTCCGTAACACTATCCGACTGTTTACTACCTGGGGTATATAGGTTAATCGTTCTGATTGTATTGTGGCGTATATAATCGGCACTGACACATACCGGGAAGTCTTCCTGGAACTAGATTATAGCCATATATATGTGGGAATATAAAAAAACACGCTGTTAATTATATGGTATTTATTTGTATGGTGAAACTTTCCACATATATTTCTTCCTAGTTCCTTGTCTGATAATATCAATGTATTGTTATACCATCGTCAGCTGTAGTCATATTACTATATGTTTTAAATGTTTTTACATAGCTTGTTTATTTTTTCACGACTTTGCTGTTGTGTATATTTAACCCGTTTGGTTAAGTTTAAAGTTTAAAGTTTAAGTTTAGTTTGAATTTATTTATTTTACTTCGATTGTAACCCGTTTGGTTATCAACGACCTTGCCATGTTGCTTTATAAATAAGTCTAATATCGATCTAATTACAGATACTTTAAAACTTCCCTGTCTTTGTTAACAGCTAAACATTGCTACCTGCAATTACTTTTTATATATATATTTAAACTACGTTGAAGAATCGATAATCCGTTTTCGCACACAGTAGCGGGAAATCCCCTAAAGTCCACAATGTGATTCATATTATGATAGAAATTAAGGCCAAGCATAGACATTTTACGTACACGTGTATGTGCAATTTGAACAATCAGACCTTGAGTGTGCAGCATGATATGACAATAAATAAGTAATCAGTCGTTATGTATATACATGTTTAAAAGAGAAAGTAGGCTAAAATGAATAAATGAATGCAATTCTTGTGAAAACGTTATTTATTGGCCTCGAAAAGTAACGCCAAACTCGGATTTTCCAAGAAAGCTAATTTTAGAAAATTGATTTGCGCTGTTGGTAGTTTTGTAGCGTATATTATCAGGGGTAAATGCAAAAACTTGAATTAAAGAATACATCTTTTAGGCAAAGTTGTTTATTTTGGGTGCCTAAATAAAAAAAAACAGCTATGTCTAATATGCAATAGTAGGGCCTGCAAAAATAAATATATCTTCATTTATTGGTGGGCAGATTCAAGAAATCTAGCCGTGAGATCAGTAAGACAGGGCCTATAGTTAAATATTAGACACTACACTGAGAATATCTTCATTTATTGGTGGGCAAATTCAAGAAATCTAGCAACACCGCGTATATTGGTGGAAAGGACATGTGAATGCATACAACATTTAGTGTTGATACTAAAGTCTGTACATGAATATCCAGATTTGTCTGCCATTTATAGTGGGTTGTGATCAAATACAATAATATTCAGCAGATTTCATTATTTTAAATAATGTCCGTCTGAGCAACATTGGGTGACAAGCTACGACTGTTTGGGTATTTATTGTTAAGTTTTCAACTAATTGATATCGTATGTATCGGTCACACAATTTTTAATGATTCTAACTACTTATTGGCAGTATATCAAATTGTTGTTGAAATGGGAATTGTCATAAGCTAACAGTAAAACAAGTTTCTTATATTGTGAATGCCTAATGATGATTTTAAATAATGAATAACATATGTATCATTCAATTTCTAACCATAGAACCGTGCTTGAAGCATTGCATTACTCAACCCACAGATCCCTGACGAAGCTATAGCAATATTTTTTTCAGTTGCAATATGGATTGATACCAATTTAGAGCTAATAAGTGTATTGTTGCCCATAATTCATTAGAACTATACAAGATTATTTTCAATAGTCACGTATGCATCAAGGAACTGGCGTCAATTCTTTGACATCGGCTTAACGTTTACGGTAAAAAAAATATCATTGTGTACTATTGGCGCATGTAGTTATCTTTTGAAAATTAAGTTTTACTCTTTTACTATACGTTCAACGGTTATGATAGAAGATTACCAGAGATTTATGAACACACGATTAACTTTCGGCATGGAAGTATATAAACCCGACATAGATATTATCATTAACTGATGAGCTAGAAGTGTTTTAGGATATATTGGCAGGAGGACAACATTATGTCGATCTAATAATACACTTACAAAAGATCACTAATGAAAACGGTAGCAGACGATTAAAAAAAATATGAAAATAACAGATATTCCAAAGTCGAGGCAATGCGGAGAAAGACAATGTCATGTGTCTGGCTGCATTATTTGCCAAAGGAAATGTTAAGTGTACAGGCAGCATTTAGTTTAAACACTATTTTGTTCACAGTAAACTATCTTATTATCCGTTTTCTACTTATAAAGTACAAGCAACATTTCTGCTACAGACATAATATTTATTAAACTTTAATAGCGATGAATATTGTCATTTTTTTGTCAAAACACAAGTATTGGTTTGTCTAATTTGAATACACACTGTGACAGGTAATGTCACTTTCTCGGAACATAATGCGTATTTGCCTACCCTGATAAGTATTGCCTTTCAATTTACCGCGTAGAGCTTCCATCCACAGTGTTTCTATTCAACTTGAAAGGTGTGCGTCACGTGATAACTGTCAAAAACGATTTGAAAGTAGGATTGTATGTAAAAACTTAGTTATTTCAGTGTTAAATGTGCGGTTTTGTGGATTTTTTTTACGGTATGGACATATATAAAGTTTTTTTTAACAACCGGTAAGAGTTTTTGCTAATGATATTACATATTTTAATCAATACGAGTGTTTTGGTCTCCGCACTGAAATTTGTGCGGAAAATCAACCCATAAAAAAGCGGATGGAGTATGCACGTAGAGGACGATCAAATAAAAAAATATAAAAATCGTTCGAAGACGTGCTTTGATATGCACTAACGCTCCATTGTGCTGATACCTTATAACATCATAATTATGTAGACATTGTACAACCTGAGCAGCTGTGCCAATGGCGAGATAGACTATTTTAAAAGTTTATTTTAACAATATTTTTTGTTGTCTGACGATTATCACACCGGAAGTGCTTATGATGATGCGCATGCGCACTGACATTTTTCATGGGGCTGAATGATCTCGCGCTACACCGTATTATCGTGGAAAACTACAGTGGTAACGTTTGCTTTGACGTGTATGTTTTGATAGGAAAGAATTGCTTCTTCAATGTTTTTTTACCAGAATTATATAGATCCAGATGCATTCGAGATCAGGGCAAAGTGTATTCATTACTTTATCAAATTATAGACTATTATCATATGTTTGCAAAAATATAATTAACATCATCATTAAATCAGGTGAAAGAACTGGCATGCACGTTGTTTGAAAGACGCAGCATGTGAATATTCTGAACAGCCTTATTCTCTTACAACAACTAGCATACATGTGCGCAGTACTCCGGCAAAAGTTGTAAACGAAATCTAGACCTATGGACATTATTCTTTTTTTCCCATTCTGAATAACACTATTCAAACACTGGAATTTCCTGAATACACTTTTTCAACACTGGCAAGAATGCATACACTGGCGTAGGAGCCCCCCTCCCTCCCCCCTAATTGAAACGGCCCTACGCCCATGCATGCTCATGTTATGGCATAACAGCATAGTAGCAAGTCTGATGTGCAGTAATCTTCCAAAATGGGGGTGAATTTGATATTGTATTGGGACAAATATTCCAGATTTCATTAAATAGCACAAAGGTTGTAACTTCAGTAATTTTAATCAAAAGTGCATGTGATGTTTTTTTAATGGGATAAGTGAAGATTAGTGCAATGCTAACGTCAAGTTGTCTATTCAAACCAGAAGTAGATATCTACTTATTTTATAAATTTTAGAACCTGATGACCAAACACAACTACAATCATCCCAACCTGCTGAATTATGGGGTGCCGTTTTACTATTTAACCTCAATAAGTGATATCACTTATTCGAATAGGTGATATCACTCATTCGAATGAGTGATATCACTCATTTGAAACGAATGAGTGATATCACCTGTTCGAATGAGTGATATCACCTAACCGAATGAGTGATATAGGTGATATCACTTATTATAATAAGTGATATCACCTATTCGAATAAGTTATATCTCCTATTCAAATCGAATGAATGACATCACTTATTATAATAAGTGATATCACTTATTCGAATAGGTGATCACTTATTCGAAATGAATTAAGACAATGATTTCTCCCAATGGTGTTAATATATTTAATGAAATATAGATGTAGATCTATAACGAGAATAAAATGGAAATATCAAATATATTGTGTAAAAATATTATGTTTATAAAATAAATATTATTGTGAATTTAGATTATATATTGGCTTATTCTTTAATCATTTTATAAGACCATTTATTTTGGCGGCTGAGGGTCATATATTCACTGCTGAATCATTTAAGTAGGGATCAGTCTGTTTTTTATTGCTTGATAAATCGATAAGTGATATCACCTATTCGAATAAGTGATAACACTGATTCATTTCAAATAGGTGATATCATTCATTAAAATAGGTGATATCACTTATTCGTTTCAAATAGGTGACATCACTCATTCGAATAGGATATATCACTCATTCGAATAAGTGATATCACTTATTCGAATTGAATAAGTGATATCACTTATTGAGGTTAAATAGTAAAATGGCTCCCCATACTGAATATGTGACGCAATTGTATTAATTTCCGATCTGGTCAGTTCAAGTATTTATTTGAGATATTAAGGTCATATAACTACTATGTAAGTTGTAAGTTTGGCAACTATCAACTGAAAAATGCTGGTGCTAAAATGCATATATTGTCAAATAGTGCATTTTTGACATTTCAAGGATTGCAACTTCGACATAAATAATTCTAAAAATGCTGGTATCCGATTGAACAAAACCAAAAGTATCACACAGACGGACGATAAACACAGGGTGGTCTGAATAGCTCATCTTGAGCTTTGCTCAGGTTAGCTAAAAACAAGAGTTTCAACATGATCATATTAACACTCTTATCAACTTTGGTCAGTACAAGAATAAAATTAAAGATGCTAAGTGTTTACAATAAAAAAAGTACAGACAAATAGATTACCTGACTGGCATAGCTAAAAACATTAATCATTAACCCCAGACACTTAAACATGCATTTGGGAACACATAGACAGACGGACGGATGGATGAAGCACAGTCATTCCGCAAGTAATTGGCAAACTTTCTCACATAAAGTTTTAGGATTGAGCATGTGAACATACAACCTTAGCGGTGAGAGGTAAGTGAGCTTGAGACGGCGCCTTAGACCCAACAGCCATGGAGGACTCTCATTGTAAGAACAGCTTGAAGGCAGTGCTAAATACACAGAACTATGAAGTTTATTCTTGCCCAACTTGAACTAATGATACATAATAATAAAATAACAATGTAAAATTCTGTATAATCAATATATTTTATTACTAAATAATGTTTATAACATCTTAAAGTCACAGTAATGGAAACATGTGCCAGTTCTTGAAGGACAGTGTCGTTAAGTGGTTGAGTCTGCAACCTGGAATATAAAAAAAAGCAACAGTATGATATAATGTTGCATAGCGTTCTCTCTCTTTCTTTCTCACTTTAAGATATTTTTTTAAAAATTTGTGGCAGAATTATTTGAAAACAGCCACCATAATTTCCTACCTGTTTACAAGGTGGTTGATTTCTGTCATGTCATGTTGGCAGGTTGAAATCACGACACATTTTACACAAAAATTTGACATTCAGAGAGTGCAAAAACAATTTTGTTGTTGACCTGTTGTATTTGGTGGTATAAATATGTATTATTGGTTGGGGCATTTATTAGCAGTTTGGCCATCCTTAAAAAATATTTGTTTGTGTGCTCCGACCCAGTATTTCTTATGTGGGTAATTAGTAGTAAGTAGCTATTTTTTTTTCTTTTGCCAATTTTGATTTTGCATAGTCATTTTAAACAAAAGTGGACAGAAATCATGAAAAAAAATAAACTCTTTGAAATAAAAAAAATTGGAAAGCTGCAAATTTGAGGACCATGGCAAACAATTTTCAATATCTTTGCCCCGCCAACACAAAAACCCAACAAATAAGTAGTTAAATGTCTGGTCTTGTTTTCGCCCTGCAAAAGAGACATGGCAAGCACCAGTCATCTGCTTTATGGTTAGTATCTTCCAAAAGGCATTAGCAATACACATTATAATACACACGATCCTTTCAAGAAGAGACAAATCAGTAAAATTATATTCTCATCTCCATGTATTTAGAAAAACTAGGCAACACACCATCTTTAATAGAGTGGTGTCGGATAATATTTTCACCTTTATGATATTTTCATCCGTAGGTGTGTGTGTGTGTGTGGTGGGGGGAGAGGGGGGGGGGGGTATTATAGCCATCATATTCACCCCACCCCTCCCCTAACAATAGACTTACTACCTAGTAGGCCCAAAGGACCGGGACTGCACATAATTTTCAGAGGCATTTTTTTATTTAACAATTTTCCTATTCATGTATAAATATACTAAGGTTAAAAATGTGTTTAATTGTATATCTTTTACTACACTCAATCCAGTTACAGTAATGGCAACTTGATGTAAAATATCTAATTGTCTATTGTAAATGTCTCAAATATACCGCAAAATGCACCAGAGCCATTATACAAATAAAAATATTTCCGGACCCCAATAGTTTTTAGGATAACTTTTAGGCTATTTCCGCCCCTGCCCACTTCATCTTGTCTATCCCAACTTCAATTCGTTATAACATTATAATAGATAACCTTCAAATGTACAACTTAATATGCTTCAACAGACAAAAAATAATATGTTTGATTTATATACTTATGTAATTTATTTTACCCCCCTATAACATGAGATAGCTATCTGAAGTATATTATTTGTGCTTATTGAACGATAGTTTGAAAGTGAAGAGAATCAAATCATGCTATTCAATATATGAAATTTGGGGTGGGATGAAAATATATTGGCTATATTATAATATTATCATCTGCCCCTTTTCTTACAAAATACATAAGGTAACTGTCTCAATTATATTACTTTTGTTTGTTCAAATATAGCTTGTCACTATAGTGAAGATAATCACGCTATAATTTAAAATATGAAACTTGGGATAAAAAAGTAAAAAAGTTTCTTTAAGGGGGTGGGGGTGAAAACAAAATACCCCCCCCCCCCCCCCCCAAACACACACACACACACACACACCACCACCACCACCACCCCCTCAAGTCTTTCCTTGCAAGAACAGATTATGGTTATCTTAAGTAGCTTATTTTTGTGTTATAGTTTGCCATTAAAGTGAAATTATTTTAAAACATTTGTTTGGGATAAAGGAGTTTGGAGGGGTGGAGGAAGGGAAAGATATACTCTCACGCATTCTTTTTTTCTTTTAAGTTTCCTTTAGCATTCAAGTTTAATGTAGTAGTAGTAGAAGTAGTAGTATAGAAGTAGTAGTAATAGTTATAAAGTTGTAGTATAGTAATGGTAGTAGTAGTAATAGTAGTGGTGGTGGTGGTAGTGGTAGTAGTAGTAGTAGTAGTACTAGTAGTAGTAGTAGTGGTAGTAGTAGTAGTAGTAGTAGTAGTAGTTGTGGTTGTAGACGTAGTAGTAGGTTCAGTAATAAACTAGTAATAGTAGTAGTAGTAATAGCAGCAGCAGAGTTGATGTTGTTGTAGTAGTAGTAGTAGTAATAGTACTAGTAGTAGTAGAAGTAGTAGTAGTAGTAGTAGTAGTTATAGTAGTAGTAACAATAGTAGTAGATGTTGTTTTAAGTGTAGTAGTAGTAGTAGTACTAGTAGTACTAGTAGTGGTAGTATAAGTAGTAGTTGTCGTTGTAGTAGTAGTGGTAGTATAAGTAGTAGTTGTTGTAGTAGAAGTAGTAGTAGTATTAGTAGTAGTAGTAGTAGATGTTGTTTTAAGTATAGTAGTTGTTATAGTAGTAATAGTTGTAGTAGTAGTAGTATTAGTAGTAGATTTTAGTCGTAGTAGAAATTATTGCAGTAGTAGTTGCTAATTATAATAAAGAAATACAAACATGTACAATCTTGCTTTAGAGATTTATTTCATTTATGACTTTCAGTAGATAGGTAAACATATACTTTACAATTTTTCAGTGCTATTAGACATGCACATGCAAAGTCAGTGACTAAATCCAGTGTTACATTGTTGCATACCAATTTGAAGTTAAACAGGAGAACCCAAATTGTGTCTTAAATTAGATATGATTGGTCGATAACGAATAAAAACGATTTCGAACTCTGACATTAATTCTTAAATCTAAATTCAGTGTAGCTGAAGATTTTGTAATAAATCTATAAAATGCAAAAACACGGTGTCTTATTTCAAAATATAACACGCAATTACAACCCCCACTGAGAAGTTCAAACAAACGATGATCCGTATAACATTTAAAACCTTTTGCGTGAAATACAAACTGACAATTTGGAGTTTTTATATTTGTGAAGGAATTTGATTATTTGTGAAGAAAGAAAATAAATTGAAATAATTGTTTTTGGAATTTATTTTTTACGGATACCAAGTTGTCATTTTATTACAATGTGTCTGATTATGACCTTTTAATTAGGCCCATTTTATATATCTATTTGTAATTTTTATTGAAATCATATCTTGTTAGTAGATTTAGCTTTTAGACGAATATCCAGCACACGAAATCAGTAAATCAACTTCAGTAAAAAAACATCTACTACTACTTTTATATTACCTTCTTTATACATACTTAATATGTCATTTGAATGACACATCCTTATATAGTTGTTTTAAAGAAGAACACATATATCGATACATAAGGCACATATAAAGGGAATTTATTTTTTGTGTTTCAATGTTTTATTTTAATGTATTTCATTTGGCTTCTTCGTGCAATCGATTTGTTTACAGCTTACCGTCACTGCATTAAGATAACATGACTTTTATTGTGTAGTTTATTTCGAATATAATAGTGAAGCCTTATAAGATCACCTAGTGATGCAAAAGCGTAAATATTATTAATTAGAAAGGTATGAAAACGT
Source organism: Panopea generosa (assembly GCA_029582155.1). NCBI lineage: Eukaryota > Metazoa > Mollusca > Bivalvia > Adapedonta > Hiatellidae > Panopea > Panopea generosa. The sequence goes on from CM055895.1 coordinate 95,417,388, forward strand.
ATCAAAACATAGCTTCTATTAATCAAACAAATTCATTGAGCTTTTTTTATATATTCATACATTTCAGTAACAATGTTACGGCGTGTGCGGCTCAAGAACTTTGTTCACTTTGAAAAGGAACAAAAAGTAGATTTCGAAGTTGGCTCTCACTTTTTCATCGGACCCAACAACTCTGGCAAAACAAGCGTTTTCGAAGCAATACGACGATGCCTGAGTATCTCCATGAATACGAGCTTATCGTCGTCTCATGATCCCGACAAAGAATCTGTGGTAATTTGCATATACGACGACGTCATGGAAATTATTGAAGGAGAAAAAGCTCAAGTTTCTGATGAGCGAGGTGGTTTGGTAACTATTCGTCTCCGACATGGACAGAATGGCACTTATGATGTTACCTACAGGCGCACTGACGATAACAATGAAAATGCTGGCAATCAAAATAAACAACAACAAAACGAAAGTGGTACAAATGAACAACTAAAAAAAGATGACACTTATGATGTTATCTACCAGCACGCTGGCGATAGCACTGAAAATGCCGGCAATCAAAATAAACAACAACAAAACGAAGGTGGTACAAATGAACAACTGACAAAAGATGACACTTATGATGTTATCTACCAGCGCGCTGACGATAGCACTGAAAATGCCGGTAATCAAAATAAACAACATCAACAAAACGAAGGTGGTACAAATGAACAACTAACAAAGGATGACATCGAAACAAAAAGTGACATATACGAAACATTACAAGGAAAAGCATTAACATCAATAATATGCCTGAAAAAGAAACCATCAAGCGACGTTTCCGTCTATGTTAAAACTGCTATATACTTTGGACATACAGTATGTAAAGTTGGAATGGAATTCATAAAACAGCACAAACACACCTATCTGGTCAATGAACGTATCAACTTCCGCCTAGATGACGACTGGTTTCAGCTGCTAGTACGAATGATGAAACAAACAACAGAGAACGAAACGTCGATTGATGATTTTATCAAGCAGGTTTTAGAAACGAATGAAGATCTTGATGAGATGAGAAGCACATTTGCAGATAAAGACCTTCTTGCTGACAAAGAGTCACCTTGTAATAAGATTTTGCAAGACCATCTTGACGGGCATGTGGTGGTCACATTCCCAATGCGAAGTATAGGTTCTCTTCAGTGGTCTTTCAGTAAAAGAGTCACTCATCAAACCGAAAATTATGAAGTTGCACAGAAATGCGCTGAAATCGTAGACTGGTACATACAGCGGTGCAAAGAAAACAAAGACAACACAAATGTGTGCAAAACTGAAACGTTTTACTTTAATAGAATTACAAATAACAGTGGATTTGAATTTGTAAGAGAGAATGGTAGCGGATTGAAAGTTTATAGAAAGTCAAGGAGGGGAGTTGAAGAAATACCGATTCTTAAAGTACCAGAGGGCATTCTGGAAGCAAAGACTTGCTCGATTCTACTTGCTGTTGACTGTTTTAAAACCATTGGTTTGGAAGATCCTGAAAGAGGAATGCATCCACAAATGGTCGAACGCCTTAGGGATCTTGTATTGTGGAAAATCAAGGACAAGGTCGTATTTGTGACTTCACATCATCCGAGTTTTCTTGCACCCTGGGTTATCTCAAGAATATGTTTCTTTCGTTACAACGATCGCAACGACACGTTTCGGATCATAACAGGACAAAAAATAAAAGAGCACCTTTCAGATGAGCAGTCACAATCCGAAACAAAACAAAACCTACCCAAAGGTACCTCCGTGGACACAATTCCTCATACAATGCGAATCGTCACCAGCTACCACTTTTCAACCATATTCTTTGCAGAAAGAGTCATGCTTGTTGAGGGGGATACAGAGTTTATGTTTATGAACTCACTGAGAACTCTTCTTATGAATGATCTTGGTAATGTAACTAAATTGGCAAATAAAGAAATGATCAGTGAACTGGAAATGGAAATGTTTCTACAATTTATATCGTCTCTTCAAATTATGCATTTGGCTGGGGAAGGGCTAAAACTAAAGTTTGAAAATCTGTGCAAACACTTAAAAGTTGAAAGGTATATTTTGCTTGATAAAGACGCGATTAAAACAAAAATGTCTGAGGGAATGAATTTTGCTCAGAAGTTTAATCTCAAATACAGTCAAGACGAAATAGAAAAAAACTGCTGCATACTAGAAAAGGAAGGAATATTTGTCTGGAAAAATGGGAATATTGAAGACGAAGTCTCACATTTTTACAATAACATTGTTGCGCTGACATTATCAGAAAAACGATCATTCTTAAAAGACAATAAAATAAGGCTTGATGAAAGATGTAAACAGATTCGTATACTCGGAAAACTGTTTTGTGAGAAGAATATAACTACTCAGCATGTAAATAACATTGTTGCGAACATTTTGTTCTACTCTGATGAGATTCGAGATTCAGAATTCAGACGTCTGGTTAATTTTGTAGCAACAATAGGCATGTCAGACGACAAGTGCGGATGTCGCTTCAATCGTCAGCTATGAAGAATGGACTTGTGTAGCCTATACTGGGAAAACATTTTCCGGTACCTTAATCAAAAAGAACCATGTAAGAATAACTCCTGCTCAGAGGTCACTTGGTTTATGGTGCAAGACACGGCAAATATGCGAGAACAATATACAATGCCTGGTTTTTGTAAAATATTACGAAATATTTGGGAGGAAAGATTGAACGTTCCCGAGAAAGTTCTTTACATTTCCTTTGAGCTGAAAATATACAAAATGAAATTGTTCATAGAACTACGGATACAATATACATATATAAGACCCAACGTTCTATGTTTGATAAAATTAAATAAATAAATCATACATGAGTGCTCATTTGTTATTGAACTAATTCATGAGTTAGCATAAATATATAATTTTTGCCAACGAGTTGAATAAATTCAATAATATATGAATACGAATATAAGATTATTTTTATTTCTATTCAGAAAAATGGTACATTTACTATTCATATAAAATATCCCATGATATCTCCAAGGAGTGAGAATAAATTGATCAAATTAGTTTTCATCTGTCATCGTATGACGTAACGTTTAAAAAACAATGTCATCCTCAATGGGAAATCGAAGCCATTTATTTATTCGGGCAAGTCGGAAAGAAGTAATAGGCCCTACGTATGATAATCGAGCTCTACTGAAAGGAGTGATATTACACTAGGTTGGTATTAAAAAGATGTCCTGGTTTATTTCATTCCTGTATTGTAAATTATATGATAATTCAATTTAATTTCCCATCTACAGTAAGTGTGCTTGTATATTGGTTTTGCTTTGATTTGAACACGGTTATCAACAAAGGATACAACGCTATTTTTAATTGAGAAAATAAAAACACTAACAAATGTGCCCGAGGCAAAATAAACTCTGACAGAGAATGAATTCATTTATATTTACTTGAGAACTGCGAAATGACTATGCACATCATCTGAAATAAAACAATTGACGCCAGGAAAGGATTCCCGTGCGCATCGGGTTCAAGGATCTGCCGCATTGTGACAATCTTCAGCATTCATACTGTTCTCTAAATTCTTTTCTAAAAATATGAAGAAATATGTAAAACTGGTAACCTAGCAACTGAAAATATTGTCTCGATGGTCCGTGTCTGTTGGGGTGTCTTGACAGGTATTTGACAAGAAATTTTGTGTTGCGTAGTGTAACTCTTCCAGATCTATCCATGTTCACAACATACTGGTCAAATTGGCGGAACTCAATGATCAGTTTTGTCCCATTTAAGCGGGTGAGGCCCAATTTGGTTTTGAACGCGAACATCGTCACCGATAGCGAGTGGCAAGAGTCTTTTGGTATGTTCTGACCAACGTTCAGCTTCTTTCAGCCATGGTTTCTCGCCAGGTATGGTGGGGTTTATATCTGCCGGGTGGGATCGGGATAAAGTCCCGTATCGGATGGCCAAAAACACACATTGCAAGGGAAAGCTTTGTATCTCTGTCGGGGGTATTTCTGTATTGGAGCATAGCACGTTGGAATGCATCAGTGTCAAGATCGCCATTGGGACCAGTGTTGTCAGCAATGAGACGTTTGACAGTCTTGACACCCACTTTAGCCCGACAGTTGCTGTGAGGGTAAGCGACTGAGGAGAGACGGTGATGTATACCCCAGTCTATAAGGAACTGTCGTGTAGCTGTTGCTGTAAATTTGGGCTCACGACCAGATGCTAGTTCATCAGGTATGCCAAAGGTGACAAATGTACGTCGTAGGCAAGTTATGAGCTCAGCAGCACCATCAGATGATCGTTCGATTGGCCAGTTAGAGTATCGGTCGACGACAACCAGGTAATTGACTCCTTTGTAGTGGAAGAAGTCGGCACAGATACACTGAAATGGATAGTCTGGTGATATCGGTGGATAGGGTGGCGCACTTGGGTTGGAGGGGGCGATGCGATTGCAGTGGTTACATCCAGTTCTGTACGATGTTATGACAGGAGTAATTCTGGGCCAAAATACTGAAGCCTCAGCTCTCGAAATCATAGAGGTGACACCTTGGTGAGCAGAATGTAAAGTAGTTAATATGCCCTGTCTAAGGGAGGGAGGTAATACTATACGATCTTTGTATCTGACCAGAATCATGGACAACCGTCAACGACACGGCCATCACACGGTCAAGGAACTCTGTCACAACGTAGAGTGATTCGCTTCGACAGTTTGTCACAGATTCACGTCGATAGTAGTACTGTTTTTGTAAATTTTGACACAGTTTCTAGTCGATAGCGGGACATCACCACGGATGTTTTCAATTTGTTAAATATATCCAAACATATGAAGTATATTTTGACATTCAGGTGAATTTTATGTATTATTAAAATGCGATCGAACTGATAATATGATTATGACTATTTCTTCAAGTTTGAAAGCAATTTAATTGCATTTCTCTGTCATTGGAGCTTTTTTAATATATGTTAATAACTGACACAACTACCACATCAAATCACAACCAGCATGATAAATAATAAATGTAGTCACTTTTATTGCTAAGTTTTGATAAGGCCAGAACACGCATTTATCCTTGTATATAAATTTCTAATTTTTATAATGTCACAGGTTTGTGACGACAGGGTAACGGAGACGTGTCGATGTAGAAATGTAGTTTACCATGACATATAGAATCATTGTGAGTGTTTATTTGACTATATATATTAGGTGTCCCTACACAGGCCCGTAGCTACTCTGAGGCACAGTGAGGCCAGTGCCCTGTTTTTCGGGCTAGGTATGAGCAAAATTGAGGCACTGTATTTAATATCCTTGTTATATTTTAAAACTAAATAAATTATGATACTCAGATGAAATATTGGTTAGACAGCACACGATGCCTCAATTTATTTTGCTAGGGATGGAAAACTTTGATTTTATTATTGCTGCTGTTTTGACCCTGCATATTCTATACTACACTAGACCATTGTCTGTAAGCTTACAATCAAAAGACTGTAATTGACTACAAGCCCACACTGAAGCTAGAAATTAGTCAGTACTTTAGAAAAGCTTCGTTCTGAAAGCACGTGGGGTTTATTATACTAACGTGCCGACAGTATTGCATCCTCGCTGGACATTATCCCATATAAACCACGAACTACGGGAAGACAATAACATCGTGCGCATGCTGGCAATTCTGAGGCTGTTACTGACTACTTCCAAAAAAAATAATTTTACCCGTTTCTAGATCATATTTTACAACTCATTTAATTTAATCAAAGGTTTTCCGAAATACACGATGTTCTGAACGAGTGTTTGTTACTACCAGATAACATAAGTAACTAACACCAGAAATTGGATTTTTTTTCTCTCTTAAGAAATGTCTATTACAAGTAATTTCGACAAGAACTGGATCGTTGGAAAAATGCAGTATCTTTTGATGATATACCAACAAGTCTTATAGGCGTGTTAGATAAGTGCAGTTATGAAATATTATATATATATGTATGTACACACACAGAAACTTGATCTTATGATAATCATAAGTGCATCTCTGTATTTTTATAAATGTCAAGGGCCCTTAAATAGGATATAACATGTAAATCTAAACATAGGGTCTTAAGTATGCTCCACTTCTGTTCATCGCTGTTCTGAAGAGGTTGTTGCTATTTGTTTTCCTGCTTGAAGCCAAATTAGTCAGACTGGTCATGGACTTTTATCATATATTTTTTTTAATATACAAGAGCTGTCGGACTATTTCGATGCTGTTCTAAAACAACAGCTTTTTCAGGAAATAAGTACCAAATAGAAGACAAGTAAAACTAAGGGGTGGTAAAATTAAACTATAATAATTGCTTATCTATTAAAAATAAATTAGCAAAATAATCCACCAACACTATTTATTTTCATTATCAACAGTTACGTTTTTCTGAAAACAACAAAGTGAATGACTGGCTCATATTGCCTTAAAATCAATTAATTCAGCATAACATATACATTAGGTTCAACCAATAAATGAAGATATTTTCAATATAGTGTCAAATATGTAACTATAGGCCTTGTCTATAGATCTCACGGCTAGATTTCTATATGTCAAACAAAAAATGAAGATATTCTCTGTATAGTGTCTAGTATCTAACTATAGGCCCTGTCTTACAGAACTCAGGCTAGATTCATTGAATCTGCCAACCAATAAATGAAGATATTCTCAGCGTAGTGTCTAATATTTAACTATGGTCCCTGTCTTACAGATCTCACGACTAGACTTCTTCAATCTGCCCACCAATAAATGAAGATCTTCTCAGTATATTGTCTTATATTTAACTATAGGCCCTGTCTTACAGATCTCACGACTAGATTTCTTCAATCTGCCAACACATAAATGAAGATATTCTCAGTATATTGTCTAGTATTTAACTATAGGCCTTGTCTTACAGATCTCACGACTAGATTTTTTTAAATCTAACAACCAATAAATGAAGATATTCTCAGTATAGTGTCTTATATGTAACTATAGGCCTTGTCTTACAGATCTCACGGCTAGATTTCTTCAATCTGCCAACCAATAAATGAAGATATTCTCAGTATAGTGTCTAGAATTTAAGTATAGGCCTTGTCTTACAGATATCACAGCTAGATTTCTTGAATATGCCAACCATTTAATGAAGACATTCTCAGTGTAGTGTCTAATATGTAACTATAGGCCTTGTCTTACAGATTTCACGGCTAGATTCTTTGAATTTGCCCACCAATAAATGAAGATAATTATTCTCAGTGTAGTGTCAGATATGTAACTATAGGCCTTGTTTTACAGATCTCACGGCTAGATTTCTATATGTCAACCAATAAATGAAGATAATTATTCTCAGTATATTGTCTAATATTTAACTATAGGCCCTGTCTTACAGATCTCACGGGTAGATTTCTTGAATCAGCCCACCAATAAATGAAGATAGTCTCAGTGTAGTATCTAATATTTAACTATATGCCCTGTCTTACAGATCTCATGTCTAGATTTCATCAGTCTGCCCACCAATAAATGAAGATATTCTCAGTAAAGTGTCTAGTATTTAACTATAGGCCTTGTCTTACAGATCTCACAGGTAGATTTCTTGAATTTCTCAATGTATTGTCTAATATGTAACTATAGGCCTTGTCTTACAGATCTCGCGGTTAGATTTCTATATTCAACCAATAAATGAAGATATTCTCAGTATATTGTCTAATATTTAACTATAGGCAGTGTCTTACAGATCTCACGGCTAGATTTATTGAATCTGCCCACCAATAAATGGAGATATTCTCAGTATACTATAGTGTCTAGTATTTAACTAAAGGTCCTGTCTTACAGATCTCACGGCTAGATTCTTTGAATCTGACAACCAATAAATGAAGATATTCTCAGTGTAGTGTCTAATATTTAACTATAGGCCGTGTCTTACAGATCTCACGGCTAGATTTCTTCAATCTGCCAACCAATAAATGAAGATATTTTCAGTATAGTGTCAAATATGTAACCATAGGCCTTGTCTATAGATCTCACGGCTAGATTTATATTTGTCAACCAATAAATGAAGATATTCTCAGTATAGTGTCTAGTATCAACTAAAGGCCGTGTCTTACAGAACTCACGGCTAGATTCTTTGAATCTGCCAACCAATAAATGAAGATATTCTCAGTGTAGTGTCATATTTTTAACTATATACCCTGTCTTACAGATCTCACGGCTGAGTTCTTCAATCTGCCAACCAATAAATTAAGATATTCTCAGTGTAGTGTCTTATATGTAACTATGGGCCCTATCTTACAGATCTCACGGCTAGCTTTCTTCAATCTGCCAACCAATCAATGAAGATATTCTCGGTATATTGTTTAGTATTTAACTACAGGCATTGTCTTACA